>JAVJAQ010006053.1:14612-337877 GCA_032362365.1 Zygogramma bicolorata | reverse complement strand
TGTGAAACTATTTGGTCCTAAAAAATATTTGAATACACACGCTTTGTTTGATGAAGGTTCAACGATTTCTCTAATAGAAAGTGAGATTGCGCAACATTTATAACTTCCTGGAAGACCCGAATCGTTCTGTATGCAATGGGCGAATTATATTGTGTATCATAACGATGATTCGAGATCAGTTGAAAATTTCTGGGATAAATGAAATTGCCAAAATTTTTGAAATTTCAATTGTTCGAACTATTAATAATTTGCATTGCATTCTCGAACGATTTTGTAAGAAAATTAAAAGGAATATCCACATTTGCGCGATTTACCCATATCTGATATTGTCAAAGCCAAATCTACTATTCTGATTGGTCTAGGTAATATAAATCTCACTGTTGCGAGAGTTCATCAAAGTTCCATCGAAGTAGGTCCTATTGCCACAAAAACAAACTTAGGATGGGTGGTAGACGGAAATGTTGATAGTGGACCAGCAAATAGAAAAAATTTCAATTTTCATATTTGCAATTTCGAAGAGTATGATGATTTGAACACGTTGATTAAAGAGTCATTCTCCTCAGATTCGTTTGGTGTTTCTGTTATCAATACTAGGGTATATTCGGAAGAAGAGAAAGTATTTAAAATTTTGGAAGAAACGATAAAGTTTATAGAAAAAAGCCTTGTTATGAAACTGGGTTACTGTGAAAATGTGAAAATTTGGTACTCCCCGAAAGTAAATCTAATGCTTTCAATCGTTTGTTGTGTGTTGTGAGGAAGATGTTGAAAGACAGAATATATTTTGATAAATATTGTGACAAAATTGATGATTATTTGAACAAAGGATTTATTAGGAAGTTGAACAGACAGGAGTCGTTGGAGGAAAGTGCTAGGTCTTTGTATCTTTCCCATTTTAGTGTCGTCAATCCAAATAAACCCAAAAAGTTTCGTTTTCGACGCTGCTTCAAAGAGTCATGGAATCAGTCTCAACGATTTTCTCCTACATGGTCCAAATTTTTTGAATTCTTTGTCAGGTGTCTTGATGCGATTTCGCCGATTCAAATATGCTTTCTGTGGAGATATTTCGGAAATGTTTCACCAAATTAGGATTAGAAAGGAAGATAGAAATAACCAGAGATTCCTTTGGAGTCACGGTAACCAAGAAAATCCTGTTGAAACTTATGAGATGCAGGTGATGACATTCGGCGCAGCATGTTCTCCTTGTTCTGCCCAATTTGTAATCCAACAGAATGCAAGAAATTCGAATATATCTCCTGATTTGGCAAAAGACGTTGAAAGATGCTTCTATATATGGATGATTATCTGGATTCTTGTGAGAGTGAAGAGAGTGCTCGTAAGGTTGAGAAGATTATTGACCTACACAGGCGGGGTGGTTTCAACATAGTCAACTGGGTATCAAATTCGCAACTTGTCATTGAAGATAATCGTGGTGAAATGTCACACAAAGATTTGAAAAAAAAGGTACTATAGAGACAGGGTGTTAGGTATCTGGTGGGACACAAAGTTCGATGATTTCACCTTCAAGGTATTTTTCCATAAGGTACCGGAAAATATAATCACCAAACTGGAGAAACCGACAAAAAGACAAGTCTTGAAAATTGTCATGTCGATTTTTGATCCGCTTGGTTTCCTAACTTGGCTCATCATAAAGGGTCGTATCATATTACAAAAGACTTGGAGATGCGGAATAAGGTGGGATGATAAAATTCCAGACTCTATTCATCAAGACTGGACTGAATGGTTGAGTATTGTCAAAGAAATTCCTTCTCTTAGAGTACCTCGTTGCTACTCAGTATCTTTACCTCATGCAACATGGTTGGAACTCCACATATTCGGAGTCGCAAGCGAAGAAGCATTTTCGACTGTCGTTTATCTTAGAATTGTTTCAAAAAATGAAGTTGAGGTCGCATTCATTACAGCCAAAGCAAAAGTTAGTCCACTCAAACCAATATCAATCCCTAGATTGGAATTGCAGGCTGCTGTGAGGGCTACCAGACTTATGAAAGCAATAATTTCTGAAATTGACATTCCTATTAACAAATCATATTTATGGTCTGATACCAAAACAGTCCTATATTGGATAAGAGAGTTATTGCGCATAACTTCGTTGTTCGCATCAGCTTTGGTTGGGGCTTGATACTGTGATGGATTTTGTTTTTTAATTATGGAAAGTCATCGACTTTATTTTGATGATGCCACTGCCTTGTACTGACGAGGGGCCAAATATCTCGAAACCGGTCGTCAAGTGTGTCCGTCCCTATAATTGAAAATCAATTCCTTCATTTGTATCGACGAAAGCAAATGCAGGATTTTCTTTTGTGAAGAAACCTGCACTGGCACCGGTCGGATATAATTCAATGCCCTTCGTGGTATTAGCTAGGGGAGTAGTTGTTTTCTGACAGGTGCCAGCCGAAACCTACGTGTAGGTAATTTGAGACTGGCCTGAACGAATTGTTCGAAAGATGATTTGATTTAACGCCAGTCTTCAAGTATGCCCACTGACTATGTCGAATGTTTCAACAATAGGATGGACTTGCATGGTATCCTCCAGAGCATTCCTTTCGAAATCGAATTTCAATGGCTTTTTACCTCACAGTGTGAATATACTGAATGTTGTCTGAAATGCAATTTTGCCGATAGGAACATGGATCAACAAAATCTATTTTCAGAAAGATCATCAAAATTCCGAATAAAATTGAAATATATTTTTCTCTTTCCTCATCAGTCAATGAACAATACTTCGATCTTCATCCATTTAACTTCAACCTTCATAGCAACGAAATCAGAAAAAGTAGACAAACAACGAGTGACCTTGAATAGACAACTTTAGTACCAAAATCGCCACCATGGCGCTGGCAACTTAATTTGAAATACCAATAACCTCCAGCTAAGGCATGCGGATTGCGCCGCGGCGCGCGGCGTGAGCTGTTGGATTCGGGATCTACTCTAATTTGAGCAATGACATTGCGCGGCATATCGCTCAACATGACGATCTCCTGTCACAAAATGATGTTGCTCAAAATTAAAACACAAAAGCAATCATTCTCGCCGACACTGTGAGTAATAATAATTCATTTTCCTGTTTGTTCTTTATATGATATCATATTATTTGTAGCTTCCCTGACGATGACAGTAACAACTGTCAAAATATTGGAATAAAGTGTTAAAGAGTACACATTTCTGCTTGCCTCTTTACTAATATATATATATATATATATATATATATATATATATATATATATATATATATATATATATATTACATTATAACAAATTTTGTTTACTATTGCGCATGAGCACATGTCATTGTAAGGCATATACCGTATACTTCGATGATGGTTTGAATGATGTGTGCCAACCACAGAACTCATAATTAATTATGATTTCTGTGGTGCCAACAGCCGCCATATCGGTTACGATTTGACAGCAATGACAGCTGACAGGTATCTGGCTTGCCTGAGCCTAACCCTAAAAAAACTTTTGAAAAATTGATTCATTATTATTAGCACGAAGTAGTATGGAGTATATTGATGATAGCCATTATATGTGAATGCCCTCTTTTTTTTCTATGACCATTTGAAGGGAGTTCATTCCTTATTATTTTGATATTATTCCAGGTATGTATAGGGTCTGAGAATAAAATACCTTGAAATGTACACGGGAAATCAAATGGCAGGTTTCCATGATGAACCGAGTTCGAATTTCGCGCTCGAAAAAGCCACCTTAATCCTAACCCTAACCTAACTAATATGGTATATTCACAGAACACCTGTAGATAGGGTGTTCTGTGGTATATTCCTCGTGAGAGTGGTTTTAAATTATGAGTATATTGAAATGTTTGAAGAATAATTGGAGATTAACGAAAAACAAAATTATTTTCCCTAAACATACATTAAGTATAACTTTGAGGAAGTTCAACGATGTCGCCACAGACGATATTCCAGAAGTGTCAACTACTTCAATCAAGAAAGCATTGAAGTATAGTGGTGTAAATTATGAAGAGGGCTTTACTTGTTTCATAGTACCTTGTACTTTATGCCATAAGCTGGATAAAACTACAAAATTTTCGAAAATATATATCAATAAAACTACAGGTAGTTTTCCATAATACTAGCTTTCTGATATTTGTGAATCTTTCCATTTTTTAGGAATGTTCATGTGCCCCTCTTGTAAAAAGTCTGGACAGTGGAACACTTATGAATCAACGCTCAGTATTAAAAAAACAAAAAAAATCAGACTGAAAGTCGAGCAAGAAACTGCAAGTGAAATAGAAAAACTAAAAACAGCCCTCGAGGAACTACGAAATCGTACAAACGAATTGAGGTTATTAGATGAAAAACAACTTCAAACAATTTTAAAGAAATTCAAATTACCAGTGAGTATGATTGACTAGTTAGTTCCTGATTAGTTGATTGATTCCATTGTGTTTCAGATTATTTCTAATTCGACATTCGAATCTCTAGATGTTAGGATAGACGAAGAGCAAACTTCCCTTTATTTTCCACTTGAAAACGTTGAATCTGAAATTGTCGGTTATAGAAAAGTCCACAGTCGCCTGAATGAGGATATTGTGATCCCTGATCCTGCTTATGGAGGTTTATTGACTGCAAGAGCTCCTAAAAATAAAGACTTGGCTGTTTTAGTTCCGAATATAGATGATTTCCTAGTCCTTGTTAATTCCAGAGTTAACTCCAACATCGTTTGTCTGCCTAATGGAGTGAATAATTTGTCACAGTATGCCTTGCCAAGTCTGGAAAGGTTCAAAAAGTTGGTTCTGTGGTTTGATTCTGATAGTAAGTCTTGGCAGGCCACTCATTCTTTTGTAAGGAAGCTGGGTGAAAAAAGGTGCCAGCTTATAAGGCAAGTCTAGTATGGCTTGGAAAATCTAGCTGAGCATCTGAGATGGACAATTGATAAAGAGAGATGGTAATTCTCTCTCTACTTGATTTATTCAATATTAATGAGCTATTACCATACTCCGCTGGTTGATCTCCTACAAATCCAATATTCAGAGGCATAGCTAGATTGGCTAAGCTGTATGTAAATTGAAAAATGTTTGTTATAGGTTACAAGATTATTTGCAATATAAACTATTGTGAAGTGAAATTATGTATTGAAAAAACACTTCATTGTGTGATTTTCAGTAGACAGTTTATGAAACTGTTACACAAATTTCAATATACCATAATGTCCTCAGGCGTGTTATATTATTATAATATGCCAGAAAAAGCTATTGCATAGTCAAGCACGTGTGATTCCCAATTGAGGGCACTTTAGTTTGAAAATTAATATGGAACTCCCCCCTAATGTCAAGTTGTAAGAAGAATGTATATGAAGTTGCCTCATCCACAACTGAGAAAAATACTGGGTGGCCCGAAACCAATTTACTCACCTGTATCTCAGTGTTATTTTGTATAGATGTTTAAATTGGGTACTTTGATTTGATGTAAAATTTAGCAATTATCAAACCATATATGTTTGACCGGAAGCGCATCCAATTTTCATGTTTCAAATGGAAAACAATTTTTTTTTTGAAAATAAGGATAAGGTATATAATTACCTTCCTCATGATATATCACAATCATACCTCCAATTCACAATCTACTGGTATGATTGATTCCCCTCGTAACGGAACATTTTCGGGAGTAATTATACAAGTGCTTCAAAATTACCGATAATTTTCCATGAAAGCATGTTGTCTAAAAACTGCATGAGTTTATTTTTTGATGCACGAGTGTAATTCGGTAGAATATTTCCGGAGTTGAAACGACGTTTAAAATTCAGTATTTATGCCTGTCAAGATGACAAATGTACATTTTAAAAATCGTTACTATAGATACACGGACCGAGGGAGTATTTTTCGATACCTACCGGGTATTTGCCAGCCCGAAAATGTCCCGTCTGGAATTTATCGGGAGTAATTACACAAGTGCTTCAAAATTACCGATAATTTTCCATGAAAGCATGTTGTCTAAAAACTGCACGAGTTTATTTTGCCGAAAGAGCCCGACTCCGAAGGAGGAGGGCTCTTTTAGCAAAATATGAAAATAACCGAATGCAGTTTTTTTTACTGACAACATGCTTGGATGGAAAATTATCAGGTTTATTTTGATGCACGAGTGTAATTCGGTAGAATATTTCCGGAGTTGAAACAACGACGTTTAAAATTCAGTATTTATGTATGTCAAGATGACAAATGTACATTTTAACAATCTTTACTATAGATACACGGACCGAGCGGGTATTTTTCGATACCTACCGGGTATTTACCAGCCCGAAAATGTCCCGCCAGGAATTTATTGGGAGTAATTACACAAGTGCTTTAAAATTACCGATAATTTTCCATGAAAGCATGTTGTCCAAAAACTGCATGAGTTTATTTTGTCGAAAGAGCTCGACTCCGAAGGAGGAGGGCTCTTTTAGCAAAATATGAAAATAACCGAATGCAGTTTTTTTACTGACAACATGCTTGGATGGAAAATTATCAGGTTTATTTTGATTAATTCGGTAGAATATTTCCGGAGTTAAAACAACGACGTTTAAAATTCAGTATTTATGCCTGTCAAGATGACAAATGTACATTTTAACAATCGTTACTATAGATACACGGACCGAGCGGGTATTTTTCGATACCTTCCGGGTATTTACCAGCCCGAAAATGTCCCGCCGGGAATTTATCGGGAGTAATTGCACAAGTGCTTCAAAATTACCGATAATTTTCCATGAAAGCATGTTGTCTAAAAACTGCACTCGTTTATTTTGTCGAAAGAGCCCTACTCCGAAGGAGGAGGGCTCTTTCAGCAAAATATGAAAATAACCGAATGCAGTTTTTTTACTGACAACATGCTTGAATGGAAAATTATCAGGTTTATTTTGATGCACGAGTGTAATTCGGTAGAATATTTCCGGAGTTGAAACAACGACGCTTAAAATTCAGTATTTATGCGCCTGTCAAGATGACAAATGTACATTTTAACAATCGTTACTATAGATACACGGACCGAGCGGGTATTTTTCTATACCTACCGGGTATTTACCAGCCCGAAAATATTCCGCCGGGAATTTATCGCTGTAATTGATCGAAAATGTCCCCCTTCATATGGGATTTTTAACATACGATGGAAATATTCGCTGTAATTGATCGAAAATGTCCCGCTTCATATGGGATTTTTAACATACGATAGAAATATTCGTGAAAATATACTAGGGACAATCAAACAATGTCATGTCAGTGAAAATAATTGAAGGCCAAACATTTCAAACAATATTCACTAACTATTCCTAAAATTAGATTTTTCTTTATTTAACATCTTTCTGCAAAATGCTAACCTAAAAATGTTTTAAGTTTTTTAAAAACTCCAGTAGGTACCTACATATTCAATATTCATGTTGTGTATTTCAGTACAAGACTATATTTCTGTTAGAGGGAAATTGTTACATAGTTCGATTTATAAGTCTAGTTTTGTATTTACACATTTTTAATCTGTTTTACATTGACGACATTTCTTAACGTTATCATCCTGAAAGTGAATAAATAATTAAATATGTAAGTATTTGAGTTTCTAACCAACTTCAAAAATTCCTCGGTGTTGAAAATGAAGAGAAATTGAATTGTAAAGATACTTGTGTCTGCATAAAAAATTTTGTTCAAGAGGTTTGGTTATTAATAAGTAGTGTTACAATGACTCACATGATATTGTTTAATTTTCCATAGTATACTTTTATGAAAATGTTTCGTTACAAGGGGAATACAAAAAGTAAATTTTTATAAAATCTCGATTGTATCAGCAGATTTTGAACTGTAAGTACGATTGTCATATATCATTGGAGAACTAACTCTATACCAAATCGTAACTTAAAAAAAAATCGCTTTCCATTTGAAATATGAAAAATGGATGTGCTTCCGGTCAAAGCAGAAGTGTCATAATATATGGTTTTATACTTGCTGAATTGTACACTCATAATAACATCAAATCGAACTTCTGAGTTTCTAACATCTATACCAAATAACAAAGAAGATACAGGGGTGTCAATTGGTTTCAGGTCACCTGGTAAATAAAAATTGTTTATTCTCTTCTGGAAAGGACCACACACGTTTCTATGGATAATGACTTTCCGTGAATTTGTCCTAATTTTTGGTATGCTGTAGATTTTGATGCACTGATAAAAAGTGTCCGAGGCCACCTACTCCAAAAATGGACAGTTTCTTGAAATATCGATCTATCAATATCTATTCTTTGTATTTCAGCAAATAATCATACCCAACAATCATTCCTAATCGTTAATTGAACCCTAAAGGCAAACTGATCCGTGAAAATGTCTCAATATTTGATATGATGTGGATCCCGATGCACTTATCAAATTTCTCTTGCCACAGACTACAAAAATGGACAGGTTTTAAGATATGGCTCTATCAGTATCCGATTTTCATCATTTTCTGGATACAATAGCTTAGCTCTTATACTCGACGAAAACGCAATTTTATTGGTTTCTTTGCAGGAATTGACAGAAAAACAATTATTTCTCCATTTCAGATACACTGATTCGCAGAAATTATTATACACTGCTTGTCACTGTCTATGCAGCTGGACTATTATTTTCAACTTTTGTATTTTTGTATTTGTAGAAACAGAAACCTTCGAATTGCTCTTGTTATTACAAATATACTTATATCTTACACAATTATTTGTGGCATTTGAAAAAATAATATTCGATACACACGATATTTATTAAATCTGATTTAATTTTTATCTGCAATATTCTCTTGGCCTTTGGAAAAATAGTGAAAAATGCAAAATGAGCATCTAGAAAATCGTATTCATAATATACACAGACGAGATAAAAACTCAGACCGCAGTTTTTCAATACTGAGTGTTGAATAACAATAGAAAGAAGAAAATACATACCTAAAAATCATTTCTAATTGTTAGTTGTACTGTTAAGCCAAACGAATTCGTGAAAATGTGTGAATTCTCTATTCGTTATAGGCAATAGCTTTCTCAGTCGAACAATTTATGAGTTGAAGGTAAACACTGGGTATTTGACATTTCAGTCGAACAATTTATGAGTTGAAGGTAAACACTGGGTATTTGAAATTGCATAAAAAAAATCTTTGATTTTGATGATGGACGAATTGTAACACAGTAAGTTAACTGTGTTCACTTCATTAAATATATTAATTCTTCACTGAAATTATCATGATAATGCAAGGTATTTGCAAATGTTGTAATATGTCTCTAGTAATTGCCGAAAATCCAAGTTTGAAGGGACGAAACGTGACTTTCTGGCTGAGCAGCATATCATTTGAATCACAATGAGTTGAATATTCTGCTTGCCTTTGAATAGGATTGCCGAAAGATCTTTCTTACATGCTTCCCAAATCAATCTTCTTGAAACAGATAAAAGTTACTTTGTAGACACTGGAGCTAAAGAGCAGAAGAATTTGTAACTGTGAGTAGGTTTGTAGACTCCAATCCTGGCAATACATTCAGCCGTCTTTATCTGAATTGTAGGAGTAAAACTGATGTTGAATAAATATTCTTGAGAATGAGTGTTGCCAATCTCTGAATATTTGCTACTTAATCCCAAACCATACATGAATCGCTCAAACTCTTTACAGTTTATTTTCCTATTTCCAGATAGGTTTCTTGGATATGCTCGCCATGATAAAAACATTTGTCATCCCTCCACAAATTTGTTGAACGATATACAATACATGATGCAGCTGATAGAAATCCACAATTGCATTCCAATGATTTTTTTATTGTGGAATAAACAGACAACTAATAAGTTACTTGAATATCTAATGAAGAGCCTAAAAATATATCTAAAACTCACCTTCCCCCAGAGTTGTGAGGTAAAGCGTAAAATTCCAACCAATATTATTTTTCGTACCTTTTTGAAATAACAATTTTTTATAGAAGAAAAACCATTCATGCGTTTCCCTATTGGTTTCGTTCACACATCCAATTACCTCGATTTTTTTCATTCGAGTTCCATTTTCTTATTGCGTTTTCGTCAGCTTTCATAATATTTTCTATCTCCAAAAAATGTTCAATAATTATAGCTCCAAATTGTGAGTTGGCAGTATTCGAAAAAAATTACCCTCCTGCCCTCAATCAATTGAAGGTTGCCGAAATTAATAACGACAGAATACCGGTCCATCCAATCGAACCCTTTTTTTTTTTTAAAGATTGGGACTATGATACACAATATTGTTCAGCCAGAAATGAAGATGAACTTTATTTAGAATGACACAGCCTATATTTCCAGCTCCGAACACCCTTATTATACCAGTGACAGGCAACATCAATAAACCTGATTCTACTTCCGAGCGATTGAAAGTTCAACAGAAACCATTTCAACTCGACCTTTGGAAGTATGTACAAAAAGCCCTTACACTCTTTTCAACTTTTCCAGCAAAGCCTCATGTCTGTCACTGAATAGTGTTGCTAAAAGTATCTCCCTTCTATTCTTTGGAGCATTTTCGTTTCTTTCGATTTTCCTCTCAGGATTCTGGTTATCGAAGTTATTTGCTTACATCAGTTTTTACTTCCGCATTTCTATTCAATCCTCTACTGACGTTTCTACTCTTCAGACCTGTTGGTTTATTAGAAACCCCTTCTTCGGTATTACCAACCCTACACAAATAACTTTCTCCACACTCTAATGACCCAAACCAACTATTCCCCCTTCAATATCTTCCAAACGCCCAGCTGAAATATCTGTTTGGGTACAGTATTCGAGTAACTAGCTTCCTTTACTTAAAAAAATATTCTGCGCGAGATCAACCCCTTGAGAAGGCCTGGAGAAACCTAAAAATGCATTTTTCTATGCATTCGACTACAAGAAAATGAAAAGTATCAATGAACTAAACGAAATATAATTTAACTTTCTATTTCAACCCCATTTCCATCTCCTTAGACGGTCTGGAAAATTTGTCATTTTTCTTATGCAGTCAACCAGATGGAATGATATATTCGAAAATGAAAGGCATACAATGTCATCTTACGAATTTTTTTTTAGTATTTTAACTCCATTTCCACCCCCTTCAACGGCCTGAAAAACTCCTACAGGGCATTTTTCCTATGCGGTCGGCCTCATGGTTGGTTGGATGGTTCAAAATAGTTTTATCCGTTAACCAGCTGACGAACGTGAACCCTCAGAAGTAAAAACTTGTGCGAGCAATGGATTGACTGGGCCTCACCTTTTAACGTGTGAATCCCAGCACGATGGTCTAGCGGGAATTGATCACCGATAAGGCGCACGTGCTTGCCTCTGCACTACCGAGTACTACAAACATGGAATGAAGTTTTCGACTTCAAGAAATAGAATTTTTCTTGGTATTCCATCCCCTTAGTCGGCCTGGAGAACTTCAACATTTAATTTTTCTTATGCAATCGACCACATGGAATAATATATTCGAAAATGAATGTCAATTTCACGAGATATAAATTAACATAGTTTTTTAACCCCTTCTCCACCCCTTAGACGGTCCGGAAAACCATGATACGTTATTTTTTCTATGCAGTCGACCACAAAGAATAACATATTCTAAAATGAATGGCAAGTTACCCATTCCCAAAAATTGAATTGAACTGGCCGATACTTGATGAAAATCCATATTAACAAAAATATATTACAGTTTCCTGTATGATTTCCACTTACAATGGGTTTACAAAACCGTGACACGTGTTTCGCTATTACAATAGCTTCTTCATCTTGCTTGAAGATAAGTGGAAATCGCACAGGAAACTGTAATATATTTTTGTTACCCATTCCCATTTCTAATCCTTTTTCATCGCGTTTAGATTATCTGAGTTACTCCTAATCATCATTTCCTCAACTCAGTTAATCTAAGGAAGCCCCATATTAATTGTGTGGGCGTATATCAAATTTCCACAAGAGATTGAAAAATTTTCGAGTTATTTTTCTCAGTGTATGTAGGGCATGTGGACAACTTCGTGTGAAAACAAGGTTCATTTTTGCAATTTGAGCGATGTTATGTGTAACAAACGCAATTCAGCTTTTTTATCCTTGAAAATGATATGAACATTTTGGTAGTTACGAGAGCATTTATTGCAATATGCCAAACTGTTTCAGTTTCAATTAGTGGGAAAACAAAGCTACAGCTTATTCAATCCATCCTGGCACAAACATGATGAAAGAAAAAAAACACCTACTAGTAATAAATTTCAACACAGTGAAGACATATAATAAGTTTTTTTTCATCTTACTCCACAGAGATTGTTGGGCATATACGTCATCAGTTCTGTGCCAAGATGGATTGGATAAGCTGCACATATTGTTATTAAAAAAATTATCTGAACCAATATAATAGAAGGCTTCAAGATGCTTCGAATTCTGAATCGGAAGAATATCAGTTATAATTTGCTTTCGTTTTGTATTGCCAATTATCATCTTCAAATATTTGTAGGCCTTCAAATAAATACCAGCTACCCCATAAAGACCCTTCACAAGATTTTAGATCTGTCATCAATGCAGCACAGCCTATATGGCATAAGTCCATCACCACATTCTCTTCCTTGAGAGCTGATGTTCTTTCAGAGCTGCAAAATATTGACAAGGTGAGTTTCAGAAACACAAGCAAAACTCAATGTTGTATAAAATCATGTTGATTTTAAAGTTACAATGCAAACAATCTCCAAAACACAATCTTATTTTATCACATTTTCCATTGGCACACCGAGAGAAAGGACAACAACCCCTACTCCCAGAATCGTCAAATTATTATTTATCTGTCAGAAACCCAATAGTGATGTCCTCAAAATTTATCAAATTGTCATTTTTCTGAGTTCAGCACCCCTCAGCCCATATTTCTGCGCCTCTGCAAACTCGATCAATACAATTAGGGCATTCGCCACTTCATTTTTGGATCTATTAACGGCATTTTCTTATCAAGTGCCATTTTACTGAGGATGAGCCAAATAAAAGCTTGATTGGTTGATAATGACGCCAGTTTTGAATTTATTTCATTTTCAGGACCAAGGTGTGAAATGGAAACGTTTTACTGGACTGAATAAAATTCTGTTGGGCCACAGAAGCGGAGAATTAACTGTGTTGACTGGACCAACGGGTAGCGGAAAAACTACTTTCATCAGCGAATATTCCTTGGACCTGGCGATGCAAGGGGTGAATTTAGTTCTTGGGTATTTTTTTCTTGAATTTTATAACAAAATATGCTTCTTCTGCAACTGCCTCAGAAATTGATATTATGTTATCAACCCTCGTAGAAAAAGTTATGAGTAATGTTGATGACTGGAATGTCTATGAATTTGATCAGCCCTTTGCACATATTGATGCTCATCATCCAACTTAGTTCATAGAGCTGAAAGATTATGCCGAAAACTATTCAAAATCAAGAGCAAATATGGAGAACGCTAATCAACAACTCAATTTCAGAAAATCTGATTTTTCAACAATGTACAATTTGATACTAGAAGTAGATTGGTCTTACTTGTTGACGTGTGCTGATGTAGAAACAGCATGCAGTAGACTCAATCAGCAACTTTATGGAATATTTGAACAATCCGAGCAGTTCAGAGAGAACTAGTAAATTTCCGTCATGGTATGATAGCGACATTATACAAATATTATAAAGAGGTTCGTTTCTATCAGTGTTCCTAGAGGGTAATCTTCTGAAAAACTGATACGATCATGAAAATTCTTTCATAGACAGAAAGCTACACTATTCAGGAATGATATAGGCTATATTTTATTGGGGTTAAACGCAAAATTCAGTGAGCAATAATAGTATAATGTAAATCGAATCGGAGAAAAGCGGTCTAGATGAGATGCTTTAACGGTGTGCGATGCTTTTCAAAAGAAACCTCCTGTAAATAACTCGATAAATTGAAAGATGGTGAAGAATGCTTCAAGATGATATATCATGTCCCTATACCTAAACCGTCAAGTTTTTTTAATAAAGCCGTTTTTTGTGGAAAAATAATTATTCATGTTTTACCTACAAGTGTTGAAAGTGGCATTTTATTTTGTTAGTGGGGATTATTTCAAAACGAGCGTCAGCAAGTGGAGCAAACTCACGAGCAAAATAAAATCACTTTTAACGAAGGTATCATACAAATTTTTTTATATAACGTTACTGCTGATGAAAAAAAAAAATAGGATCCATGGGATTTGAACACACGATCTTTGGATTACAGGGCATATGTTCCAACTACATACGCCACCTCACGTTATTTTAGACATGAATATTGGTTAGCCATGAAGGACTTTCTACAGTTGGACTGAATACTACTTCGTCATCGTCAGTAACTTCACAGAGATTCAATATTACTAAAGGCACAAACTGCATGTGTGAACTTTTCTAAATGATTTTTTGGTAGATGTTCTTATTAAAGTGTTTCTATTAGAGATATTTTCAATGACAGTTGTACAAAAAATAATTTTTAAAGAATTTGATATTATGTAGCCGTAGAAATATAAAATTCAACCAAATGTATCCTGAATTAACACCAATGAACGAGAGGAAGTTTGTAAGATCACAAAATAATTTCCTTAACTATGACTCAATGTTAAAAGCGCCTTAAACATTACCAAAACCTGTTACTTCAAATGAGGACAATACTGTTAACGTTTTGGCATATTTTTATGCATATCCAAAAGATTCCATTCGCAGTGCAAAAAAATATTTAGGTGTATCACATGCTTCAGTACAACGAATTTTGGAAAATCCCGGAATGCATCTGTATAAATTTACCAAAGTTCAAGCTCTGAAAGCAGAAGACTTCGAACTTTTTGAATCCCTTTTGATTCATACACAGGAAGATCGGGAATTTTTGTCTAAAATAATTTGGAGCGACGAATCAAAATTTACGAGGGATGGTTTTTTCACTAGAAGGAATAAACATTTTCGGGCTGATCATAATCCTCATGTTACAAAAGAAATGGGTTCTCAAGAAAAATTTGACCCAAATGTTTTCTGTATTTTGAAGAACAATATAATTATCTTTTTTATCTATGGAGACACACTGAATGCAGAGAAATATCTTCAAATATTAAGGAGGACTGTAACCGATTTTTTCGAAAATTTGCCCTTAGAGAAATATAGGAATTCGCGGTTTCAACTGGACGGTGAGCGTCAGCTCATTCCACCCAGGAAGTTTCCAGGAAACTTGACTGAACTCTTTGACGATCGTTGGTTTTGGCGCTTAGGGCCGTGGGATTGGCCACTGAGATCACCCGATCTCACGCCGCTTGACTTTTTTTATTGGTTGTTTTGAAAGAAATTGTGTTCAGTACTTCAGTGCCTACCCATGAAATTGAAAAAGCAACCACAAGTCGCGTACAAAAGAACATTTTAAAGTGTTTAGAATGTAATGGACAACATTTCCAGCATTTATTGTAAAAAGGTGATATTTTGTACAATTTTGTTATTTTGAATCATCCCATTCTGTTATTGTCTGTACGGCCACATGTTTCAGTCAAAAAAATCTTACTTTTTACCTAGAAATGACTGATTTTTGGTACAGTTGTTCCCTGGACATGATATATCATCTTGAAGTATTTTTCACCATCTTTCAATTCATCGAGTAATATACAGGGGGTTTCATTTGAAAAAATGAACTTTTGACCACTTTTATGCACAATGAAAATAATAGTAATTTTGGTATGCCCTGTATGATATGTATGGAGTCGATTTCTTGCTGTTGAATATTTCGAGTTTGTTCAAACTCAATTAAGGCTATGTTTTGGACCATATTTAGCAAAATTTATTTTTCATCGAGCGATTCCAAAAATGTATTAATATACGGGGTGTTCCATTTGAAAAATAAAGTTGCTAAGACTTTTTGATGGAAGTGGCAAGGCTGCAATGCTGAAAATATTTTAGATCGATAAAACAGGTTAGGAAGGACATGTAAGAGGTGAAATTTTCAGAAAAATCATGCGTTGTGTTTTCCAGAAACGTCTAACCTACCATCGACCGTGAGTCGCGCTGTATATGATTACTTGAACCGCGTCTAGAATAGTTATTTTGTCGACGTTTCTACTCCTACTTTGGAACCATTATCGAGACTTTTGCGTGCCTTGACGCCGAAGTCGCTGCATTCAGGGACTTTATTTGATGTAAAGCGAACTACTTTCTTCGATAACGCAGGAATTCTCGCAGTTTTCGCTGATCGCGGTTCTGCAGGTATCGTCCTATGTCCTGGGGTTGTAACGACGAATTCCTCGCCTCCAAACTTCATGATTTTCTTTTCGTTGTCGAATGAAAACCCATAGTCACTGATCGAATCCATCCCGAGTATAAATTAACCTTCTATGTCTGCGACACACACTGTACCTGTGACAGTGAGTCGCCCAAGAATCAGTGTAATATCAGCCTTCCCTCGAATAGGTGCATTTTCACCAGTAACTGTTCGAAGCAAGGAGTTGGAAGAAATAGGCTTCACGCTTTCAGACCGAAGGATATCACTGCAACTGCAACTGCAACACTGATGTTTATGGTGCATATAACGTCCGTTTTCCTGGTATGGTCAGACTATCGGTTATTCTTCTCAACCTGTTAACACAGATGACCCTCGGTGACCTTGACCTCGCAGATGATTGCGAACTTGTTGGAGGCAGGAGAGTTGGACCTTGATGGCATTCTAAACTAACAATCAATTATAAAATGTCCCGATCTTCCACATCTCTTCTTCTCAGTGCTCATTCCACTAGTCATTGATTCGATTTTTTACACAGCCTTCTCGACTGAACTAGTCGCTGTGCCACATTGTTGTTCGGGTTCTTCTATTGATACTGCACGCACTTTCGGCCTCGACGTGTTAAAAGCCGCCTCCACTTCCAGAAAGCGAACCAAAGCATCGCTACTTCCCTTGAAGTTTGCCAATAGCAGACTTCTTTGGATTTCTGGGTCTCTTAGTCCGTCAATGAATATCTGCACAGCCAGCTGCTCCTTGAAATCTCCGGGCGCTTCTGGGTACGCCAGCTGGATTAGATGTCTAATATCTGCCTAAAATTCTTGCCAACTCTCACCTGATTTTTGCGCGCGAGTCTTCATTTCTTCAGTTCTTCTCGGTATTGATCCCCATACCGCAACTCTAATGCTGAAATTAGGTCCTCATATTTCTTTTACTGTTCGATGGGTATGGTCTGCAATATACCCAAAGCTGACCCCCTCAAAGCTACTATTAGTGCTGTAGCTTCATCTTCTTCGTCCCATCCATTAGTCTCTGCCGCAGCCTCAAACTGTCGGCGATACATGGACCAGGACGACTGTCCGTGAAAAGTCAGTGGTTTTACGGAAATTGTTGATGTGGCAACCCTGCCTCGGCGATCCTGGTTTTTGAGAAGAACTATTTGCTTCTCTAGCACTGCACTGTATCCACTCTCTTATTAACTTCGTCGATTATATTCAAGTCTTCCTGAAGTTCTCCTTTCAGCTCCTCCTTCAGTTCTTCCATTTGAACTTCGATTTTCCGTAACACATATTCAAAGAAATTGCTTTAATGTTCTAGAACCTTCTCGAAGTCTGCTTTCCGTTGGTTTTCTATTTGTTTCAACCCACTCTCTTGCTTTTCTAGAATTATCTGGTGAGCTTCTTCTGGTTCTTTCTTTTCAGTTTCTTGCTCTAATGCTCGGTCTCTCTTTTCATTGTCTCTTTTTTTTTTTCATTTTCGAGACATTTCTGGAGTGCTTCTTCTCGTTCTTGTTTTTCCTCCTTCGCTTTTCCTCTAGTACTTTTTCCTCTAGCCGTCGCTTTTCCTCTAGTTCTTCCTCCTCTAGCTGTCGCTTTTCATCTTCCTGTCGTCGTTTTTCCAAATCCGAAAATTGGTTTTGGATAAATTTAAAAATGCCATCCATAGTATCGTACGATGTACTTCTCTTATTCACCATAAATGGCTTTCAATTTCCACGAAAATTCCTACTTCTGACACCACTGTTACGATATTTCCTTGGGTTCGTTGATAAAAACTCCTCGACCCCTCATATTATTTTGCGTTTACGAGCGACATGGTCTGTGCTAGATTTCGTAACAATATCTAGTGAACCCAAGAATTGAACATAAATCTGCAAATATTTGAGTTTGAGAGTAGGCAATTAACATTCTGATGTTACGCTCAAGTATTTTTTTGTATAACTACCATAATTGTTAGAAGAATAAAACACCCAAATTGTCTTATGTCTTTAATTCTGATAATTTCAGTTCGTATTGGGTAATCCTTCGAAGATGTAGTTTTCAAATCACCTACATTTTTACTCGAAATCACTGAATATCCCATGCTGAAATTCTTATAATATTTCACTTAAAATTTGAGGAACGATATAAAACAGTACGTAGAAAATCAGGGGAATAACGTGAACTATTATTCCAGTGTAACGCCACCGGTTGAAGAAGCCGCCTTAGCCTTGGAGTTTCAATCAGACCTCAGTCTTTGTCAGGAGTTATAAAAGAAAGGGTGTTTCAATTTTGTTACTTTGACGCCCTATATATCCAAACGACTCAATTCCGGATATAACTACCTCTCATTCCTCTAATATGACAATAAGTGACATAATTTTTGTTAGCACCGAATATTTTTTATTAATCGGACCGCGTTAGCTTGCATTCGAAAAAAATATCCAAATGACTTGAAAACTATCATTAAATAATTTCAGAAAATTGTATTTATATATATATATATATATATATATATATATATATATATATATATATATATATATATATATATATATATATATATAAATGTTAGCATGAAGATTCTCACGGACAAAGTATGGTGGGTTGTTTTTTCGGGTTTGATTCCGTGTTCTGTGGTTTTGATCCTCTGAAGGATCGAGTCTGTGCCAGATCAAAGATACCATCAATGAACACCCCTATATATTGAGAAGCAGAACTCGAATTAATTAGTCGAGTTCGGAGGTCGAAACTCAATCATCACCTAGAATATTGCAAATTTGCCGAAACGTTGTGACAATTATCCTTCAATCAAAACCACAGAACACGGAATGAAACCCGAGAAAACAACTCATCATACCTCGTCCGTGAGAATCCTCATGCTAACATATCTAACGTCTGGAGTTTTGTTCTCGACGTTTCGGCTCCGATTTTGGAGCCATTTGCAAGAGGTAAATGTGACTTCACGCTGAGGTCTACATCTGCCTACTCCTCAGGTGTTGTCACAGGGGGGGTATATATATATATGACTTCAGCCATCTATTGCCAACACATCTGAATCAATAATATATCTCAGCGTTTGGAGATCAAAGTTGCATCATTGGTACACCTATCAGAATTAAATTGTTAATGTTTGAACGTCGAACGTCATTATTTTGTGGTGGATCAATATTTGCTCCGTAGTTTTCTGGGTTTGTAACCTACCACAATCTGAAAAAATAAGAATTAATATTGGAATCTATACAAGTGTAGAAGGGCAGATTTTCAATCTTTTTCTGGATAGAACAAGTCCAATCCAATCCAGAAAGAACTGTAATAAGAGAACTTGTATAGATTCCAATATTAATTCTTATTTTTTCATATTGTGGTAGGTTACAAACCCAGAAAACTACGGAACAAATAAATTGTTAAATATGACGATTTATAATACTTACCCAGTTCCAACTCTTGACTGAATTACGCTCTTCTTTTTCCCAGGTCAATACTTTGTGGGGAAGTTTTGAAATAAGGAACACCAGATTGGCGAAAACGATGTTGCAGCAGCTGTCGGGCATTCCTTTGAGAGACAACTTGCATTTATTTGACGAATGGGCCAATGAATTCGAAAAATTGCCCATATATTTCATGACCTTCCACGGCCAACAGAGCATCAAAGTTGTGTTGGAGGTAAGGGCTCTTAATATTTCAAGTTTGACAGCAACGATAGTATATACTTTCATAAAATGACAATGTCAATCGAATCGACTTTTCGAATCTTTTTATATTCCAGATGTAATAACGAACTAGTATAACATATAAGTTTGTAATTCAATATGGTCACGAAAATTTCAGGTTCTACAAGGTCGGTTGAATGGAACATTTCCAGTTTTTTACAAATATATCAGAAACGGTTGGTGGTGGTGGTGGTGGATCCTCAGAAAGGCAATTTATGTTCCATTGAACCGACTTCATAGGACCTACCGTTTTCGAGATAGTAATAGTGGTATCAGCTAAAAAACGGACTGTATAAGACAACTGAACGTAATATCAGGTATTCTGGAAAGCTTCAAGTAGATGTCTCTTGATAGGTTGATTTTATAAGAATATGTTATATTTGTATTTTCAATAATTTTTTGATACTCGCGTTTCGCCAACCATTTTTCTCGTTGCATTTCTTCAAAATCCAACGATATCATGAGTAACAAAATATACAATTTTTTTTTAGTTAACTTTTTGTAGAGATCAATTACAAAAGTTTCAACTTTCACACCAAAGGTTCCAATCTCATCGTTATAGTTCGAGTTGTTTGAGCCCCAGAACTCATAGAGATCTCTCATTCAACCTCCAACTCCAATATCGCCGCCCGGTGTCGGACATTGATGCCATTACAGAATTAAAATGAAAGCACACCTGGCAAAGAAACGAACAAAATATTCTGATTCATATTGGGGCGTCTTCATCAAGGGCGAATCAAGTATTTTGCCAAGAGGGGTTTTGATCACAATTTTAATGAGAAATATCCATATACAGGGTGTTCACAAAAACGATTTCCAAATTGATACAGAAGAATCTCCTCAAAAATTCACTAATATTTTTAATAGAGCTTTTTGGGAATATTTTCGAAATATAGTTATTTGAAATCCAAAAATGGAAAACAGTCGTCAGAATTTCTGAAATATTGGATATTTTTACTGGTACTCTGGATAAGAAAATCAAATTGAAAAAGGGGCAGATTCAAAGCTCGAGAGTAACCCCTGTTTAAGCAATATTCTTCGTGAAAAGCTCTGTAGTGGGATATAAGTTTGTCAAGAAGAGAAATCTGTCGAACATCAGTGCAATATCCTGAGGGTGATTCAGCAATATGAAAAATTACTTATAAAATTAGATCAGTGTGAATGATTCATTAGTATCCATGACAAGTGCCTTTCGTCACTATAACCCTACGAAGAAGATGGAATTTTGCGGCTGAAAACAAATTAAATAAGTTGAAATAATTTCCATAACTTCCGGCGCCCGATTATTTTTCCTCAATCATGAACTCAAAATAAAATAAAATATTCCGCTATTGTCAACATTGTATATTATTGTCTGCATTGATTCGACAAGAAAACTTATATAATGTTATATTATAATTATTATAATCTTCATTTGTGCTGTCAATAGAGCTGCCCGTTTAGCATTAGTATCAATTCTTTTCAAAATAATTTTCTGTAAGGATTCATGCATCTATCGCAGTTCAATGAATTTTCAATTTTTACATGATCGTAGAAAAAATATTGCAATTATTGCAAAAAGTGTTTATTTAACGCGACGTGAAATGGCAAAACAGAGCCGTAACTTTTTACGTGATTGCCGTGAATGATATGTTTGTAATAAGGTGGCTTTACAGGGCTTTTCATGATGAGGGTTAATTAGCCGTTTCTGGCAAACTATTCAACGAATCAACCTGAACATTTTACAGTATGCATAAACCAATATGACCTACACGCCTAAAATAGTTTAGACGATGCGGCGTTGTCGCTTCTACTATAAAGTAGCGGCTTCTTTGATTTTTCAAATGGAACACCCCGTATATAATATCATATTATGATTCATTATCACTTTGTCAAATTTTAGGCGTGTAGGTCATATTGATTTATGCATACTGTGAAATTTTCAGTTTGATCCGTTAAATAGTTTGTCAGAAACGGCTAATTAATGCTCATCATGGAAAGCCCTGTATACTGGTGTTTTATCTCCATATAAAAGGTTGTCAGCGAATCAGTCGACTGATCTGGCCTTCTTGATCAAGAATTGATAACGTTGACCGTAGTAATAACTCAAAAAATTCGCCAGGTATCGTCACTCTCGCAGTTGAGATGACAGTCATGTGCACGTCCTCTGTTGCCAAGTGGCTATGTCGTTGCGAATTCTGGTGTATGTGCTGAATAAATTGGTATATTGTTGATATTTTCATTTGAGCAATATAATATTGTGATCTCGTAGTATCATTTCAACGCGATCGCCACGATTCCGATTTCGAGTGTATTTACAGGACGGACGACTTAGACCGAAAGGTTGAAAAATTCAATTCCCTGATATTAACTTTATTCGATACTCATGCACCTTTGCGAACTGTACGCATAACTAAAGGAAAAGCCCCGTGGTTGACAGAAAATCTGAAACTGTTGATGAAACTTCGCGATAAAGCTCTGGCTAGGTATAGGAAAGGTGGACTGACTCCCCAATGGGATTATTATAAACAATTAAGGAATCTCACCAACCACACAATAAAGCTTGAAAAAAAAAAGCGTACCTGGAATTTCGTCTCAATAATAGCAAGAATCTATGGAAGGAAGGAACTCTCTGATTTAGACTTGCACAGTAAAAGCACGAAAAACGTAATTCCTGATCATCTCAGGGATACCACTAAAATCAATGAATTTTTTTGCAATAATAGCTCCAACAATGAATTGCCTGATGAGGAGCTCCTGTCTTTTTTTTCCAACAACAAATTAAATACTCAAATTGTCATTTCCAGCATACAGATGAAGTTGAAATATATGAAATAATGCTTTCTATATTATATTTACTTCACAGGAATACAAACGGGACGAACCCATAAACAGTATTCACAGATATTATTAATTATTACTAATTATGTTGACAATTAATAGTACTAATAATCAAAAAGCAATTTACAGGCACAGGTATTGGAAAAAGTACCTATTCTATTTGGTGCAAGAAGTGTGATTTAATTTTCCTTATAAAGGTAGTCAGGGAATCGTGAAAAACATCAATTTCGATTGTTTTGGAAATAGAGTTGTAGCTTTTCAAACAACGGTGTAAGGGGAAATTCATATAGTAGTTCGTGTTCGTCTTAGGAGTGTGAAAAAGTTGATAGTGACGGGTATGATAATGTGGTACGTTATAATGGATAGAGTTGATGATTGAGATAGAATCAATTAAGCCATTTAGCACTTGGAATGAAAATCTGATATCGGCGGAAGCTCTTCTATGTTCAAGGGATGTTAAATTCAACTCCTTGCAGACCAAGCCTCGGTTATCTGGAGTTTGTCGGAAGTATTTTTTATTAACGTAATTAATAAATCTATTCTGAATTCTTTCTATTTGTTTAATGTATATAAGATAGTGAGGATTCCAAATCACCGAAGCAAAGCTGAGCGAGCTGTTCACATATGACATAAAAAGAGTGTGGATAGTATTAGGATTATTGAAGGGGTAGGTAGTTCTTATAATAAATCCTAGCATTCTATTTGCTTTTTTGGATATATGGGCAACGTGGTTGTGAAATATCACTTTAGAATCAAAAATCACTCCCAAGTCTTTAACTTCTCCACAAGTATGGAGAAGGTGATCGACTGAAGGTAATTTGATTGCATTTCTTGAGGTTAGGGTGAAGTGCGTTGTTTTCACAATATTCCATGAATCTGTCGAGATCTTCTTGAATCGAGATTGAATCATTAATGTCAGATACTGTGTGAAATACTTTCATCAGATCGTCAGCATACATGAGGAAATTAGAAAATTTGAAGCATTCGGAAATATCGTTGACATATATATTATAAAGAAGAGGGCCTAAATGCGAACCTTGTGGTACGCCGGAGCTGATTTTAATGTAATCAGAGTTATAGTTGCCTATGCTGATTGCCTGACAACGGTTGTTCAAATAGGACCGAAACCACTGTAACAGTGAACCCGTCACACCGACCCCAGCCAGCATTTCTGCGAGTAAGTCATGATCGATTTCATCAAATGCTTTGCTGAAGTCGGTGTAAATGGAGTCTACTTGAGTCCCGCTATCGAGACTTCTCAATATATACGACATGTATCGTAAAATATGGCCGATGGTGTAGACCCGGTCGTCTGTCGAGAGCTCGACAAACTACGAAAAGCAGATTTAATTGATATCATCATCAACAATAAACTACCTGAAAGTGTAACAAGTGACGTTCTGTGCAAATTTTTCAAAACTCGTAGTTATGTGTCCACGAACAACTGTGATTCTAATGCAGCTAACCTAGCAGAGCAACGGAGTGACATTGAATGTGGTAAACCAAAGTGCGTAAAGAGATACTACATATCAGACCAAGTGAGTCAAGAGAAAATATTTCTTCAAGACAAAATAGTCCTCTTAAGCAGGAGAATCGATGACCTAGAGTGTATTATCAAACTTCTAAAAGAAAATGATGAGTTGCACTTGAATTCAGAAGGCGACACCTAGCAATGAGGTTACGAACAAACCAGATCCAATTCCCAATCCAGTAGAGAAAACTGAGTCAAAAACAGAAGAGACACCTACAATCAACTTCAACCAAATTGATAATGAACCTGAATGGAAGACCGTATCTCACAAAAACATCAGAAGGAAGGATCCACAAGACAAAAAAATTTCAAATAAAAACCAACATACCTTCAGACTATCTGAGGTAAACCAGGCTACATAAAAAGCGCTAGAAGTAATTCAGAATAAACAAAATAATAATTACTCATCAAGACAACGGCCCGGAAGAAAAGCAGTTGTAGGATCGAACAAAAATATCGCAACGGTGACGACAATCCCCAAGCTAGGGTACCTTCATATATATCGGCTGTCTCCAGACACGACACCGGAAGACCTGACGCAAGTCCTTAGACAAACAGCTTGACACATTCCGTTTCAATGCAAACATCTCTACAAAAATGAGAAAACCTGCTCTATGATAGTTAACTTCCCAATCGCTCATGTTCATGAGGTTTATAATCCAGAAATCTGGCCTGATGGGGCAATGATAAACAGGTTTAGGTTCCAGAAAAAGACAAATTTTCGCGAGGATGCCTCGCAGCCAATATAAATACAAATGTGGGAGAATCTGAGCAGGGCTGTGTTGTTTCAGAACACTCCTTGACAATAATTCATATAAACATTCAATGCATAATGAATAAATTAAATTTGCTGGACGCATTCTTGGAAGAGCATAAACCAGACATTCTCTTACTCACAGAACATTGGCAAACTCATGAAACGGTGAGTAATATCAAAATTTGTGGTTATAACGTAATCTCCAGTTTTTGTAGAACCACTAAAAAGCATGGTGGGGTAGTTGTTTTTGCTAAAACTAATTACGCAACCTTCTGTAAGGAAATACAACAAGTCAAGGAGTTATCAATCGAAATCGATATAGAATGTAGTGCTATCTCATTTAAAGCTGACACCTGCATAATGACAGTTTATCGATCAAATAATGGAAATATAGATTTATTTTTCATCAATTTTTGTAGGATTCTCGAAATTCTCACCAAATCATACAAGCACATTCTCATAAGCGGAGACCTCAACATAAATTTTCTGCAAAGTAGTATGACTAAAAATATTCTATGTGACATTCTTGAGTCACACGACCTAGAGTCCCTAATAAGACAGCCTACGCGCATTGCAAATACAAATGGGATAATAAGTGCTACAGCCATAGATTACATCATCACTAACAATAAGAACTCCATTAACTTTGAAATTTTTGACCCATCCATGTCCGATCACTGTGCCCAAAAAATTAAATGGCAAAGAAACGAATCTGTGATGCCAAAGAAAGAAAATGATCTTTTTAGACGGAAATTTACTGATTCCAACATACAACAATTCAAATTTCTACTGAGTAAAATGAACATTGAACACCAGGATCCCTCTGACATGAATGAATGCTTTGGTGAATTCTGGGAACACTTGTCCTTTGCATTTGAAGCCTCGTTCCCCAAACTCCTAAACAGGCCTCATCAGGTCTCGCGCCCATCAAATCCTTGGTATAATATGGAGCTCAAAACTGAATCTGAAAATCTAAGGCATTTGAATAACTTGATAAAGACTTTCCCTTTAAACACTGAACTCAAGAATGAATACAGACGTTCGAAAAAGGTTTACAACCAAAATATAAAAAATGCAAAACAAAACCACTATAAAAAAATTATAGAGAAATCTGACAACAAAAACAAAACAATCTGGAATATCGTCAATACACGCTTGAATCGACATAAATTACACAATGACATCGAACTCATTCATGAGGGTGAACAAATTACAGATTCACATGATCTAGCAAATATATTTGCCCAATTTTTCGTAAGTGTTGTAAATCAACAGCTCAAATCCCATTTCAGAGGAAACCTCTCTGAGGAATGTACAACAACACAGTCTGTAAAAGCTAGTTCTTTCTTCTTCCAACCGTTTCATCCAACTGAAATAGAAGCTATTATAAAGAATCTCAAAAATAAAAAATCTACTGGAATAGACGAGATTCCAGTCTATCTCTTGAAGGCATGTGCTTCAGAATTCGCTCCCCACCTAGCATATATCCTCAACAAATCGGTAGAACTGGGAAAATTTCCTAGCCATCTGAAAATATCGATAGTCCTACCTATCTACAAAAAAAACGACACTTTCCCTACTCAATTATAGGCCAATTGCGCTTTTGAGCGTTATATCAAAAGTTATAGAAAAGGGGATGGCACAAAGACTGAATTCCTATTTGGAAAAATTTTTCATCCTCAGTACATGCCAACACGGTTTCAGAGAAGGATTCTCGACTGAAACTGCAACAACAGATTTCATCCAACTGATACACAACAAACTAGAGAAAAAGGAATTGATCATAGGACTATTCTTTGATTTATCTCGCGCTTTCGACACTCTCAACTTTGAGTTTATCATAAAAAAACTTAATACTCTTGGAATGCGTGGGAGAATCGAGGACTGGTTTCGCTCATTTCTGGAGGGAAGAAAACTGATTGTGAAAGTTAGCGACAAAGTATCAGATGAATTTTTAGTAGACTCGGGCGTGCCCCAGGGTAGCGTGCTGGGCCCTTTGCTTTTTTTTATTATTTATTAACGATCTTCCGGAACACATCAAAGATGGAGAGGTCTTCATGTTTGCGGATGACACCTCTATCTTAATATCAAGTCCTGATGGAGCTGAACTTCAGAGAAAAACAAGAGCTGTATTGTCTCAGTTTGATGTCTGGTGCCGAAAAAATCTCCTTATTATAAACTACTCCAAGACAGTTGCCATCCAATTCCATAGGTCAATCCCAGATAGATCAATTGAGGAAAATATGAATCTAAATAAATTCCCTATCTTATTTCAAAAGAGCTTTAAATTTTTGGGTACAGTCATCGACGAACAACTTAAATGGGATAAATACATTGAGTCAATATGCTCTACTCTAAATAAACACTTTTTTGCGCTAAGGAACCTGAAAAGCTGCTTGGATGAGGGCGGTCTTATGGACGTTTATTATGCATTGGTATATTCAACTATTAGCTATAACATTATCGTGTATGGACTCGCCAATGAAGGAAACAGAGTATTTTTAGCGCAGAAAAGGATCATTCGACTAATATTCCAACTGGACTTTCGGGAATCCTGCCGAAATATTTTCAAAGAGAAAAAAATTCTCACATTCACTGGAATCTACTTGTACAAAATATTATCATTTGCTTATAAACATAAAAATAACTTCACACAGAACGCGGACTTCCACAATTACCCAACACGCCAAAGAAACCAATTTAGATTGGAAGTAGCCACTTATTCCAGCTATAAAAAATCTCCTAGTTATGCTGCAGCAAATTTTTTCAATATGTTACCAAACGAACTGAGAAATCAGCCGAGCCTGCTCAAATTCAAGTCACAGCTGAAACATTATCTGATACCTAAAGCATTTTATTCAATTTCGGAATACTTTTCAGAATGCCGATAAACTTATTGGCAACTTATTTTGGTGTATTATACTGTAACTGTTATAACGTATCGTATATCGTAATTGTACATTAGTTATATACATATGTGTTTGTTTCCAATTTTAAATCTAGCATTGCATTAGTTGCTTTGAATTGTACTTTTTCTGACTTGTCAATCCAATGCGAATTGGTGATCGATCAATAAATATCTATCTATCTATCTATCTATATTCTGTGTATTCGAACAGGTTGGTTTCAACAGACCTTTTTTTTATGAATCCGTGTTGCTGTTTGTTGAGAATGTTTATGACATCATAGTAGAGGTAGTCGAAAATAATTGATTCGAATAACTTGGCTAAAATGCAAAGTTTTGATATCGGCCTATAATTCTGTGGTAGCTGTCTGTTCCCAGATTTGTGAATTGGGACTACGAATGCACGTTTCCAGACATTTTGAATTGCCCTTCTCTCAACGATTTATTAAAAAGGAGATGAAGTGGTACAGAAATTGTTTCTGAACATTTTTTAATAAATATTGTAGGAAGATTATCCGGTCCAGGCCCCTTATTAGGAAGATTACTTATCCTATTCCTCACCGTATCTTCAGTTATGCAATAGCTGGCAATATTTAAAGAACTATTACTGACACATATCGAGTTTTTCTTCTTTTTAAGTGGTTGGTTGAAGGATGATGCGAAATGATCCGAGAATATCTCGTAAACAGTTTAACCATCAGTTACAACCTTACTGTTGACGTTGACGGAGGTAATGCTAAGAGAGGAGTTCTTCTTAGTTTTAATAAACTGCCAAAATTGCTTTGGGTCTTTAGTGATGCTGTCTTCACAAGATGTGATATAATTATCGTAATCTTTTTTAATTAAATATTTACAACGCCCACGTAAAATTTTGAATGCGAGGTAATCCATATCGTTATGATATTTTTTCCATCGAGAGTGATATTTGTTTTTTTTCCCTGACTGCCTTTATCGTGCTCATAGTGAACCAGCTAGGAAATTTTTTGCATATTTTCGGATTCTTTGGAACAAATCTTTTAACAGTCTCATTAATAGTTGCATAAAATTTTTCAACGGCTCCGTCGATATCTATATTTGAAAACATATTATGCCAGTCAACCCCAGTCAACCCCAGTCGACCCCAGTGAGAAAATTGTTGATGGAATCGTAATTCGCATTATTGTAGTTGAAAGCGTAATATTTTTTTTCAAGAGTATCTGGATTTTTTCTGGGATATTTAGACAAAATTCAAGGGTGGTATGAAACTTATCTTCGCGAACTAGGGGAGAGTGGCATATATGTAAATTTTGTAGACATTCACAATTATTATCGAAAATGAGGTCAAGAGTATTGCCTGCAGCGTTGGTGAAACTATTATATTGTATGATATTTCCGAATGACAGAGTATCGATCAGTAAATTGCTGCATATGTCTGTGTAATTGCTTGGTTTACAAAAATTATTTATTTTATCAAGGCTCCAGTGAATGGAGGGGAGGTTGAAGTCACCACATATCACGATCCTGTCATTCGGATTGGTGATTAAAATATTTGTTAATTTGGAACAGAAATGACTTGAAGCTTGATAGTTAATCGAATGCTGTTGGTTTCGATGGCATCAGCATCAAAATGATCTTACATTCTACCCCATACATATTACCCATTTTGAAACATATATTCAATGAGTGTATTGATAAAAATGTATTTCCTTCAATATGGAAGCAATCCCGTGTTATTCCACTAACAAAAACTAATGATCCCCAAAATCTGAGTGACCTGCGCCCTATCAGCATTCTATGTGCCATCTCGAAAATTTTCGAGAAAATTATCAATAAAAAAAATTCGCGAATTTCTTGATGTCAATAAACTTTTGCCAGCTTCTCAATCAGGTTTCAGACCCGGCCATAGCTGCACGACCGCTCTGCTGAACGTAGTGGATGATGTCCACAAATCGATCCAAAACAGTTGTTATGCTGTTTGGTCGATCAGCAACCAGAGGAAGATGCGAAAATAACATAGATATACACCTTGACAATGAAAAACTCCCTCTTACTGAATGTTCAAAGAATCTAGGTCTCATCATCGACAAATCCCTCAGATTCTCGTCCCATGTGTCTTTGATTTTGAAACGGGGTTACTGCAACTCAAACAGAGAATTCTTGAATAAGCAATCCAAGAAAATCCTATGTGATGCTCTGGTATTAACACATGCTAATTATGCAGGTTCGGTATGCGGTCCTGGCTTACTGCAGTCCGAAAAAAGGTTACAGACCCTGCAGAACTCATGTTTGAGGCTCATAACAGGGACCAGGAGACGACTACCGGTTACTCATCATCTGAGCAACTTGAATTGGCTGAACATGGAGTCCCGACGGATATTTCATGCATGCATTCTCTATCACAAAGTCATCACCACAAAGATACCTAGCTATCTTCATGATAAGATAAGCTTCAGAACGGACATTCATAACTTGAACTTGAGATTCAAAACGCAACTATCCACCCCAATCCATAATACCTCTCTATATCATGGCTCATTTACATATAATATTACCCGGCAGTACAATCGACTCCCAAGCACAATGAAAACACTTTCGCTTTCAAACTTCAGAAAAAAATTGTTATCCGACTTACTTGCAAAAAAATTGCCTCAACTTCTGAACTGATTTTCTCTTAACATAGGCAATGAATACTTTTTTCTTCAATTTTTTTATCATGCAATAGTTACTAAAGACATATTAGTTTCCCTTGACATCTATGTACCAAATCATGTCTCACCGGTTTAATAAAGGGACAGGGTCTGATTGCGTATTAATGTGAAAAGATCTGAACTTCAATTCTACCTTTTGATATATACTTCCGATAATGTTTTTTTTTCACTCGTATCTGTCCTCGGAAAACTTGTGTAAATCCGTTCAATGAAATCTATTATCATTATCAGTATTATTATTATTAAGTCATACTATTTTTTTTTGCATCGCCTTTTTTTTATTACTGTGTTGTGTCCTTCTATTATTGTATCATACATATGTTCAATATGTATTGTATACCATGTCATGTAACATATTTATTACTTTTACTGGTACAATGTTTGCTCCAGTGCACTTGTGTGTGTTCACATAGGTGCACACGTTATTCGGTTGGATGGAAGAGCAAGGTCTGCCCATGTTGCGATTTTTTGTGACATGGTCAGAAATTGAATCCTGCCGTTTGATAGGAATTCATATTTGGTTATATATATATTATTTTTTGTATATTTTTCCTATCACAAAAAGCTATATTATTATTATTATTATCACAATTCAGCCGAATATTATTCACGTTAATGCGTGTGAGCGAATAGGAGTGGGAATTGTGATCAAATTTTATAATCTTCTGGGTTGAACTGAAAATATCTAACACATATTACTGCATTTATAGAATATTCAGAATATACTAGAACTTGAGATTATTCTTCAAGGTAAGTCATTGAAGATGAAGTTTGGTTTCATCAGCCTCAGAATAATCTCGCGTTATATTCTCTGTTCCAACCAAAATTGATCTGTATTGGCAACAACGTGTTCCATGAATCGAGTGATCTCGAAAATTTTCAGGAATTTCAACCACAAACGCACCCTTAAGGAGTGATTTTGAACAACTACACCCTGTCTACAGGTTTGTCTGAAACAATATCGCAACACTGAAAGCACCAGTATATAGCCATCTTAGTTAGTATTCAGAGCGAAGGGGCACCTGTGTATCCTCCCTCGATTTGCACGCTATGATTCGTAATCGTTACGTGTTTCAGGCGATAGAGCACGCGGCTTACGTGTACGACATATCGCACGTGATAATCGACAACCTGCAGTTCATGATGGGCACGACGGACGAGCAGAAGCACATGGACCGCTTCTGGAAGCAGGACGCGATCGTGGGTGCGTTCCGAGAGTTTGCCACCAGGAAGAATTGTCACGTGACGCTCGTCATCCACCCGAGGAAGGAGAGAGACGACGAGGACCTCACCACCAGCTCCATTTTCGGGGGCGCGAAGGCGTCCCAAGAGGCTGACAACGTGCTCATCATACAAAACAGGAAGCTGAGCGCCATCCAAGGCAAAAAATATTTGCAGGTAAGAAAAGAAATGTTGCTTATTTTCGATTACTACCTTAAACCACCACACAAATACATTTACAGTTGGGTCGATGTATCTTTCTCCATGCTACATCAATTCGTTCATACGAAATAAATCGAGTTAGTCACGACACGGCGTGGCCTCCGAACCAACTAACAGAAATTTATGATAAGAGACATAATAATAGACCAATTTCACATTGTCTATAAGGTTGAATACGCAGTGTCACACATCTGATAAGTATGACTATACGGGCATTATTTATGAGTATTAGTAACACTTCCAGCATACATTTCATTTGTTCCAGTACTTCTAACAGTTGTAAAAAGGTGGATTTTGAACATAATCGTATAAAAACTTTTTTTTCAAGGCATTGAAAACCTATTTGAAAAATATATGCCATTAACAATACAAGTATATTTTCCAATACTCTTTTATTTTATCAATCTCTGTTCTTATCTTCTTCGTTTGCACTTGAGTCTTCGTGTTTTATTTATTCATAACAGTCGAGGATCCGTCATATAGACAAGTATCTGTTTTTTTCAAGCGAACCTTATGTGAATGATCGATCAATGGAAGTATAATGCATTACTGCCGCGTTGACTAGAAAAATTGGCCTTTTTTTTTCAATTCATAGTGGACGTTCGGTTAACTAGGGCAACTAGTTTTATAAATATTCTTGGATATTCTTGCATATTTCGATCCGATCAACTCAAAACGGGAGTTGTCTCTTCTTTCGGAAGTTATAGCCCTTCAAGGGTCAGAAATAGACATATTCCAAATATCTCTCTTGTACCAGAAAATAATCGGTATGCACAGGTTATCGTCAGATCCACTTTACGTCTACTATCTATCGCAAATTTACAACATACATTGTGAATTCAAAGATAGTAATACATTATAGTACCATTAATCGTTTAACATGTTTGAAAAAAATCGTGCTGAAACGGCAGATGATCGATAGAGAATAGAGGCAACAGAAATCGTCAAATTACCGAAAAATGATTTGATGGCAGCACCATTATCTGTTGTGTCAGAACCAATTAAGAGATACTCATCACTAATAAAGTTGCCATCTGATACGAAAAAAAGGTGTGCTTCTGTACAGTTTCATTCGTTTTTTCCAAAATAACGGACTAGCTTGACTATTTGCTTGACAATAAGCGATTCAACTATTATTGAGATTTTCTGTATTCTCTTCATACTCCAGTAGAGGAATTGAATTTTTTAGTAAAATGAAGGACTAATTCAAGACCACCCAGATCAACTTAAAATTTTTTGGAATTTGTCGAAAAAGGTGTCAAGTATCCGAGTAAACAAGTTTGGTTACTGGGCAAAGCTCCAAAATGGTCATAAAACTTTTAAATAGAGGGTCCCATTGGATTGACTATGAAATTTTTATGTGATTGATGGAAAAAAAAGTTTTTTTGGCCATAACTTTTTTTTGGCTAATGATAACGAGATGTACCAGGAACCATTTTAAAGCTAAGATTATCTCCGAAATTTCATGTCATTTGCAACATTTGAATTGGATGGGCTGATTTTTTTAGCATCTACCGTTATAAACATAAAATAGGCAATTTTAAACGGACAAATTTGCTTACAGATGAAAAATTATAACAAAAAATTGAAATACAACTATCCTGGAATAAATGCTGAAAAATTTGGCTGTTCAAAATAAATAATGTTCACGCTGCTGGCCAAAAACTGAAAATGTTTTAAAAAATACACGATTTTACCCAACTTTTGCAGGCCAAAACATAAACAATAATTACCCGATAGGGCCAAAAATGGCTGGACATATTTAGGACGAAGTGTTCTGACTTTTCACCAAAGAATTTTTTTTCCAAGCACCTTAGCCACCCATGTGGCGCTAAAAAATTGGCATTGAAAATTTTTGAAAAAAAATTATTTTGCCCATAACTTTTTTTCTTCTTATTTTGAACGGTTCTGGTTGGTCTCAAAATTTTCCCGATTTTGTCATCTTGCAAAATGATAGGAATCATTTTTTTTGTAACAGTTATATTTTTCGAGATATTTACGCCAGAACGATCCGGTTTCTTCATTTTTCGTTAAGCAACCATTTTTGCCATGTCATATCTCCTTTAAAATTATTCGTACAAAAATAAAACAGGAACCACTTCATTTGTCATTTAAAATACTTCATATAAGTAATATATAATTTTTTTTGTAATACTAACAGATTTTCAGTAAATTTAAAAAAACTTTTAAAACTTTTGATTTTATTTTTCAAAAATCACACTTTTCCTTGCGCTATTACTCGAAAGGGGTGCATTTTTATGAAAAATCGCAATCAATGTTTTTATGTTGAAAAATGATAATTTATCGATTGGTTTCATTTTTATCCCCCCCCCCCCAATGAGTTCCACCCCACCACCCCTCCGCTTTTTCCCAGTAACGGAAGCTGTATACTCGGAGACTGGGCACCTTTCTTGACAAAATTCAAGTTACTCCAAGTATCTGCAATTGGTCTCGAATTAGTCCTGCCAGTTTTTACTTCCTTTACTGGAGTATCAGCTTTCTTATTCGACTGATATTCGGAGAGAATGCTCACGTCTACTTTTTTATTTCAAATTTCTGCGTTTTTTACAGGTGGTGAAAAATCGATACAGCGGAGATCTTGGTATAATTCCTTTGGAGTTGAATAAAGACAGTCTGAGTTTCCAACAGAAAAAGGCCAGACATAAAAAAACGGAGGGAACGCCTTCGACGGAACCACCATCAGAACCAAAAAGTGATAATATATTGCAAAATTCGTGAGCTAATATATTGCAAAATTCGTGTTTTTGTTATTTCTATTATATTTTTATACGATAAAAAAATATTAAATTTTTGTTATTTTTGTAGAGCATTTTCACCTCTTAACCACGAAAACTACTAAAATCTCCATACTAGTATCACTAAATTCTCACAATCTCAATCAATAAGCTAGCAATAATCTCATGGAGAAGATTATTTTATGATTATCTATTAATAGTCTATATATCGATGGATGCTAGTGAAACACAGTTTTTTATTTACGGCTGAAAATATAGATTCATTTAGGAGCAACGACTCTAGAGAAGTGGCACACTATACAGCTGTCAAATACGTAATGAACGGTTAAAAATAGTGGAAGTAGAAAAACCAACTAACACACTAGAAATATTTGTATTCATCAAATTTCCTTGTTCGTGCGGTCAAAAATATATCGGTAAAATGTCAAAGCCTCTTGAAGTGCGAAAGAGTGAACACAAGATGTACATCGAGAGCACACATATTGGTGGTTCTTAATAATTATCAGAACAAATTCTCACAGTAGAATGGAATGAATGATAGCAACAGAGAGCAATGACAGGAAACGAAAATTAAAAGAATCAGTGTTCATCGTCGTGTCTGGAGATATTTACATCTCAACGCATATGAACCGCACCTGGCTACCCCTCTTGAATGACAGAATGCTATGTCAAATCTCACCTATCGATACCGAGACAGTGTTGACAGATATTTGTCTGACCCCCCTTCGAACTCGCCCTACGAAATAACCAACCATGACAAAGTATTGACTTCAACTGTCTGTTCTGCTTCAGAGAACCTTCATAATAGTTCTCTCTCTCTCTCAATATTTGTCTGACCGTGACCTCTCTCCCAAGATGTTTGGTCCTATATTATTACTAAACATAACAGATGACATCTTCAGGGCAACAGACCAAAAACAAGCAACTGCGCTGGTCCTGCTGGACTTCTCGAAGGCATTTGACACCTTGAACTACGATATCCTATTTGCTATCTTGAATTATATTGGACTCTCGGTGACGGCTGACGGCGATTTGTTTCTTCAAAAGTTATTTATCTAAGAGACGCCAGAAAACCACTATAGGAAATCAACTGTCCAGTGTTCTCGAATTGTCCAGCGGGGTGCCACAAGGCTCTATTCTTGGGCCGCTTTTGTTCACATTGTATACCTCTGACTTTAGCAAATCTATCAAATACTGCAAAATTAGTTTTTTATGCTGATGATACGCAATTGTACCACTCGTTCCCCCCACATCAAATGAGTGAGGCAATGAATGAACTAAATGAAGATATTGCTTCTTTGGTGAAACTTTCTAGCGATCACTCATTGAATTTAAACGCTGAAAAAACTTCTCTTCTCATTTTCGGAACACAGAAAGTAAGATCACAAATAAAAAACCTGAAATTGATAGTGAGTGGAGAAACAATCTCGCAGACAGAAAGTGCACGTAACTTGGGTCTGATATTTGATTCACGTTTGCGATTTGAAAAGCATATAAACAATCGCATACGTTTAGCATATATTAGTCTGAAAATGATATATTCTAACAGATTTTACTTCACCAAGAAAGTCGAAACCGTACTATGTGAGGCACTTGTCTAAGTTCAACTGCTGATTCTGTTTACGGTCCCTGTATAGACGCAGATGATTCTCGTAGAATACAAGTGGTTCAAAATAACTGCCTTCGACTAATTTTTGGAATAAGACGTGGTCAGCACATATCGCATAAACTGAAAGAAATCGGCTGGTTGAATATGACCAGAAGACGCTTACTTCACTCTGCATGCCTGTTCCGTAAAGTTATACGCAAAAAAACACCACCATACCTCATCAACAAAATAACATATTGAACCGATGTTCATAACCTGAATATACGGTACAAAGGAACTCCTACTCCCCAGCCACACAAAAGTGAACTCTTCAAACGATCCTTCTCATTTCAAATAACCGCTGTCTATAATAAGGTTCCTGAATTTATTAAATCCAAATCGCCAGCTGTGTTTAAAAAATATTACAAGAATCATATAAAGGACAAATAAAATCTATTATCCGTGGACTTCTGTAATGATTCTTTTTGTAACTGATATTAGGATATGTATTATTTGCAACTTTTATTCCTCTGAAACTGCTGTTTCCACGTTTGTGTCTTTCTGTTTTCAATTTTGTTTCTGCTTAAGATGAAAAACAGAGGAGGTACTTCGGTATCTCTAGCTGATCTTCGGCATTTTCTCAGTACTTACCTGTATTATAAATGAACTGTATTGTTATTTTTTTTTTGTTATTGACTGAGAAATAAAGACCTTTTATTATTATTATTAGTAGTAGTAGTTGTAAGGAGGAGCCCAACATTCCTGGACGACTGTGAATATAAATAAGTCGAGGCAGAAGTCGAGACTTACCAACAGAGTACAGGAATGTGGCTTTTCCTATGAGATACACATACTGTTATTCCGCAAAATTCGACAGATATTAATTGATTTTGAAAAATTCGCGAATAATTTTATTCACAAATAAATAGTGCTTTGAAATTCGTAATAAAATCACTTGGGTTGAATCATTGTATGTAGAACACTAACCACTGTGAGGAAATCAAATTTCCCTACAATAAGAAAATCTTGACTTTTTAAGAATTTTTTTCCTGGAAAGTCAAAATTTCCCGGCGATTTGCGGAAATATTATGACTTTCAAACAGTGCAACAATATTCACAGTCATTCAAAGGAGTTGTTCAGAATTGAAAGATGTTCACATCTTTTAGATTAGAATCCTATTAGAATTTTCATTCTTCTTTGGAAAATATTGAACTATTTCCGTAACAAAATATTTTTAGTATTCCGATTCAATACATATTCGAAGTAGCTGTAACAAAATCACCCTCGGGGGCCGTTCATAAAATACGCCACACTAAATAAAATCAGCTTTTTTTGACCCCCCCCCCCCCCCCCATTGTCACGCTGAGTTACACTTTTTGTGACCCCCCCCTAGATATATTTCGTCACAAAAACTAAGCCCCCCTCCTGCTGAGTATGATAAATTCTAAATGATAGTACTGAAAATTAAAAATATTTATTTAGTTGTAATAAAATTCACCTAAATTAATAAATATCTTTCATAACGAACATATAAATACTAAATAATATTTCTATTATTCAGAAGTCCAAGGATTTTCGCCTATACAACAGTAAGAAATAAAAGCAAATTTGAAATAAAATCAATTTATTCAATCAATATCAGTCTTTAAATAACAAGGGCAGCAGAAATGATTGTCCCAAAAACATAGTTTCTCAGAATAATAAGAGGAAAATGTGTTCAAAAAGAACAGATGAAAGGCATAAACAATAAATGGAAAAGTGGTTTTGACTAAATCACTATTGTGACATATAATTAGGATGGATTCATCAATGCAGAAATATAAGTAACTGGCGGTTTCATCCTTGTCACTACCAAACATTAGTCTAGCGCAAGATCTAACTTCTATTTGTCGGATAACATATCAATCATTGCATTCATAAACTGACTCAAAGTCCCACAATTCCTAAAAAACGCTTGAGTGTGAAAATTTATCTCGAAACATATGTGTTTTGAAGACTGCGACCACTTATCAAATGAAACGCTTAACCCAAACATATTATCGAAGTGAGGCAAATGAAAGCGTCTCGAGGTAGAGCTGTTGTAAAAATTGAGAATGAATGGCTTTCTCCTGTGCAAATATTACCTATACTTGAAATAAACGTTGATTTGTTAGGTTTGGGCGAAATTAAATTCATGAGAGCTTGGCAGAGGTTATTAAAATTTGCAAAAATGGTATCACCCCGATAACTATGTCATATTTTCCATTTGTCTAGTCAAGGTGTAATATTAAGAAGGTAACCTTACCACCGTCGGCCACCCTTGCTCAATAATGGCACATATATAGTACATACATATAGAGAGTACATACTTCTAACATCTTTGAAACATTATAACTAGATAAAATAGCACAGCTCGCTAATTAACACATCATTATTTACGGGTTTTCGGAAGGACCAAAGCTTTGCAAACATTGATGGACTCATTGCCACGTAATGATAATCTGTTCTCGGAAGCTCACGTCCAAACCTTCGATGATCAAGTACTGCAACAAAATCAATAATAATTAGGAAATAGTAAGGTTATCACTAAGATGCCTAGAAATCCTGGTGATTCAACTGATTAGATTTTGTTTAGATTTTTGTGGCGAAAAAAACAATCGACGCTTTTGAAGGTTTCCCCTATTTTTTCGGTAGAGGACGTTATGTTCCCATTTTTCAAATTTGATGACAAGTGTCAAGTTAATTGTCATATTGTCATGTCACTTTGAAAATTTGATTTGTACGATGTTTTTATCGTGTTTATTTGTTGATTTCATTGCTTTTAAATATCGAAACGTTGTTACTGGTATCTCATTGTCCACCCATTATTCTTTAGTTTGCGATCTCTTCTCACTAGCCAATCAAATAAAAGTGGAAAAACCCGACTGCACATTTTCACTCAGTGCAAATTTAGCTTCAAACAAGACTGACAAGAGCGTGTTGGCGACATCTGTACATATTGTACGGAAACCTCCAAAAGCTCAATCATCCACCAACAATCAAGCAATCCAGATTTCGCCACTTTTATCCCAAACTTCTACAGGTATAAGTAAACACACCAGAGTTTTCAGGCATCTTAGTTATCACATTTTTAGAAGACAGTCGATAATCGTCTCATTAGTCCTCTAGATTTAATAATCTGATGGAAGTAAGTGATACTATGTGGTAGGAAATCATGATGAAAATTGATTCTCTAGTTTCTCATTCAAAACCATTAAGTTAAAACCGGCCTTGAATATTGAAATTTAAAATTTTGGGCAGAAATTTGGTATTTAGGGTCAAATTCGATTTCTAAGCAACTTTTTCAAATAACTTAATTCAGTATCTCCCAACGCAAAATAAAAGCGTCTCGAGATAGAGTTGTTGAAATTGAGAATGAATGGCTTTCTCTCATGCAAAAATTACCTATTGATTGATTGATTGAAATAAACGTTGATTTGTGTTTTTGCGAAATTAAAAATATTATTAAAATTTGCAAAAATGGTACTACCCCGATAACTGTCATATTTTCCATTTGTCTCGTCGAGGTGTAATTTTAAGAAGGTAACTTCCGTGGGTTCGTAGTAGGCTGGGTTTGAGACTGTCACTCAGGTTGAGTATTTCGAAAAATATATTTTCATGAACAATTTTTTCCTCTTTATCATCATTTAATCTCACGTTAGTAAGTAACCATTCCATTATATTATCATATAATTTATTGTTATGTATTATAGATGTCCTGAGGAAGGTATTAAAGATTGCTGAAAGCTTGACGAATAACAAAGAGTTTTCTTTGTTATGTCCCAACACAACTGACTGCAACCCCACAAGATTCACTACATATTCCATTCATATGCCTATCTATGAAAACTTCTGCAGTTTTCACTTCCTTAGTTTTTTTTTTTACAAAGGTGCATAAGAAAAACTTTATTTTTATTTTAGTGAGAGCGAGCAATGAGTGGTATAAATCGAAGAAAAATACCATATTGGTTATATTTTCAATAACAATATAAGCAAATCATAAAGTTGGGACTATACCTTGAATTTAGAATCGAACGTAAAATGGGTATAGAGAGCGCCGTTGACAGTAACTTCATTGACTAGTTTATCCACTCCCAAGACAGTCAAAGCACCCAAATTAGGCGGTTGTGCTTGACCGTTTTCATGAGCGTTTATAGAGCGTAATGTCCCATCAGTCAGCTCGAACGATATAAGGTAGTACTGTCCCTCCTCATAGGTATCTGGAAAACAAAACAACAACCCTCCTGAAATTTTCATTCAAGATAGTAAACACTGGAAGATCTCCTTATGATGAATTTTGAAGATTATGAATAGTACAAATCATACCACGTAGGTATCAACATAAAGCAATGAAGTTTTACATATGGTTTTCCATTCTTGGCGGGGGCAGCATATTCTTGGCGGGGACAGCATAACTACCGCTTAGTTGAAAAATTATAGCATTCATTGCCCCGAAGTATTGATCACTTAGGCCGCACTTCGTTATCGAATATTGGTTACCATTAGCTATTCCATCGTACTGGTTACCATAGTGATCACCATCTTGAGATACCAGTCTGGTTAAACAGCCAGGAAAACGGAACAGGGCCTTAGTAATACCTATAAATTCACTTTCGAGTAATAAAAACTGTTTTTATCAAAGGTGTATGCTCACTGTCTAGTAATTTACTCGATAGCATAATGGTTAGGGCAATTGTCAGGAAAGCCTAGGCTTATTCGTTCGATTACCAGAGAAGTTTGGTTTTTTCACCTCCAGTAATGAATTTGATTCATGGTAGGTACTTTTGAAATTCTATTGATTTCGCACAATCACTTGCCTTAATCCCTCGTTCTACCGAAAGTACAGAATTTTTTAAGAGCATTCACTGACACATCATCAGCGACTGCATCAATATTACCATCGTCCATAGATATACTAATGAGTCTGGTAACTCCTTTGATGTAGGGTAAGTGTGCCGCATTTTTTGTGAGCGGTCGTAGATTATGCGGCTGCCTGCAGAAATACGTTTTAAGAGGGTCAGTCAGCAGCGCGAACAATATGTTTACTCGAAAGTGTGTCTACGAGGGTCAGGCGTAAAGTGTTTATCACATTCATTATATATTTCTATATCATAATGACGCTTTTATAATAGTTCAATAATAATCTATTCAGTACCATGGCGATATATATATATATATATATATATATATATATATATATATATATATATATATATATATATTGCTACATGGATGGGTACATTTTAAATTATTTTAAATTGGAATATTATTTCGAAAATATGTTTCCTACACCATCATGTATAAAGTGATAGTTAAAATTCGAAACAAACATATTCTCTAATCGTATCAAATACTCAGATTTGGGAGGGACTGTTGAAACACCAAATATATTTTTACTTTACAAGCTTTGAGCTCACAAAATGAAGTAGACTTGTCTCTTTCAGATAATGAACAATCATGTAAACAAGTAGGTATATGGCAGGAATGTTTAAAGAGACATCTACGTAGGAAATATCCACCAACATAGACCAGTGAATTTTCCTCCTCTGATATCAAATTCTTTTCCTGAAAAATTTCGATATTTTTCAATGATTGATGTTATATTAAGCAAAATAACGCTACTATGTCTTTCATACAATTGCTGCCTTTTGTCTCGTGAAAATAACATATAGCAAAAAGTTATTTAAATGCTCTGAGAAACTGAATGGCAGTTGATTTCTAGTGTTTTCACAAGCGTATCTGATTTGGCCAAAGTGATTATCGAGAAAATCTTGATTAAGATTACGCGTCAATAAAAAATCTCAATTTTCAATATTTTCCATTTAAAAACGGAGGAGATAGAAAGCCTCCAACCCAAAATAAATTTCAGAGAATTCGTAACATTCTTTCCTCTCTTCTCTGAAACTTTCGTGTTCGAAAAAAGCGTGTCCGTTTTTTTTTCAATTTTGTTGGAAACTTTGAGGGCAGAGCAGTGATAAGTAAATGTTTACCAGAGGAAGTAAACGATTCATCCAAAATGTTTTGTACGAACTCGTATTCTGATGTAGGCTTCCTCCGAATGCTTTTTTCCACTGCTAACACCTGCGAAATGAAGTTTGAACGTTCGGTATAGAATAATATCTAAATCGTAACACTACCGAAACATTTTTGACCTATAGGTATAATTGAAATTATGTATAATGAATTACCTAGATTCTTTAGGAAATCGAAAAAATGAAATATTTTCACGTAAACTATTACAAGAATCCACACTGCAACTAACAGTAATACTTGTCCAAATCACTAAAAAAATAAAAGTTCAATTAGAATGTTTATTTCGCGTACTCAGTATAACCGGCCGGAACGATGCGAACTGTTCAAGCGGAGATACTCTGTTGAACTGACTCGCCCGCCAGACGGGCACTGATGGCTGACTGGCCAGGCAAGGGACGCGCGAGATCGGAGGGTGATGCGCCGGCGAGAGTGAGCGTACTTATTAGTATGTCTATGGACGATTACATAACCATACCCCGCGCAGCTCCAGATTGTAGGCATGAATATGTCGAGAAAGTATGAGTAAGCATTAACCATAGCTCAGCCGGGAAAGTGGTTAAGTTGGAACTGAACGTCAAAATAACAGGCAGGATATGATGGGCGATGCGTCGATGGTATGTGTGTCATTATTTATACTCCAGTCAATGGGGAACAAAAAGGCCTTTGCCGTACAAAAGGTGTAGTAATTATGATTTTCGGATATACTATTAGGTCAGGGACCCTGATGAAAAATCCAAGTTTTCGACCTTGGGAGGGGTCGATTCGCCATCTTGGATTAAAGGTAAGAAAAATTGGTTTCTCCGATTTAAGTCCTTAACGGTTGACCCCACGACAAAAATGTTTTTTTCGTAAGTCTAACGAGTGGTGAGTTACCCCGGGTTTTTTCAAAAAATCGTCCAACTCAATCTTTTTACGTTAAATTTTTGTAAAAAGGAATTACATTGTGTTATTTGGGGTCAGTTATTTATATCATTTACAATATAAAGTAGTGCAACAACTACCTGAAAAGTTTTTTGGTCCAATGTGCTTTTCCTGTATTTATTCTGTAGTTTATTGTTGAGAAATTAATCGGAATGATTAAGACGAAGTCTTTATCAAATCCTAGTCTTCATATTCAGTATCAATTTTCTTCTGAAATAACCTGACCTTGTTGGCGAAACGCGCGTCGAGGGCAAATAATATCAGTTTGGTGTTAATATATTTGCAACACGCTTCGTGATGGTAAATTCCAGAGCAGATGTTTGTTTCATTTGCGATCTAAGTTTGGAAGGATCAAGTTGTAGTGAAAGAGAAAATTAGGGAAGCAAGTACCTATAAAGCCATTTTTTCCAACAATTCCTTCGCGTAGGAAATAATTACTCTAGATTTAATGTTTTTCAAAGCCAGTCACCAATTTCCACAATGCGGATAAAACAGAAATTATTGAAGTAAGAATATCTTCGTGTTTGAGAAACATGTGATAATAATTTTTTGTTATGATGTAACATATTTTGAATGCCCTATTAATTCTATCATCATTAATAATCGATCAACAATTAGATTGCAACAAAAATATTGGGAAATTGGTTATATGTTTTATATTTCCATATGAAATATTAATGAAAACAATTAATTAATCTGGTTTTCATCTTTCTCACGCCAGGAACAACTTTCCACAATGCGGATCAAAAGGAAAATAATTGAAGTAAGAATTCCTTCGTTTTTGTGGAACATGTTTTTGATCAAAGTGAAAACAATTTTTAGCATGATGTAACACTTTTTGAATACCCTATTTAGTCTATCATCATCAAATGACAACTAAGGTTGTCGACAGTGATGACATGCAGATTAGCGGGTTGAACAACTTGCTGAATTTATCTCATCAATGTTGTCAATTCTATCAGGAACTATTGTACTGTTCGAAATCAGATAGGGGACAGTAGCAACAGGATAGCGATTTTTCAATTCTGGACACAATTTCACACAAACACGAAGAGGTTTTCATAACAAACTTTAGTTTTTTGGTGGTCATGTGAATCGTACGAAGCGTGGACGGTCCATGATTCAATTTTCTATGTGTTAACTTTAAAACTTTTACTTATCGTTCAGTGAAGCTGCAATTTTTATTTCTCTATCCTGAATTTTTAATTTTCTCACACGAGAAAAAATCGTTGAATGCTACAAACGGTGCAAGCTTTCCGTGTCCTTATGTTTTTCTTAAGGGTTAGGGGTTTGCAGGCGCATTTGGAAGCGACTTCAAACATTATCACACGACGAAAAATTGGAGGCATCTCGTGAACTAGGTTTTCTGTAGCCCAGGTGGAAATGGGCCTTGAAATGCAAATTATTCGCTTGGTAGGCGGAGAAAACTCCCTGGCCCCCGAATTCTAATTGCTCCGAATACCTCTACCTCTATCATTTCAGTGAACTATTATAATTATTCAGTCTTGTGGTGTAGTTATCCAGTGCTCACCAAAAAATATACCAAAAATCGAAAACATATTTATAATCGATTTCTTAAAAATACTGTAGAATTAACATAAATATGGACTTACATTTTTACATAATATCACTGAAAACGTTATAGGAAAATTTTGTAAAAAATTCAGTCGGTGAAATGTTTAATGAAACACTACCAATCGGTGAGATGGGTTTTCTAATTCTTCATTTAAATTTCCCCTTTTTTCAAACACTAAGATTGTGTCTAGAAGGCATAGGATTGTACGGCCAAGGGTTTGCTCATATTTTTGAGTAGCACATGGGTCGTTATTTTGTGGAGCATTATTTCTGCTGGAATTCTTTGTTAAAAGGTAAGGCCTCGTTAATCCATTGCTCGGACAAGTTTCGACTTCTGAGGATTGACGTCCGTCAGCTGGTTACGGGAAAGGAACAATTTCAGAACAATTTTAAAGTCAGAAAAACCTACAATGGGATGGTCCAAAGAATACAACACCCCGTTAATTTTTTTCAGCATATTTATTCAGACCATCAAAAAGGTAATGACAAAATACCAACACTTATCGGAAATGTGTCCAACTGAAGCATAAGTAAAAAAATAATCAAATTTATTGTAAAATCAACTTCACTTTCAAATAAAACCGCATATACATGGTGTCCAAGCGAAAACGAAACAAGGCCGATATTTCATATTTCCAACTTTTAAATCTTTAAAGGAATTAGGTTGCATGATACCGCATTTTGAAAGTCATAAAATTTTCTTTCCGACCCTCTTTATTTTTTTCATTTGATGCAGTAGTTCTCGAGAAATCATTGTTAATATAATAAGAAGTCAAATTTGACATTATTTTTGTATCAACTTTCAACTTGAATTGTTAAAATTGTTTAAAAAAAAAAACTGAAGTTTTCGAAGTGTTTGATACATAGAAGGGGCAGGGGTGTTTCAAGTTTTACAGGTGTAATACTCCGACATTCATCAATGATCTGTTGACGTAAATCATTCAGAGAATCTGGTTGAGTTTTATAAATGATACTCTTCAAGTGACCTCACAGAAAAAATCCAACGGGCTTAAATCTGGCGACCTTGCGGGCCATTCTACTGCTCCTCTCCAGCCGATCCATCTCCTAGGAAAGGTTTAATTTAAATACTGACAAACCGCAAGGAAATAGTGAGGAGGTGCCTCATCTTGCTGAAATATCAAGTCATTCACACTGTAATGGTCATTATTTTCAAGAATTTCTGTCAATGCGGGATAGACAGTATCTTCCAACAATTTCAAGTACACTGGTCTTGGTCTCAGATGAAATCCGTATCACCTTCACAATGAATAATACTGATGAAAGTGAAACAAGCATAACTGTAATTCTCAGCTGATGATTATTCTAAACTTGTTTTCTCGAGAATTACTGCATCAAATTGAAGAAGTGAAAAGCTTCGTTGCCTGGGCAACCCTGTATAGAAGATGAATAAGAAAAGTATCATCGACATATGCAATTCCATTTGAAGGTATAATTTTGCCTTATATAGATGCAACATTCATGCATCCACATTCACCGCGAGTAGAAACGATACTTGGTATGATTGTACACTAACTCAAACAGTTAACGTCCGCGTGTAAGCCCAGAGAGCTCTTGTTTAGCTGACAGCTGGCACCCAGTACGCCAGGCAGAGTAGAATCAATTACATTTCACTGATATTGCTTGTCAATTCATTGAGGTAAAAGTTGATTAATCAGAGTTTTTGCGGGTTCAAGTTATTTATACTACACAAATGGTTGCTTCCACAACGAATATCCTGCTGGCATTCCACATTACATAGTAAGCAATTATATGCTCAAAGTAGCCATGCCCTGTCACATTGTTGTATTTATCAAGTAGTCGTTTCATTCCCTATGAATCATTAGATGACCTCACTGTACAGTAGTCATGTTTCATGAGATGAATAAAATAAATGAATACACGTTTAAAAAGCAACATGATTGTGAAACATTTCGAGACGTTATTATAAAAAAGGATGCATTGAATTTCTGATAATAAAAACAACATTACTATAGAGTTGAGAACATAACTTCAACTTCCAGAGGCCAAGCATTCTTTTAATTATAAAAATGAGGTTCCTTTGAAAACATTTATACTTTATTTGTGAACAGAAAAAAAAATACCAATCATATTCAAAATTATCTTGGAGCAGATGATAAAATTTCACACAAGTATAGTTGACACTCTTTTCAAAGAGAGCTGAGTAAACTTTGAGTTTTTTTTCTCAATATCAAAAACATTCAAGCTTCAGCAAAACTTTCTTTCAAATTCATCGGCTTTTCATCCCATTTCACCATATCTCTGGGTGAAAATTAGAGTCCTCAGCGCATTTTTCAGTTAGCGGATTAGTTTTTTCCCGTCTAGGCTTAGGCTTTACCTTCGACTTTAGCCTCATTTTCAGCTCATTCAATTAGACTAAAAAGAATCACTCACTCAGCGAATCGCCGTCATCCCAAAACAACTCTCCCGCGGCCTCTCCCTTCTCGTCGCAAGCGACCAGCAGTTCTATCTTCGACTTCCTCGACTCGGTCGTAGTTTGATTGGGACTCTGCTGCGGCAAGACGTACCCGCCCCTGATTAGCAGCGGTATGGTGTCCAGCGGGGCAGACAGCGTGAACATTTCCCCCGCGCTTGTGGACGGCCACTTCGTGTAAAAGTCGTACCAAACGCCAGCTGGGACGTACCCTTGTATGTCGTCCTCGGTGTCCTAACAGACGATAAACGATAGTATGTTACATAGTAAAAAACACATGGATATGATTTATTTTTCTTTATTTCAATTTCAAATAATTTATGGTATACTGTCATGGGGGGAGTTAATCAGAATTATCTGAAAAATTTGGAAAATTTTCAAAAATGGTTCTTAAAAATCATGTATGGTAAAAATATTCGATATTCCTCCAATAAATTATTTTGTGAAAGTGAAAAAATGGATATCAGACAATTATTTTGTCTTAATATAATAACTTACATATTTTCTCATAAAAACTGCTGTAAGTATAATACACATTTATATAATACACAAAATAAAAACGAAATTACTGCTGAAAATAGAATTTCCAAAGCCAAATCACAAAAAAACTTTTTATATTCAGCATCATTCATTTACGATAAATTACCAAATTCGATTAAAGTAACAAAGTCAAAATATTCTTATAAAAAACTGGTGAAAAAATGGATTCTTGAAACTCCCAGATTATTTTTCCAGAATCTTATAGAATTGAAATTTTCCATGTGACTGCCAGTGTGCTGATTATACTGTCATTTTCATTTATTGTTCAAATGTTATTATATTATTAAATCATTTATTTTTAATCCATAATAATTATTCAATAAAATATCTAATCCTTACAACAAGTGCAATAACTTCGTAAGGTTTAAATATTTATTCACATATTATTTATTTTAAAATTGTAATATTGAGATTTATTGTGAATAAATTGTTATTATTATTATTATTATATAACAAGGCGAAATAGGCATCATTCATCTCTAGAGAAACATATTGATTACCGAGGCCGTAGAAAATCGGTGTGAGGTCGTAGTTATTGAAATGGTAGTAGTTTTCTGAGGGAGAAACAGAGTACCCTATTTTTTCTGTCTTCAACATTCAAATGTACTCTGTTCACTGTGAACAAGGTGCAAAGCATAAATTACCTGTCAGAATGACAAGTAGTGAGATAATTATGTTCTCACCTCTAGTACGGGTATTATCATGAGAGCAGGTCCCCATAAGAATTGGGTGTCGATGCCATAAGTTGTTGGATCTTTCGGAAATCTGAAAATCAATGATATTGTAGTATTGACGACTGGATTTTGGTCTATAATTTCAGAAACAGAAATAATTTGTAATATCGAGAGATGAACTAACAAAAATCTGAGAAAACAATTCCCAGTTGTTAGTATATTCACAATTTTTGGACATTTTGGATAAATTTTTCAATTATCCCAACAACAATTCTCGTTAGTTTTCTGTAAAGAACTCAATATTAATATTATATGTATATACAGATCCCCCTCATCAAATTGGAATATATTCCTCGAAAAGTTGGAAATGCTGTTGTCAAACTTGCCCTTGAAGTCTTCTATCATAGTTGCGGGTGATTTCAATATAGATTACAAGGAAACTCATAACAATACAACACAAGTATTACAAAATATTCTAGAAACTAGTAATCTGAAAATGCACATCAATGAGCCAACACGTGTATCCCAGGACAAAGAATCTCTTATTGACTACATTTCAGTAACCTCGATAATGTGTCTGCGAAGGTTATACCCTCTGGAATATCTGATCACGAGGCCATACTCGGTTGCATCACCATATCGCTGATAAAAAAATTAACAAAAATAGCAGTTTTCATTACGGTAGACTATCTAGTAGGAAAATTTTCGAGAAGTTCCACAACTACTGTACACAAACCGATTGGTTTAGCATAGTTCATGAAGGTGACCAATTTACACTATTCAATAATTTGCTCCAGAAAAATTTCAATCGTACCTTTCCCATACAAAAAATTAAATATAAAAAGAAAAAGGCATGGCTAACATTAGGTATTAAAGTGTCTGCCAGTAATCTAAGTTCACTGCATTCTATAAAAAAATTCACAAACGAAAAATGGTTCCATGATTATTTCTCCAAATATAGGACTGTCTACCGAAAAATATTGAAAACGGCCAAAGAAATGTATTATAGATCAAGAATTGAAAATTCGGATAACCCTGTCAAAGAAACCTGGAGAGTAATGAATGAACTCAGAGGTAAGACAAATAATCACACATCAACCTCATTAAATCCTGACACTCTCAACAATCATTATTGCACCCTGGCTGAGCATTTAACGAGTAGTATGAAGGCAATTCATGATCCTCTTGAGCACATGCATTCTGTTGAGTCGAATGGGAAATTTCATTTCACAGACACCAACATTCTTGAGTTAAAATCAGTCATTTGTAATATCAAAAAGAAAAATACGTCAGGAATCGATGATATATCAGCAAATGTTCTCCTAAATCTCCCAGATACAGCATTATCATTACTTGCAACCCTTATAAATGACTCACTTAGATGTGGTAAATTTCCTAGCTTCCTGAAGCAGTCTTTAGTTATCCCTATCTATAAAAGTGGAGATTCATCAGATCCGAATAACTAAGTACCGTCCCGTTGCGCTTATACCCACATTGACCAAAGTAATTGAGATACTGGTTAAAGTCAGAATGCTGGACTATTTGAGAGATAATGAAATACTGTCAGAACGGCAATTGGGATTTCAATCGAGTAAGAGCACAAATGATGCCCTTTTTTCATTTATGGATTCGTTATACTCAGGTCTCGATAAAGGAGCAGCTGCTGCAGCGGTCTTCTGTGATTTCTCCAAAGCCTTCGATTGCCTATGGATTCACAAATATCGAACACGATGGTTTGAGAGCTACCTTTCAGATCGTCATCAAGCAGTCAAAACAAACAGTGTCTCAAAGTCCTCACACATAAAACATGGTGTCCCACAAGGATCAGCCCTTGGACCTCTCTTGTTCCTACTTTATGTGAACGACATGGCCTTTCTAGATATCAGAGGTAAAATTACATTATTTGCTGATGACACCACCATTCTCTGGCAAGAAAAGAACGAAAGTATATTACACTCTAATATAATGCAAGATATTGGAATCATCAAAAACTGGTGTGAATCAAACCTCCTATCTCTTAATATAAAAAAACAATATCCTGACCTTCCACTGCAGCGTCCCAAACCTAGATATCGGCAATGAGTCAATAGAAGATAAGTTATCAACCAGGTTTCTGGGACTATTTATAGATAATAAACTACTTTTTAACAATCACGTAACGGCTATATGTAAAAAACTTGCTTCCGGATGCTACGCTATCAGAACCATCGCTACCGAATTAGGATTTGCATCAGCCAGGACAGCATACCTTTCTCTTTTTGAAACCCACCTAAGATATGGTATAGCATTCTGGGGGACCTGCAGCGACCAGTTGTTCCAGAGGAGTTTTGTTTTGCAGAAAATGGCCCTGAGATATATGTGTGGGGCAACTGCTAGATCCTCTTGTAGGGATTTATTTAAAGAATGCAATATATTAACGGTGGTTTGTATATACATTTTAGAAACAGTCTCACTGATTCACAAAAACAGAAATACCTTTCAGGTAGTCTCGACAAATTACAATACAAGACAGAGTGGCCAGGTCAAATTGATAATACCCCATTCCACTCTGATCAAGAAGTCAATTATTTATAATGGAATAAAATTATACGTTCATTTGCCAAATGCAATAAAAAGAAATCTTGTGTATACATATGTTCCGTTCTAAGGTGAAAGCATTACTTATCGCAAATCCTTTCTATAATATGGGTGAATACTTTTTACAGGAATTCTAAAAAAAATATTTTTCTGTATTGTGTTTTGATGTTGGTTTAATGTTTTTAATCTCTCTCAATTTTGACCTGAACCTATTAGTGTTTTTAATATCTCAACGATGGCTTTACATAAGCTTATTTTTACAATTCTGTTTGTTTTATAGTGAAATTTTGTACTATCAACGATGGCTTTATGCGAGCTTATTTTTGCAATTTCTGTTTGTTTTGTAGTAACCATGTTTGTACTATCTGTTTTATCACTTGCCTTACTTATGTATATGGTTTGAATGCATACTTATATTATATTATATTACAAGCTTTGTCAACAAGTGTGTATGTACTTACGACAATAAAGCATATTTTGAATTGAATTGAACATTTACTTCAGTCAGTAACTCAAACAAGAAAGGTGTTAATTCAGTTCTTCACTTTCTAAAAGAGAGCAGTCACATACGATTCATTTCCAATGAGCTTGTTGTCGAAACAATTTTCCTCAATTTCAACATGAGGACAGTATCTTTCAATTTCCATTGAATTATCTCTAGCTACGATTTGGTTGTTAACAGAAAAATTCAAGGAAAAAGGAGAATATTTCTGAATTTGAGATATCTATGAACATAATAAAATTAATTCCATCAAAAGAACATACTCAGGTTATGAAGAAAAACTGGGATAGCCACTCACCAATAACCTTCGATAAATTTTATCGACTATAGAAAAACCTTTGTCACTTACTCAAAAAACAATGGTCTCGCCACTGTCTCACCTCCTACGTGAGCTTTGTGGAACAAAGTGTACAAATACGGCAGAAAAGAATACCGGATTAGCAAGGCCCTTCTGGAAGACGCTACAACTTGCTCTCCCATAGAAGCCGGATCTTGAGGCTGGACAACAAAACAAAATTACCAGATGCCAAAGACCACGCGTAACAAACTCACGATTCCGTCGTCCGTATTGTGGTTTCTCGAAAATGGGTAGAACGCGCCAAGCTGCATCCAGCGATTGCACAACGACCGAGTGGTGTTGCCATTGAAACCGCATATATCGGCGCCCATGAGAGGCACGCCAAACAAACTAAAGCTCAGCATTCCTGGAAAAATGTATTCATTTATCCAATAAATGTTGACGTACGGGCCGAATACATCGAAATATATTCGTAAACGACTTACCGGGGATCGAGTATCTCATGTCATTCCAAGCGGACCACACGTCACCACTCCAGTGACCGGCGAAGTGCCCCAATCCGGAAAAGGATGCTCGCGAAATGATCATCGGTCTCTTGCCTCGGATCTCTTCCATGGCGCTGAAAAATTAAATTCAAAAGCGAAATATCAAGCCTCTGCACCTAGACAAACAAATGACAAAGCTTGCATATTTCATTTTATTTTAGGCGCTGTCCCCATAATATGAAACCAAGTTTGTAGCTTTGAAAGAACTGCGCTAAAAGCGTGACCAAAATTTTTCGAATTTCGGTTTTTAGCCCAAAATTCCTATAAGGCTGCTTCCTGAAGAAAAAGCCACTCTTACTTTTCTGAAGCTCGATGAAGTCACTAAAATTCAAGTCTGATTTAATTTTTTTAGGTCTAATATATCCCAAGTTACAGAACCTAACGAATTGTTCTTTTCAAAAAAGTTGGAAATTGTAGTTTTGGCGCTCTTCTCAACAAAATATCCGCTTTAATACTCATCCTACAAAATATGACAAATAAAGTTGTAAAGTTCATGACAAAGAATGTAGGCTCAATTGCACCAGTGTATTCTTTGAAAGACCAGTGTTGAAAATAAGGTTTTGTTAAATGGAATCCGACATTAGATTTGCTGTGCCACTTTATTCTGAATATGAAATATTTGAATTATAAATGGAAAGACATGAAATGAATGGAATAAATTTTATTATATGAATAAAATATTATGACGTAAATATTGTCGGATGGCTGGGTTTAGTGAAATTGTCTTCAACCACTTCAAATAAACAAATTTAAATCAACTTCGAATACAACAAAATTATTCAAAATCTATATGCTTTCTCTGTCCTATGTAATTCTCAGAACTTTTCCCCATAACAATGATAAAAGGAAAAACCCCCTTTTCAGATTACTATATCATTCAGCCATCCTGGAATATTTTTGACCTCGAACCTAATCTTGATGGTTTCTCGATATGCCTTTTTGGTTCATTCCTCAAGGTATTGTTTGTCAAATCAAGATCTTCGCTACTTGATTCGGTATATCTCTTTCGTTTCATCATTGTCGCCTTCGTTGTGTATCATCACTTCTATAAAATTATAATTGTGAAACTTGGACTACTGTTGTATCCACCTGTTTTCTTATCTGATTTTTCCAATTTCATATTTCGCACCAACATATTTCTTTTTATCATAATAACTTTTATATCTAATCTGGGCTCTCTCAACGTTTAAGCGTACTTCTCTTCTGATTTTTTTGTAATTCTGATTATTTTGTTCATTTTAGCATTTTCAAATTCAGAATATCTTCATATAAACATTTTTTTGCGGTTCGACTACATGTACATTTTTACACCAGGCTTCATTTTGAAAATTTACCTGTGATAATTATTTTATTCCCAAGGGGGTGAAGTGTTTCAGTGAAGAGGAATCGAGAAAATAAAATCATTTGCAAAAGCTGGATAGTATGTTCTGCATACTTCTATGGATACGAAGAGGCTGGTCCATCACAGATGTTAAACAAGGTACTGGCCTACTGTGCGGACAAGGATCTCCAACTGATCGTAGGATCATTACAATTTATCTCAGTGGAAGGATTAGTTATAGCCAACAGAAGCAAAGAAGCAACTTTTGTCACGGTTGCGCGGAAAGAATTCCAGATAGGGGAATTTAAATCATAAGGTATACGGAAAGTATGAGAGACCGACTGGGAAGAATATATAGAGATACTCGAGAGAGTTTCTAGATAGGAAAATTGAAAACCATAAGGTATACAGAAAGTCTGGGGGGGGGGGGGGAAGAGGATGGAACTCACACAGAAACAGAAGAGGAAAGCTTAAGGCTATTTTTGACAGCCCATTCTCCAGCGACATCCGAATCTGGGCTCTTGTGGGAAACTTGCTCTCTCCCGACGAAGTACAGAAGGCCAACAGCGGGGGATTGAAAGTTGGCCACCGAAATCGCGAATAGGATCAGGTGGGCGACACAAAAATTTCAAACACACAAAGGAATGGATGGAATTCTCAGAGCCCGTGTGGCCTGAGAACATATTCCACATGCATGGCAAAAGTATTAGACCAAACGCCCAAGTCATACAGATCCATCAGTCTAACGTCCTCTCTAATGAAATCCATTGAAAGTTTGCTGGATCGATACATAAGAGACGAGACGCATAAGAAAATACCTCTTAGTACCGACAATATACGTACCAGCCTAGAAAATCGACAGATTCAGCGCTGGACGATCAGGTTACTATCACAGGCGTACTCTTACCCTTCTCCTATTTTTGGCGCAGAACATAAAAACTTATCAAAATATAACTTCCCATTCAATTCTATTTTTTCGATTCCAATTGCTTGTTGGCGAATTCCAACGAAGTAATATGTTAAGCAGAATCAAATGGCGCTAGTTCGGATGAAGGTCCTTCCAGCTGCCGATTGGTTCATTTCTTTAATTTGATACAAAAGTGATCATCTTTGTATTTCTTAGTTAATTTTTGAATTCTTTGACGGTTTAACAACCTTCATTTTTCTTGAGAAACCGACATCATCATGAGTTTGTTGAGTTTGAACTACAGAACTCACAGACTCCTGTGATCTGACCTCCACATGTACTAGCGCCGCCTGAAGGTAAAAAATCGACCATTGCTCGAATAACCCACCTCTCCAGCAAAATCGTACTCACAAGCTGGTAGCTACCGCCTCGGCCAAGCCGTACAAGTTGTGGACGTCGTAGTGCAGCCCGGCGTAGTGCCTCGCCGACATGCACATCGTTTTGTAGTTGATGACGCCGCCGTCTACGGCGGGCAGGTAGGGCGGGCGATCCAGACGGGACTCGGGGCAGCCGTCGAACGACCCGGAGAGGAAGTTCGAGGGTTCGTTCATATCGATCCAGACACCGTCGAACTTCATCCGCTCGTAGAGACGCTTCAGCATCATCGTCCAGTAGGTGAGACCGTTCGGATTCGTGAAGTCGGGCCAAACCGTGGAGTGTTTGTTCCAAACCTAGAGTAAAAACGGAAAGTACAAGTATCGTATGGGGTGGCGCAAGGTTCTTCTCCATGCACCATACCGTGTTTCAAGCAGAAGAAATGACTGGAGTTACATGCAACCCATAATGAAATTTTTATTTAGGTATCAAACTAGCTATTAGCCGATTGCTTTCGAAATAAAAACGTTTACAGTGGTTTTAGCAGCTTATTCATTCATGTAGAACGGACCTTATGGAATAGTTTCCCGTTCTCATATTGCTTGCCGTAACTCGTTCGTTTCAGACGAACTGTCTTCAATCCGAATAGTTTCCAGTTTCCATCTATTGATAGAAAAATTAATACAGCGACGTCAGTCGTTGCCAAAAGGGCTCTATCAATTTTTATTCATCGAATGGAAATGAAAGGATTCTTGTGATATCTTGCTTGTTAGAACTTTCGATTGTCTATCTGATTTTTCAGAATCGACCTAACCGTTCCCGAGTTATCTGCAGTCAAATTTCCATAATTATAATAATGGATTTTCTCGGCTCAAGTTACGACTTTCGGAAGGAAGAATCGAACCAGTTTCATTGTTGAAGTAACCAATATAGAATCTTTCTGGGGTATAATGAATAAATATGAATTTGAAGATTTCTATCAATTATCTTAGAATTTGAATGAGCTGCCAGCCAACCAACCAATCGTCTCGTCTACGTTGTGTTCCCAGTAGTATTGCCAGCCGCCACTGATTTTTCGAATGTTCACTGCATCTTATTACCTACGGGCCCCTTTGCCAATTTATGATTCCGATGTGACAATATCAAAATATTGTCCACATTTGCGTTTATGCCACAGAAAACTAATATAGATGAATTGTTTCCCGGTTCGAAGTACAAGTTGAACAGGAAAATGAAATGATGATCATGTTTACTAATGAAACTATTCTTCTCATTTATTTGGTTTTGCTCCCTGATGGTGCAAGTTACCAACTGCACTATCAGTGACTAACTGACTGACTGACCTAAATAGAACGGACTCGCGCCGTATTCCAATGTACGTACAAAATACAAACGGGCATACGCAAGTGATGAATGAAGGTTGGTTTCAAAATCTACTGCTAAGAAACGTAGCTGTCAGCTAAGCCCTTCACAGCCAATCAAATGTCTCGGAGCCACTTCAGCTTTCAGCTAAGGCTCGGCTTGTTATTGAAAAAACGGGCCCTTAAAAAAACATTTATCTCCGCCTGATCACTGTATTCAAAGAATACGTATTATCGTATCCGTCAGACAAGGTGATAAGTATTGTCCGATGCTTAGTGAGGGTTTACGAGATGAAGATCCCTCATTTTATAGAAATTGATTCGCAGGCGCACTGCAGGTCCCTTCTAGTCACGACAACGTAGGGTTTAATGCGATTGCACCGACTTTTCTTATAAGACCATTAACAAACGAATTCTTCAAGATAGGTGAGGGTTTATTAATGGGTCTTCAATAATCTCTCAAACTAAGGTGCAATCGTTGCAGTGCGTTGAATGACCTTCAATGACCCATTAGCTTAATGCTCACATAAAAAAAAGTCGGTACAATTGGCTGTGAGCGTTATCCAACATTCATGGCTGATATAACTGATCGCATGCAATACCTAAACAAACAGTTGTTTCGTTCTGATGCAAGTGTGTAGTTTTAATAAAAAACTACATTGAGTGAGACATTATTGTGGTAGAAGGTATAAATGTCACTTTGATATCGTGTAGTACCGCTCGAGGTACCTTGAAAGTGTGGATCAAAAACCAAAAGTAAGCAAAAATATGGTTTGGCCACTGTATGATTTGTCATTATATTGTGGGGTACTGATAATCCAAGTTGCAGTTGCTACTTCACAACGACAGTTTGGAGCTGGAGCGCAAGACCGCCTTTGAAGCTGTACGGCATCAAATACAAGAATGACGTTGGAGGCGGCTTTTCCTCGACTTCGAGCAATATATTTTAATCTTGTTTAATATTTTGATTGTTTCGTTGTTTATTTGTATTTATATCATTTTATACTATGTATATATAATCCAGAAGTTGTTGAAAGTAACATGTACGAGTATATTGAAATTACAAGACTCCTGACTATATGACTTGATCTTAATGTTGGTTTTATTTTGTAATGCCAGGCCCGGTGAGTCACAGATGCGAGAAAGTTGTTTTTCAATATACTTTCCAACCTGGCACAATATGAAAAAATAAGCATTGATAGGGCAATCTATACAAGTGTTGAAGGGTAGACTTCTATCTACCCCGACAAGATTCTGCGTCAATTATAAAACAGTCCAATTATTTAGCAACTTCTCGTATAACTCATATACATCATATGTATCTATGCAAGATACGGGGTTTTTATACGTTTGGGTTCTGCCGAATTGTTCGACGTTTCGACTTCCATTCGGAGTCATTTTCAAGAACTGTCATATCTGTTCATACCGTCCTGGCCAATTACTCCCCTTGCAAAATAACTATGCAAAACAAAGCAAAGACTTCCATTGTCTGTTCGCCAAAGATACTGGTATTTAAAATAATACTCCTCAAATTTTATCCGACTCTGGAATAAATAACGAGAAAACTAGTCCGATATTATTAATGATTCTATCAATCACCACTCTCTAAGGAGGATGTGTTCTGTCCGTTCAGGTGTTATATAGAAATAGATGGTTTCACGGAACTTTGTTTATGCAAGACTGGGTTTATATATATATATATATATATATATATATACATAAATGCGGAAATACCTGGACAAGAACTATATACATATTTGTTGAACTATGAGGAAATACCTGGACTGCTTTTTCAGGAAATTGTGGAATTACCTGGACTCAGTTTTTTCAGTTTATCTACATGTATGCGGAAGTAACGGGACATGATTTGTCTTCAGCTGGACATATATTAGCAGCGTTGCCAGAGTTGATTATTCAATATAACAGAATAGAAAATAAATCTATGTTCAACCATCAACACTAACCCTTTCACAAAATAATTCGTCACGAGAAGTGTGGAATGAGTAGGGCACTCGTTTTGCTGTCAGAAAATGCCACTTCACATTTCTTGCTGCAATATTTGTCTAGGAAAGGTAAAACTAATTGAGGACGAATAAATGAAAATGGATGTTTTTCAAGATTTCAGACGAAGAGAAATGAAACAAATAGCATTCGAATGAATGTTGATGATGAAAACCCGGTTCCATTTTTCCAAAGCTTTACGTAACAAAAACGGAAAGCGTATTCCATTTCTTCAGATTTTTGTATCATATCGAATATGGTTTGATATTACATAGGGCACAATGAAGAAAATGGTTATCCTCCAGATGAAACAATTTGGATGGTTGTTCAACGAAACAAATCTTGTATTTTGTTACCTGCTTCTATTCGACTCATTTGTACGTTCGGGTGAAATCTTGCAAGTGAATTTCGATCAACTTCCATTCGTCCTCTTAATTTCGGCAGCTGTTCACAATTCCGGTAACAATGCATTTTATATATGTTTCGAGAAAAAACGAAATGGCGGCTCCAAGTAAATTGGAGACAAATTTTGTTATCATAGTCAGATTCTATTTAGATTTGGCGAGTGGCGGTATTCGCGGTCGGAGATTACAATTCTTCATGTCAAATCAAAATTCATAAATCCAAGATGGCGAATGAGTTTTGTAATTGAGGTTCGATTCCATTGAAACATAATGGAGCATTTTGAGGTCGGAGATTGTATTTTTTGACAATATTCGTAAATTCAAGATGGTAGCTCCAAGTAGTTTTGTGACTATGTTTCGATATTTCATTCAAAATTGATGTGTGGGATATTGCGGGGTCGCAAAGCATGTTTGTTTCTTCAAATTTCATGTTTGAACTTTATTTTCATGTCTCTACAGTAACACCTGATATTATGATGAAAATAATAATATAATGTAATCCACACTAAGTAACTAGCATCGTGCTAGCATCCACGATTAGTCCTTACACATATATCTGTGTTGATTGCAGAGGTATCCTTCTAGATTTTAACTAAGTAAATTCTTCAATCACATCTTAGAAATCTGTGTAGTCGAGCATATAACATTCTATCGACATTAGTGACAAACTGTTCAATCTCTCTTGAATCATTTCACTTCTCAATTCATTTTGTATTCTTTTCAATTCGGAGAGCGTTCCCCACTACACTTAGTTACTATCATGCATAAAAAGATCCTCAGTGCGATTTCTACATTGGGAAAGGTGTCTACAATTTTGTTAAATATCTTTCAAAAGATGATATATTTTCAGTATACGATCAGAATCTTCGTTTTAACTTTGAATTTTTTAATTTTGATAACCTTTCAATTACTACCTTCTGATGTGCAGCTTTTTTTCTTTTGTCAGATACACTAGGATACGACTGTTTTGACATTTTATACTATAATTTAAAGTTCATATTTACACAGAGAATAATCAGAATAGAGCACATTCAGAAACAACTAACGAATATTGCATATTACGATTTTCAGTAGATCACTTCATGTAGAAAACAGAGAAGTTCAAGATAATATATGAATAAATGTTTCCTTCTTCATCCACCAGAAGATGGGTTCTACTTTAAAGTGGTCTGAAAATTCAAAACCTTGTCATGAAGAAGATTCTATTATAACAATATATAAAATATTAGTGAAATTTTCTCATAGTACTGCATTGCATATTTTTACATGTTCTAGAATAGATTGACAAATATAACCACATATATGAGTACATATAACTTTCCATTTTCGGACAGCTCATATTGAGACTGATAGATTTCCCAAGTCATAGTTCATGAAATAAATAAAAATAATTATTACATACAATCCATCGATGGTCAAACAACTCGCATTGCAATTAATAGATTCTCTTAGAAATAATTGTTAATGAAATAAACTAATTATTACATGCCTGTCTGTTATCGAAACATCCCGTCGACTGATAGACTATCTGGGTCATATAAATTTCTCTTGACCTAACGCTGAATGTCGCACATTCAGGAAATAATTGTCAACTATGGCCGAACGTCGCGCATTGCAACTTATAGACTTACAATCATAGGCAGCTCGTGATTCAGTCCCAGAATGTCAATAACGAGCTAATCTCTAATAGTTTCATTTTCCTCATCTTTTTCACCTGAACATAGAGGCGAAAAGTAGATAAAATTTAGTATTCAATAAATTCACATGTGGTGGTATATCGCCAGAATATCACATATTGCGACTGAGACCATCTTGCTATCTCTGTTGAAATGCTACCAAGTAGGGTAAGAGAAATTGTACGGTATCTATGAGGAATAACTGAATGGGCAAGAAACTTCAAATGATCGTTATGAGGGAAAAATTACTCCTGCGGTATTACAAAGTGGTATGGTGTTTTTGGTATTTCATATCAAACGTTATTTGACTCCGACAGAAGTCCCTCAACAAGAAGGCCTTGTTACCAACACCAATCTAAAAGAACTTCCTGTGTTGGCAACCAGTTGATTCAAGAACTGATGAGATGTAGCCATAAGGAGGGACAATTTTTTTATTCACGACTTAATTCACTAATGAATGGACAAAAAAAATGGGCCTCAGAGTGCATAGAAAGAATAATTTTCTGGTGTCTCTGGGAAGAATATGAGGTTGGGATTGGAAAAAAAAATTCTGTGGTTCTTGTTCATCCTGTGTAATTCACTAGTGTGAATTATGATAAATGCATACTTTACTCATATGTTTCCTAGAACAGGCAAAATTTTAGGATTTGTCCTTAACGAAGGTATAAAGCTCTGATAAAATCAGAGATATACCAGAAGTCATTGGCACATAGTGGCAGCTTCTCCAGTATCGAATGAGGTTTTAGACCTTTTGGTCTTGTTTGAACTTTCAAAATCATAAGTCCTACATGAAGCTTTCCGAAGAAATAGTAGATTAGAAACCAGGAATGGAGTGGGTATATAGAATAGGGAGTATGTTTAAGACAACTATAACCGGTTGGAGATAATATGAACATGACGACCGGGAACAAAAAGACAAGTTGTTAGGGGATAAGAGTGGAAACTTACAAAAAATGAACTACTGAAATTCGTAGGTTATGCAATATTTTTCTATGAGAGTGGATACATACCACATCATCATCATACAGGCAGTGAATATTTCAAGCCATGTCGTAAGTAGCTTGATATTTGGCATTGATGTTAGCTATAGGTAATGTTCTGCCTCTGCCATCTGAGACGGAAGTTATTTGAAACATTATCTTCAAACGTCTACGGCCGTGTTCCGTTTCCAAATATTTGTTACCATTAGCCGTTCAATTGTACTGGTTACCACAGTGACCGCTTTCTTCAGTGACCAGTCTTGTTAACTGGACAGGGAAACGGAACACGGCCTACACCTAGTGATATAGAGGACGAGCCGCTGAAATATAATTATTGGGATTTCAAGATAAGCGATACGGTGATAAGTTTTAACAAATAATGTCAAAGTATTGTAAAATTGGTGATCATTAGTTGTAGTATTGGTCAAAGTGCCCGTGCGTAAATCATTTCGAAATTTTGCAATGTGTTTAAAATTATTACTAATGTTAATCAAGCACAAATCGTGGTTAACATTCACGTAAAAAGTGAAAAAAACACTAAAAGCTGTAACATCTACTCACGAGATAGAAAGAGACATAAGAATTTTCTCTTGATGGGAGCGTTCACCCGATTTCAAAATCAGGCTCCTTGGACGGAGGCTGTGCTTCCGAAGGAGTGCCTATGCCTCCGGTATAGGAACGCAAACATATTCTCTCCCAGGCAACACGAAGAAGTTTTAAAGAGTTCTCGGTAATCTCTCAGTATGAAATTGTGACGAATTTTGCGAGGATCTCGAGACCACTATACATGCTCCATATGTCCGCAACCGCGATATTCTCTACGAGATCTCTGCGTTGTACTGTGTGGAAATTCTCGAACAGTACCAACTGGCGAGTTCTCTACGATATCATGTGACGAGTTCTCTGCTATATCTTGTGGCGAGTTCTCTACGATATCATATGACGAGTTCTCTGCGATATTCTGTGGCGAGTTTTCTGTGATATCTTGTGGCGAGTTTCCTGCGAGCTCACGAGAAGGCTACCTATGTGATCATCGCAAGTATTCAATCAGAATTTCCATGTTCGAAATTATTACATTCACAAATCCAATTCCAGACAGCAGACACTAGGATGGACACAAAACATTTCGAACGGACTGTTTCTTACGTAACAAAAGTCTGAATCTGGCGCAAATGGTGTAAACCTCTGGGGTGCAACGCCATCTGCTGGATGGCAACCAAAGACTCAAACTTCTACCGTCTAATTGGTTGTTTTTGGGCTAACTGAGAGAACTCGCATTAAGATGAAACATAGCAGTTTCAATGTGAGGTCTCGAAGATTTCTGACTGGGTAATCAGTGCAAATTTCTTGTTTTGGATGAATTCAGGATGTCTTCGAGAAATCGCAATAAGATGAAACATAGCAGTTGTAAAGTGAAGTCTCCAAGATTTCTCATGAGGACATCTATGCGAATTTCTTATTATGGATGTATTCAGGATAACTTAGGGAACTCGCAATCAGATGTTGTAATGTGAGCACTCCAAGATTTGTTATAGGGACAACAGTGAGAATGTCGAATGGTGACAGAACATGGCAATCGCCAAGATCTCACAATAGAAGTTCACATAAAGATCCTGACTTTCACCTCTAGTAGATATCGCAGAGAAGTCTGTGTTACTTGGTCTTTGTGTTTTGTTCTTCAAACTGTCGTCTTTCAGTACAGAACGACTGTACTACATCTTTCGATAATTAGGACTAGCCTAATATATAAATTCATTTGATCATATAATTTTGAATCTATTCCAGTGTAGAAAATGTTCAACGAACAAAATATCAGATGAAAAATTGGAATATTCAAAAATAGAAACATGAAAACCACAGTTTTCATGAAGTTGATAGGCTTTGAGACTTCTGTGCTTGTAAGCCGAAATTAGTTATATGGCGACACCAATGAAACTATTCTATCATTCCCGAAGGTTCTGCTCATTGGTTTCCGTACATTGTCCCTTCTGAACAATGGTGCACATTCCTATATAAGCGGCGCTACATTTACTTTGGAATGATATGGTGCTATGTACAATATTCAATGATAAAAAATGCTTTGTGTGATTTTTTACTGAACAATTCACAACGTGTGTTAGTGGACTCAAGTTTGTACAGGGGTGTGTTGCTCGGAAGTGACAGCCGTGGAGTAGGTAAGGCAAATAATGCGAAAATTATCAGATGTGACACTATGTTCCCCAGCATTTCGATTAGGAGTTTCGAATATTTTTGATATTTTCATCAGTTCTGACAATATCACGCAAGATTATTCTGACGCTGATGAAAAAAAAACTTTACCTTCAATGATGTTCCTCAATGTCTCATTCGGAGGTAAAGGGCACTATGTCTAGTTTTGGCAATTATGAAATTATTTCACATTCGTATAAAACATTTTTTGATTTACACAGAAGCATAGATAACTGTGTTCTCAGCCAATTTTCTGACGAGTTACAGCCTATTAAATAGGCACCAAATCCATTTTTACTCGGAGGAATCCATGTGGACTATGAGAACTGATTACCTCTAAGAAGGAAGAAAATGGACTTAGTCCCTTCACTTCCGAAGAACAGAATTTGAAATCATGGAGTAACAGTCCTCTCAGGGGCAGTTCGTTCAATGTGCTCTTTCATGATTACTAGCCAAGTAAAAATCAAAAAAAGTCGTTCAAGGTGAAGTTTTCAATAACGTTTCGAAGATATATTGGCCATATCTGTTACTCGTTTCGATAAAAGTTGCTATTACTTGAAAAGTGTTATCTTCTTTTGCTCCCTACAAACAGATTTCTGTACTCCTCAATATTTATCTACAGTTGCACAAAATAATCAAGTGATATCATGAAATTACTTTTGCAATCCTAGAAATTAATTCTAGCATATTTTGTCCTAATCTAATCCAGTTTAGTTATACGTGCGATTGACGAATACAACGTGACTTATCTGTCACCTGTGATGGAGAACAGGTAATATACAAATTCATGCTTAGTTACTAATTCAGTGGATGGTTCCACACTAAAGACTTGAAGACGGATCTGAACTTTTATGTGTATACTTAGGCGAAGCCGACCCTCAGAGTTGAGCTGGATCCAGACAGATCCGAAATCCGATGGTACGACGATCCGACAGCTTTCTGATTGGTCTAAATTTGAATTTAGATTCAGACAAACCAGAATTTAGACCAATCAGAAAGCTGTCGGATCGTCGTACCATCGGATTTCGGATCTGTTTGAATCCACCCTTACCCCACAACGGTGGTTCAGGGTCCCTGAAAACTAGGAATAAAGAACGAAGAGTAGTGATGGGATGATTCGAATGAAAAAGAATCGGTGACTCGATGATTGAAATGTCTCGAGATATCTCGAGAACTTGCACAGAATCATTCGAATGATGGATCACTCGAATACTTTAGCGAGTGAAATGAACATAGAACATGAAATACGTATTCTGAATGAATTAATTTCTCGGACAAATACACTTTGCTCGTGTCTTGTGTATTCGAATTAATTTCTTCGCTTCTCGGATACGTTCTCGAATAGTCACAATTTGCCATAATACAATTCTAGAAATAATAACGAATCAAAATATATAAACAAAACACGAATTCTTGTTATAAATCGATATAGGATTCTATCTGCTGAAATTGTAACAAAATTACCAACAACAGTATAATTATTGCAAAAAGCGAAATAACACAATAAAAATAAAGGAAAGACAAAAATGTTCATGGATAAATGCTTTGAAATTCCCGAACACTATTTGGACTTGGACTTTGGACTGACCGTGACCGCAGCGACAGGGCGGAATCGTGATTTTCGAGTTCAGAAAGTTATCACTAGATGTCGGTAGTATCCGAGTATGGATCACTCGAATCATCATTCGATTATTCTAATAACTCGAGAAGCGATCACTCGATTATGATAATGATTCGATTATGCCCATCACTAGAACGAAGGCGATGCCGTCGAGTTCTTCTGATTGTAAGTATTCTGTGGTAGAAGTTGATGGAATGTTGAATCTGAATCACAAGACGAGTTCTGATATTCATCAGTAACTTCCATAAGTTCCAACACTGATGTCTCTCCCTGTTTGTGGTTCGTCAAAAACAGATGGAGACATCATCATTCAAATTTGATGTCAACAGTCAAGCTGACTATCACATTGTCATGTCACTTTGAAATTTTGATGTGTACGATGCTTTTATCGTGTTTATTCATTGATTTCGTTGCTTTTGAAGATTAAAACGTTTTTACTGGTATTTGATTACCCACACATTTTCCTTCAGACTGCGATCTCTTCTCACTAGTCAATCAAATAAAAGTGGAAAAACCCGACTGCACATTTTCACTTAGTACCAATTTAGCTTCAGAAATATACGCGTAGAGGGAATTTGTGACCAACTTTTGTCACTAATAGCGACAAATATCTTTAAAATGTAGCAAATCTTCACAATAAGTTATCGTCTGTAACGAAAGTTCCTTCGGGATCTCTATGATTGCGACTTCGATTTTGATATCATGATATCTCCAGAAAGCGGTAGTGCCTATCTCTTTCTAACATATAAAAACGACATGAAATGTGAATTTTCACCAATTTGACAGTTCATCCCATTCTACTTCTTACTCATTCCCACAGATGTCGGTTTGGTTGTAATTGTTCCAAACGTACATGAGAATAATTTTGCAATCAAAATCCTATAGCACTTGGCTGGTATCAGTAAATTTCAAGAAATACAATCATTTTCATGAAGCTTTGACGAGATAAATTGAAAATTGTATTCGTGTATTTGGCAGATTTTCATTATTTTATCACAGGACATTATGGTTTCCTGTGCTCTACGAAACTGCAGTAAAAAATATGACGTTGATAAGAATGAATCAACAGGAATAACTAAGATGTCTAGAAGGATGGTGTACCGAGTTATACCTGGGCATGTTTGGGGTAAACTTGGCGACACATGCCTACTATGATAATAAGCATCATGACATGACCTCTTGACATCAAATCAGTTCAGATGGCGTTTGCAACGAAAAGAGTTACAAATTTCCTAGGAAATGTATAAACGGCCGACCTGACGGCTGGCTATACTTTTACTTTTGGACGCTGACTGATCAACCCAGTTAACACAAAACGATCTCAGAGATGTTAAAGTGCTGCACATTCATGTTTCAGATCACAGCCTTGAATCGCAATTTGACTCACATTGACATCCCATTAACTGCTATTTCGGACCCTGGTGACCGGCTTCAGGCTTCACTTTGTGTTGCACAATTCAACTCTGAAAGAACTGAATGTGAAGTTCTTTTGTGCTTCACAATCAAACGCACATAATTGTGATTGTAGCAGTTAAATGAGAGGTTGAAACCAGCTCACAATTTTCAGAATGCGAGTCACATTAAGATTCACTCAGTAGCTCACATTTCGATAAAAACGATACTCTTTCTGAAGTGTGTTGTGAATCGCCTAGATGTCACTTCTGTTGTAAATGCGATGTATCTCATTAATTCACAGATATACTGTGCCACTTATTGGAGCTTCCATAGAAACTTCAAATGATTTATTTCAAATATTTAATATAAATATAAATAAACTCTGAGCAACAAAACAAAATTCTGAAAGAACTATTCTCAAATCACAAAGAAACACCTTTTTTTTTTTTCTTTCCTGATCTTCCTCTGCTTGTCATGGCGGAGCAAATCTTTCGTCAGAATCTCAAACTCTCTGCAAGTCAATTCGAATAGGTATCTGACAAATTGAATCTGAAATCGAAAATTCAGTTTAAAATTGAATGATATGAAAAATTTATAGACCAAATTCAATACATAAATTCTGTGATAATCCGTTGTGAATAATGATTATAAACATGTTAAAATCCATTAAAGGTAAATATTTCAATGTATGAGAAAGTTACCGAGTTATTTCCACTGAAATTCAGGACACAAAAGACTTCTCAAGAAGCGGACTTGAGTGGTTTATCTATACATTCATTAATGAAACACTTGATTTGAAAAACACTTGCAAAAATGTTAATTTCCAATAAAATTGTAATAAAAATGAATCCACATGAAAAATAAACTAGATTCTTCAGGAGATAACATTAAATTTCAATATATTAGAATAGAATTCAATCATCAATCATCATCATCAAATATATAGATATGAAAATATTACTGGTACAATATTTCATCAGACTAGTCACAGAAAAGGTTGGTTGTTTATATTCTATATTCAATGTATAGATTCATATTCAATAAAAATTCATTAGCAAAGTAAAATGTATTTTTCTAAAAAGAGGTTTGATAAATCTATTTTAAACATATTGCAGTTCTCGATATATCACAGCATCCTAATTTATTGTCAAAAACAAGGATCAAACTTGAATAATGTCTTGTAACATATTATTTTTCGTAATGTGTGACTCATTTTCCCCAATATTAACTTGTTTGTGTGAAAGGAGTGTGAATATTAGGTTTCACTCAACTGAACCTCTTATATTAGGACTATTATTGTGCTTCCTCATGTCAATTTGTTTGACATTGACATAATTTCAGGAAACCAAGTCATAACCAATTGAATAAGCTTTGTAAAAGTTTTCAATATGACTGTTTTGTTAATGAACAGCTTCAAGCATCAAAAAGTTCGTTGAAAGCCATCTAATCAGATGGCTTGATGACTTGCTTCCTGGATAACCACCTTCAAAATCGTCCAATTTCTAATCCTTTATTCAAATTTGAAAAATGTACTGAAAAATGATAAGTTCTTCATCTCTGAAAGATAGGATAAAGGAGAAAGGTTAATAGCCAACATTCATCGTTTAGTAAGAATTTCTATCGATTCATGTGAAAAACATGGTAATTAGGAACTTGGGTATATTTTTGTGGGGAGAATGAAGTTTGAGGAAATATTTTTTTGCTTTTTTCTTTGCTTTTTTCTTTGAATCGAAAAATTGGAATCACTTCTTCTATAAGATAAACAAATAACAAATACTCTCTGCTGATAGGTACGTGTTTATCATTCAAAGACGTTTCATTCATTCACAAAAAGGAAGGATGAGTCTATCTGAAACAGCTACTCCCCTTCCTATATATGGCAAGACGGGCACTGGATTACATAAAAATTACTTCATCTTGCTCAAATTGTATGTTAGGCATGTGAAAATTGAATCAAATAGATTGCATACAAAGGAAATACCTGCACAACGAAGCTAATTTGTAGAAAAAAATCTTCCTCTCCAGGAAAATATTTTTTCTCCGATTGACAGCAAAAATTGATGTTGAAGACATATATCAATCAGCAAAGTATTACTTTTCCTGCCTAGGCAGCAAAGTAATACTTAGCTGATTGATATGTGTTTGGAGGAGTAAAAACTTCTAAGTCGCTATCACTGTACATAATGTTGTCAAACTATAATTACAACAATTCCAACAAATTGCGATTCCTACAAATTTTGTTTTAATTTTTCACCAGAGGAAAAATAAAAAGATTGCGAGAATTGTAATAGTTTGCAAATACAATATCCTACATATATCTTCATAAACCATCGGAGAAAAAATTATATGTTCAACTCGGCAGCAAAGTAGATTGACTGCCTAACTATCAGCCGCGGCAGTCAATCTACTACTTTGCTGCCTAATAAAACAAATAAATTATTCAAGCCCAGAATTGTTTGGTGTTTAATGAACGTGTTCCATAATTTATCCATTTTTCTCAAGAGATAATTCTCTCTGAGCAAAACAAGATTTTTTTTATCTGTACTATCTAATGAAATATTATCCTGATGAGTGAGATTTTTTTTCCACAAAAAACTCTATTTTTGCTTTATTGTGTAGATATTTCCTATGTATGCTATACATTTGATTCAATTTTCATAGCCTTGGTATACAAATTCAGCAAGAAATAGTTATTTCTATGTGATTCAGTGCCCGTCGTGGTGTATAGGTAAGGGAGTAGCTGTTTTAGATGAACTGTTCCTTCCTTTTTTGTGAATGAATCAAACGTCTCTGAATAATATACAGAGTGTTTGAATTTTTTTTTTCATTTTACTTTTATCATAGAGGTTGTGAATTTTATTTTTTGAGTCGGAGAAGAAAGTCAACATGGAGAAAAATGAATACTTGGTTAAATTAAATAAGTAGTTGTTTGAATGAAATCATATTTACCATATAAACATTGTAGTATTTGGTAATCACCAATTTTATGATTATTATTCTTCAACCCCTTCCAGCTGCATATCATCGCCACGGAGTTGGTCATCAATTTCCCCATAGCTCTGCTATGAAGACTTTGACAGTTGATGCTCCAATGGTTAGAAAATACTTCGTCTGAAAATGTTTGGATGAATAATTATATATAAGTATTGTTCGAACTTCATATCTGAGGTGGAAGAATTTTTGTTTTTATATTTTTTCTGAGAAATGTAACTTCCAAAACTCCCACAAAAGTAAATATAGTGAAAGGTTACAATTTCCAGGAAAACTACAGAAATATAACAAATATAAGTTTAAATGCATGGTGTATAGAATCATATAAAACATTATTGAAATGAAAGGTAACAAATTTCTGAGAACATTTTTAATTTCTTCTCCAAATTGAAGAGAAAAAAAGTTATTTATTATACAAGGGAATCGGTAGTATAATACACATTTTTCTTCTGTGGCGGGAAAAACGACGATTTGATATTGAAAAAAAACATAATTTCAACACAAGAAAATTCGACTGTCGTACCGAATAGTTCAAGGAACATATCATTCATGCAATGCACATTTAATAATTGTACTTGTCATAAAGGAAATGTAACTTTTGTATAAGAAAATATTCTAAAACTAAATTCCTACCATTACTGTATATAATATATCCGGGAAAAAAGTAATTTCATAAAAAGTGACATTTTGTTACCTGTCATCAGAGATAAAATGTCAAACTTTTTTCCCGTCACAGAAAAAAGAATTTTATTCACAGACGACTATATATATACTTATAAAAAAGCAAAACTTTGAACTGATTTTAGGCATTCCAGATCACGTGATGTCTGGGTGGCAAACACCCACGGATAATAGAGTATACGTCACTGTAGTTTACTTTGTATGCTGGGTTCACAGCAAAACGGTTTGAGCATTTTGGAAAAGTAACGCCCCACCATATAAAGAAAACCACAATGACGTGGCATTGGATGACCGTATACTCTATTATCCGGGGCAAACACCAGTGTTACCATGGCAATCACACTTTTGTGAGAAAAACAAACGAAAGTTTCTTGTCAGTAGATGCCCCCGTGTTGGTTCATTTCGTCATTCGACAAGTATCTGGAATGTGGAATGTCTAATGGTAAAATTGAGGTTATGTTGATACCAATTTAATTCAATATGATATATCTTATACTGAATCTTTTAGGATTGAATAAATGAGTTTTACAGTGGTTATTGAAAAAATTGAATTGTTGTATTTTGTGACTGACTATGAGAAATCTCAGGCGAAAGTTGACCACGCGATATGGATTCCTTTTTCCCTATAATTTCAATGTATTTATTGCCACTTACCTTTTGCATCAAAACTCAGATCAGCAATTCAAACCCACAACGACCTCAAATAATAGTATATAGTCACAAATATTTTTCAAAATAAGAAGCAGTCCAAGTAAAAATAGACTGATAAAACACAACACAATCTAAAGGGTAAAAACAAAAACGGGCGAAACGAATGGCAATGGCAGCAACCAGCAACAAGTAGGTAATGCGAATGCGACGAATGCGAGCGTGTGCAGGGTGCGCAGATGCATAATTATTTTGAAAATAAATGAGCTTCGGTTGACATTCAACTCACTTTTCACTACTTTGTGAGTCCCAAATGTGAACCGTTTGGTGAATGGCATATACTGCCCTGAGACGAAAAAATGTGAATCAACGGAAAATCAATTTGTGATTCAGATTTGGACATCCTTGGTACATTGAATAGCATCACAGATCCACGTCTATTTGTGCATCGTTATAGCAAAAAAGTGATGATAGATAACTCGTTTGATCGAATTCCATTTCCCTTTACGGTAACAGAGATGTATAGATGAACCTCACATTCCAATAGATTAAGAGACAAGAAAGTGACATCGCATAGATGTTTGTGTTAACTGGGAACAACCTATATTATTTGTTCAGAATACTTGCCAAATTCCCTATAATTGTGTTCCTTTCATTCGATTTTGTTTTTTATGAGTATGACATTATATCATTTTGTTGACTGCTCGAATCGAAGAATATAGTTTGTCGATCGATCGGTTGACTATGCACTTCCAATTAGCGTCAACTAGCGATGAATTTGAGAAACACACCACGATACGTAAAAATGACACTAATGACAGATAAGTGTCGCCATAAAATTCTAAACAATATCGCATCAGTCCCAGCACCATCCTTCTAGTTCTAGACATCTTAGGAATAACTTCTCATAGGTATGTTATTAAACATGATGCAGGTCTGTACTAAAATAAATCTGCATAGCAAATTTAGCAAATTCATTGAGAATTCCAGTCATGGATTGTTTGAATTGTGAGTAAGGATTATTTCATCTGCAGATTTCCCAAGGATTCAGCAATCAAGGCAATCTGGGTTGGATATGTTTAGAATGGTGTATGGAAATCAACAAAATATAGTAGTTTGCCCCTGGCGTGTCAGCCATATTGGTACTACACTTGGCCCCGCCTAGTGGTGCCGTTTTATGCTCACGGGAAATATCCTTATACCTAGCTTCTCCTTCCCTATTCTATCTCGACGAACTACACCCATTAATCGTATTGGGACTGATAGATTCACCATAAGTATAGCTTCTGCTGCAGATGTTTCAGCAATGAGCACTGAAGTGAACATTACATTACATTCAATGACGTCGGGAATATGACATTTTAGATTCATATGACAAGTGTCATGGCACATAATGAATGGAGGAGATACGATGAATGTGAAATAATTATGACCATTATTATAATAGTATATTATGCAACGATCGTGTAATGATGGTTATTAATACATGAGCATAAACCGGGAGACGAAACGAGTCGAAGGTGAGTTTCGTATGGTTTATGCGAGTGTATTAATAACCATTACATGACAGTTGCATACGCTATTTTATCTACACCCAATGAATAATGAAGAACTAAAAATATAATATTATTAGGTATTTACATTGAACACAATAATAGTAGGTAATCAATCGTATTTCTTTGAAAAATTCTACAAAATTATAATTAATGGTATAACCACGGAAAATACAACAATGAGAAATACAAAGAAGAAAAAAATGAAAAAAAAAATTCTGCCGAGGTCAGGAATTGAACCTGGCCGTAATTTTCCACTGTCGGCGCCTTTGACCTCTCGGACATGAGAACCCATATAGTTTCGTTGAAAATAAAAACATATGTGTTCCATTTGTCAAATGAAAAATATAATCCTTTCAATTGAATGTTTTTCTTGTCTAAGACATCTGTGGAGGGTCGCTGATAATTCTTCTATATCACTGCTATGAGACATTTTCATACGATTATCGAAAATTGACCGAATTCTTCAAAAATTCAATACCTACTGATTTTGACGTGACAAACGTCAAAATGCAAAGCTTGCACATCATGCTTGATTGAAAAATAATGGGTTCCTATTGGTTGAAAATCTGTATCGTAATGAAAATCTGTATCGTAATGGATTTCATTATAAAACGGGTTGTGGGCATATAAGTGTATTATTAGAGTACGGGTGTAGATAAAAATATTTTCAATTGACTCGGTTCTCGGAAGGAATTTGGAAATTGGTATCAAGAAGAAAATGTATTCATTTATCGTTCAACCAAATCTATTTCTCAAGTTGAAGCGCTTTCACTTTGAAAAATTACAAATATCGCACAAATTACCTTAAAAACAATCAAATCAGTCAGCCTCAAAATGAAAACATTCTCAAAAAAGCCTGAAATTCAACAGTAAATTCCATCAGTTCTATAACTGATGCCTTTTTTTCTGTTTGTGGCTCGTCACAAACAGAGAGAGAGACAGGCATCAGTGATAGAACTGATGGAATCTACTGTTGGATTTCAGAACTTGCCTAAATGAACTGAAGCAGGTACTTCATATGGTCAGAGAGGTTTGATGTATTGCCGCTGGTCTGATGAAATTTGTTACATTTCAACATCTTGCAAAGCGTCCGTCTTCAGATTTTAAGAAATATCCCCATATTCAACAATATGGACTCAGAGGAAATATAGCAAACCTATTGTCATCGTATTTATCAGACAGATTGGCCGTGTCTAACAGCTTACAGCGCTTAAAACCGCTGCACAAAATTTGTCAGTTTTCCATGGTGAAATGTCAAATTGTTTAAAGCGGCTTCACAACTGTATTCTGTTATTCTGACGCAGGCAATGTAATGTGTCTACCACAATGACATTCAAAGCAGGTCAACCTTAATCACAAACGGTGTTCCACAAGGCAGTATCCTTGGGCCGCTATTATTTTTGATATACATGAACTAAAGAAAAAAGAATCGAATTAACTAAAAAAACAGTATTTAAAAAAACAGCTTTAATTTCAAAGGTGTATATTTATTATAATATTCATTGCGAATGTGCACAATATCTGCTCATGTAGTGCTTGCGGATCAGGTCCATGTATCTTCTTGAACATTATCGCTTACACCGCTGCTCCATTTATTTCCTAATATTATAATAGGTCCATTATTACAAAATTGGTAGTAAATAAAACATTTTTTAAAACAAGCTTCCATTTAAATGCATCAAAAACGAAAGGAAACGAATTTAAATGAATCAATCTCATTATATTTTGATACATTATACAATTTTATATGATATGAAAGCGAGAATGAATCTAGAAACGAGTAATTCTGAGTAGAAATGTATGAATTTTTCATAAAAGATATTCATTCAGGTAAATCTCGCGACAAGCTTTTTATATTATAGAAACTTGTATCTATAATGTAACAAAATTATGGGGTTTAATTTACTTCGAAGTTTATTTTATGTGTGTACTTAATAAATGAATGAAAGCTTGAATTGAAAAATGTTTTTCACTATCAATTTATTTTTTATTTTTCGTTGAGAACGTTTGGGAATCCGCTGTATTGGAATTAGAATGACATCACTCAGCTAAACACAAATTGTCATCCAAATTAAAGTGTATTTAAAATTCCGGCTCAATCGGATGGGCTGTTTCGCCAAATCTAGTAGAATCGGACCACAATCATAGAACTCGTCCACCATTTTAAAGCCGTCTTCTTGAGATTTTCACTTCTGATCATTAATCCATTATCTCCGATGTCGAAAACCACCACAGCACATACCAATTCCGAATAGAATCGGACCTGCCATATATTCACACAAAATTCGTGAGCCATCTTTAAATATTGAATTTCGACTAATAAATCGTATTCCTCGATCTCCAAAACTCCCATTAACCAGTTTTCAATAAAACTCATCCACCATATATGAGTCGCTATTTCGAATTTTCATATGTTTTGTTCCAACAAGAGTCCAGAAGCGTTCGCAGAGCTGTATTGAGTTTGCGCAAAGGCATTTCACCGTTCCAAAAAGTCAATGAAATGCCTTTGCGCAAACTCAATATAACGGTTCTAGACGGTTCTGGACTTTTGTTGGAACAAACATTTGATCTTCGACCTCGAAACCCCCCAAATAACAGTTTGGAATTTGGAATAGAATCGGATCGCATTAGGTTTTGGAGCCGCCATTTTTTTTTGTACAAAATCATAATGCATTGTCACCGAAACCAACTGTTAGGTTAATCGGACCACCAGAAATCGGCCAAAATTCGCTTGTAAAAAAAGAACAACGGCTATGGTGTATTTTTAGGATTTTTTGAAATGTCAAGATTTCCATAAAAACTTATGAGTTTACGTAAGCATTGCTATTAGTGATATTATGGTGACGAACTCGGTTAATCCCATTATTAACAAAACATAAACATAACCCTAATGTCTAAAATCATGGTGAGAACTATAATAAATATGACTTCTTTAATTAATGAAATAATGTTTGACGATGGCATTATACTCAATGGACTTCAACATACCGATCAAGCTATAATTAAATGGCAGAATAGTTTCAATACATTAAGTACGTACTAAGTTTACTTCGAGATAGTCGCATTAGGCCAGACACCTATTTTGAGGGTTGGTTGACAAATTACTTAGATACAGATTTCTTATCTGTGGCTTTTTGTCGTGTTTGGCTTCAATATGTAAGCACTAAACACACTAGAAACTAAAACATTCCTTCGATTTCCCTGCCCCCTCCGTCAACCATGCTGCTCAGACGATATTTGTTGATGCCAGTCGAATCCCACTAGCATCTTCCGAACTACTACCTACAACTTTGAACGTTCCTTCGGAAGAGATTCCATCGCTTCCTACGAACCGTGTTCCAAATGTGACGTCATGAGTTCGTCGCCAATGCAAGATGTTCCAACAACCATTGGAAGTAGTTCGTCACCAAAATATCACTATTGTCAACTACACACGACAGCATAGGTAACAACAATATGCTGTGTCCACACAAAAACCATAACGATTCCCTACACCAGTCTATACTAAGCACGAACGAATTATTGTTTTCTTTTGAAGCTATTCTGTTCGGACTCTATTCAAAGTCCATATTACCCGTTCAATGGCTTATTCTAGAATCGTCACTCATTCCGAACAAATGCTTTACAACACTTATAGATATACTCCCGTGAAAATGTAAATTGTCATAGTACTTTTTCAAAAATCGGAACAGCAACACGAAGTGTACGCTTTTTATATCCGTTTTTTACATCCTTCAAAGCAAGGGTAGTATGTATCAGTTTCTTTAAGATCGTAAACATATTTAAATTTTCATTTATTTATACGTTGATCAATCAATACTCATTATCAACGTTAAACATTTATGAGTAGGTGAATATTAGTCATATCCCAGAATCCCTTACATAATCAGTACATCAAAAATCATGAGAGCTGACAACACTGCAAAAAATTCAATTCGGAATTCAGCTGAAAAATGTGTCCAGGTATTGCACGATGCTGAAAAGGAATTTCAATAAACAGGAATTACCTGGACACCCATTAGCTGGACGTCCAGGTATGACACAAATCGTCCAGGTATAACCGCTTCTCACCAAATTTTGTCCCGGTATATCCGCACCGATATATATATATATATATATATATATATATATATATATATATATATATATATATATATATATATACATATATATATATGTATATATATATATATAAATGTTATACATTCTATAAACTGTTTAAACCAGTTAATAGAAAACAGGCCACGCCCATCCCCGACACAAAAAACATCCGACATGAAAGCAGATATAAAGCGGACCAAAACATGAGCGAAGTACTATGTACTGTGAGAACAAGAACATTGCGTCCGTTACCTCATAGACTTTAATAATGCCTACCACAGCTGTGGGCGAAACGTCAGGAGTAAAAACCTGTGGACCACGGCAAACAAACCCGAAAAACACTTCAGAATCGGTTACTTCCGGCCGTGAAAGTTCACGTTCTTTGATCAAATTTGTTTATGTTTTGGTATTCGTTAAATGAACTCTGTTGAACAGTTCCCAATTTTGAGATATATAGGAAATATCAGAAATACCGTTGAGCAATAAAAAGATTCAGAAATCGAGATGTTTTTACTTACTTTTCCTATAAACGGCTGCCCGGTCGAATTTTTGACGAAGATGTCCATCTTCATTCCCAAGTCGTACGGCAAGTAAGAGCCCGGTAACTCGCTGGCACTCACACCCGGATCGATCAACGGGATGTAATGCATCCCCCTCGCGTGCAAATCGTCGACGAAAGCGGGCAATCCCTTATAATTGACCCCATCAATAGTGAAATCATTGCTGTTGTTCATGTAATCGAGATCGTTCCACTGAGTGTCCTTAATAGATCAAAAAAATAAATGGAAAGGATTCAAATGATTAAAAAAAAATACATTTTGATGATTTTTAAATCGAAATGAAAAAAAATCACCGTTCAACAATTTTGACTATACTACATTCAAAGAACAGACAAAAAAAAAAATGCATTTTTTGCAAACACAGCCAACGCGCAAATGATCTACCGATTCCCGCATCGTTATTGATTATCGGGAGTAATTACACTAGTGCTTCAAAATTACCGATAATTTTCCATGAAAGCATGTTGTCTAAAAACTGCATGAGATTATTTTCATATTTTGTCGAAAGAGCCCGACTCCGAAGGAGGAGGGCTCTTTTAGCAATGTCAATGACACAAATGTGTCGAAATAAAAATGTTAATTCCATAGAATTCAATGATGGTTTGAAAGATGATAACTGTTTATTTATCGGTTCTATTGAAGATGCTTATAACAATAATAATGCTTGGTATGTAACTTTACAAATAAATGATATAAATATTGCCTTCAAACTGGATAGTGGGGCACAAGCTAATTTAATATCAAGAAACAATCTGAATGAAATAGGTTTTGATGAAATTTTTTTGAAATATACCCATACAAATTTGAAGTCATATACAAATACTAATTTGCCAGTATTGGGAAAATGTTTCTTGAACTGTAAATACAAGCAAAATTTATATGAATTGGAATTCTTTGTGTTAGAATCAAGTTTTCAATGCATATTAGGTTTAGAAACGTGTATTGAATTAAATTTAATAAAAAGAATTGATGTTCTGGATCAAAGCGGTAGTATTGATTATGAAAAATTTATAGAGAAAAATCGTGATGTATTTACAGGTCTTGGTTGTTTAAAGAAAAAAAAAAACATATTGAGCTTAATGAAAACGCAAAACCAGTTGTACACTCTCCCCGAAAAATACCAATACCTTTACTGCATCAATTTAAAAAGACTCTGGATGAGTTGGAAAAACAGAAAATTATAAAAAAAGTTGATGAACCCACAGACTGGGTCAATTCCATAGTAATTGTACGAAAAAAGAATGGTTCTTTACGTATATGTCTAGATCCTGCAGATTTAAATCGAGAAATGAAACGGGAACATTTTCAGTTCCTCAGTATAGAACAAATTACCACAAAATTGTCAGGTGCCTGCATATTCAGTACTTTGGATGCTAATTGTGGTTTTTGGCAAATACCACTGGACGAGGAAAGTGCAAAACTGTGTACTTTCGCAACGCCGAATGGAAGATATTGTTTTCAACGCCTTCCATACGGTATACGAACAGCACCAGAGGATTTTCATGAACGTTTCAAAAAAAAATTTGATATAGAAGGGGTAGACCTGTATATCGATGATATAATCGTTTGGGGTCGTACACAAATTGAACATGATGAACGTTTGAAAAAAGTATTTTAAATAGCAAGAAATAATAATATAACATTCAATAGAGAAAAATGTAAATTTGGAACTAGCGAAATAAAGTTTTTGGGGCATAAAATTTCAAAAAATGGTATTTTTCCAGATGACGAAAAAATTTCAGCCATAAAGTCAATGCCAGTACCAAAAAATAAAAATGATGTAAAAAAATTTTTTGGTATGATAACTTATGTGGGTCGTTTCATACCAAATTTATAAAATATAAATTCTCCGCTTCGGGAATTATTTGAAAAAAGATATAGTGTTTGAATGGACAGATAAACATATATGGTGTAGGCGCGTGTCTTCTACAGAATAATTTACCGTGCGCTTATGCTTCTAAATCTTTAACAGATACGCAGAAGAGATGGGCACAAATTAAAAAGGAATTATATGCCATCGTTTTTGGGTGTGAATGTTTCTCGATTCCATTCAGAGAAAGACAATTCGTCTTGTTGGTGATTCTTCGCTCAAAGACTCGCTCACTTCATTGGAACATCGTAAAAGGGTCGGAGACTTGTCTCTCTTCTATAGATACTTTCACGGTCGATGCTCTTCCGAATTGTTATCAATCGTTCCCCGCTTGTCAATATCTACACGAATGACTCGACGAGTACATAATTCCCACCCCTTTGTGGTGAATTTGGAAACCTGTCGAACCTCTCTTGCTCAGGGATATTTTTTCAATAGAACAGCTGAGCTTTGGAACTCCTTGCCAAAATAGGTTTTTCCTGAGGCTTACAAACTTCAGAAATTCAAAGTAAATATTAATTCGTATCTCCTGTCCCTTGATTCACGCGGTGTTCTTTGAACACTACAGGACTTCCCTTTCGTGTGAATCGGCATATAAAAGAAAATCTTCATCGTGAACAAGCATGTGACAAACTATGGACACAATAGTCCACAATCAAGAATTCTTAGTGACTCTAACGATTCAGGTCTCAATTTTTTTCACAATTCTTTGGAAGTATTCGAACATGCAGTCAAGGATTATGTATTTACTATGCAGTTAATGAGATTATATATTAATTTTGAGTTGGTTTTTATTGAGTTACTAATTATATACAATTGTATTACAACATTTTAAAGCAGGAGTATCCTGTTTAAACTAATAAATAAAAAAACTTATAGCACCAAAAAAGATCAATGCAACTCAAAAAACTTGCACCAAAAAAGGTTTGCTTGAGTGTGGTTGACAATGTTCCTTGTTGAGGGATATTGGTTTGGATTTACATATTGCTAAGAAAAGAGGGGGAAAATACTTATAAAATACAAACCGAATAGGGTGATCAAATCCAAACAAAAAAAAAACTGTTTGATATGGATTGTTGGTCAAAAGATAAAACTAAAGTTTTTGATTGATCAAAGAAATCTATATCTCAAGATAACTCAAAATTCCAGGACAGGACCCTCAAGCCCGAAAAACGATGTATTATTTTCTTTGATCAATCAAAAACTTTAATTTTATCTTTTTGACCAAAAATCATTTTCAAACCCTTTTTCCTCCCTTTTTCTTGGCAACAGGTTTCAATTGAGTTAATAATATAGGCAATGGATGTATGAACCAGTATCCTGCACCAAAAAAGATTCATGCATTTCGAAAACCTTGCATGAATATATGCAATTTTCTGGAACTGCAGAGACAAATTGCACAGAGGAATTAGAGTGTTACCCCGTATCGACGATGCAAGTTGTTGAGGCAATTTTTTGTGGCAACTTGTCGCTGCGGAACATGTCATTAATCTGTCAGTTTTCATTGCCAATGTTAAAAAATAGCACTGAATGTTACCAAGGTGAAAACCTACACATAAAAAGTGGCGCTGTGGAAACCACGTTTCGCTACAACACCCAGAATGTGTTGAGCTCTTTAAAAACGTTCTCAATTGATGTCAATGGTTGTTTGACGCGTATTCCAGCAATACTGCTGGAACATTAAAAGTTATAGTAGCTCCAGTATTGGGTACTAATTTTGGATCAGTTTACTTACTAGAGGTATTCCAACGTCGATGTTATTCTGCAGGATTGTCATAGTGTCGTTCAGGGTATTATAGCCGAACCGGCATAGGTGGAAACCCAGCCCCCAATATGGCGGCATAAAAGGGTTCCCAATCAGATCTGTGTACTGGCTCACGACATCTGCAGGCGTTGGACCCATAAAAAAATAGAAATCCAAAACGCCACCGATGCTGCGGAATGTTATAGCAGGCGTGGGCTGTAAAATAACGTCTGAAAAAAGAGAAAATCAATAATAGACCATCCGAAAAAGTGAAATTCAGAAATAGCATAAATTCCAAAACGATTGGACAAAGGTAAAAAGCTATATCAGAGAAAGCATAGTATAATAATTAGGAACTCAGGTATTTTTGTGGAGAGAATGAAGTTTGATGAATTATTTTTTGACTTTTTTCTTCTGTGAATCAAAAAAAAAAGAACTTACCATAACTTCTGTAAAAAAAGTAAAATGAAAAAAAAATAACAAAAATCTTTGGATGATATCTACCTATCAACAGAGTGTTTTTTTATTTTACTTTTTAATAGAAGTTGTAATATATATATATATATATATATATATATATATATAGTGTAAAAAGTTCTCGACTGTCAATAGATATGAAGGTGAGTTATATCGGGTGTTCAGTCGTTCAACTGGAGAAAAACTCTTCTTTACTCTACCAAGCTTTCGATAATTTTTATTATCTTCATCAAGGCTGAAATGTACAATTAATGGTCAAATAACTAATGTATAAATAAAAATGGTATAAACTTACTGGTAAAACGAGTTAAATAGATGAACTCAACATAATATATAAAATAGAAAATATTCTTTACTGAATGCTGACGGACACTGACAGATAGAATTTCTAAGAGAGCATGATTTCTTGATTGGAGAGTATGATTTCTTGATTGGAATTTATACATGAAGATTTTAGAAATGTTACAAAGATAAGAGATAAGAATATATTTTACTTAATTGTTCTATGTCAGTTTTCTTATTTAATGTATAGTTTTCTCGTTTGATTTCAATCATTTCTAAAAATAATCTTTTTGTTAAGTTTTCTTCCGTGTGTAAAATTTTAGTTTCTTCAAAGTTCATGTTATGATCATTATCAATAACATGTTCAGTGAGAGCACAAGATTTTTTGTGTAGTCTACAGTCACTCTTATGTCCAGTTAATTTAGATTTCAAAGTTTGACTTGTTTGGCCGATGTATTTTTTTGTGGCAAGAATTGCAAGGTATACTGTAGACTACATTTGATTTCATTAATGGTAAGTTTATACCATTTTTATTTATACATCAGTTATTTGACCATTAATTGTACATTTCAGCCTTGATAAAGATAATAAAAATTATCGAAAGCTTGGTAGAATAAAGAGTTTTTCTCCAGTTGAACGACTGAACACCCGATATAACTCACCTTCATATATATATATATATATATATATATATATATATATATATATATATATATGAAGTTATATTGGTTAAGAGAGAGGTATATTCTGAAATCGACATATCCGACGATGCATTGGTTGAAAATTACAATGTGGTACTAAGACCAGTAGTTGATAATGAATGAGTATCCTTTCCTATCTAACACCTCCTACAGTCGAAAACCGTCGAAGGTTTCCGATTTGAATAGTAACAACCAACACTAGAATTTGATAGGAATGACTTTCGAATTTGCGATGGAAAACTCAGAGTCCTCGATAGCTCAGTGGCTGGAACATCCATCTGGTTAATGAAAGACGTGAGTTCGAATCCCGCTAGAGGAAGTTATTTTTTTCTGAATTCTCAATTGTCTGAGTGCCTGCGCTATTTGCTTTGCTGCCTCGAAATCTATTTTGTGACCCGTCTGGTGGTGGTGTTTAAAGAGAGCGGAAAATGTTTTTGTCCTTATGCAATTTTTGTGTTCCTGTACTCTAACTAACATTCTCCTATTCGTCTGGCCTATATATTGCTTATCACAGTCTCCGCATGTGATGTTATATACTCCTTGGTTTTTGAGAGGAATCCTGTCCTTTGGTCTCGGTATGCAAGACGAAATGATCCTTTGAGGTTTGAAAACGGTTCGTAATTTTTTTTTCTCATTAGTCTTCCGATTTTGTCGGTGACTCCTTTGTGATGAAAGGTAGTGTCAGTGACTTTTGAGTTCTGGAGGGTCTTTCGTTCTAGTTTTTCTTGGGTATGTTTGCGCATGGATTGACCTTCTGATTGAGTGTGTTCCATAGCCATTTTGTCGAAGTGCTTTGGACGTCTCTGTTAGCTCTGCTTGTCTGTTTGTCGTTTCCATTAGACGAAAAAATCGGGTCATCAGCGTGTTGACTACGGATTGCAGTTGTGTTGATTGATGGTGGGATTCGGCGTCTAGGTATCTGTTTGTGTCTGTGGGCTTCCGCTATACTGTCTATCGTAAAGTGTCGTCCGGCATTCTGATTATCAATAGGTCTAGGAAGGAAAGTTGTCTAATTTCTTCTAATTCCGTAGTGAACTGGATGCGCTGATTCAAGCTATTCCGATATGTCACCAGGCGAGTCAAATTTCTTTTCCATGAGGCCAGATGATAAAGATATCGTCTACGTATCTCTTCTATAGCGTCGGTTCCTGTTGAGCATTTCGTAGTGCTTCTTCCTCGAAATTCATCATGAACAGGTTTGCTACAACTGGGAATAAGGAAGAGCCCATTGGGCTCCTTCTATCTGTTTGTAGAATCTGTTATTGAAAGTGAAATAAGTCATCATGTAGTGTTTCATCAGTTCTGTAACGTGATGTGGAAAGTCTCCTCTTTCTTCGATCATTGACAAAGCTTTTTTAATGGGAATGATACAGTGACTTGATATCTAGGCCGGCTAGGATGTCGTTTTGGTTCAGTTGTAGATTTTTTATTATTTCTACCAAGTGTAATACATTTTTGAAATAGGAATCTGTTGATTCTGTCACAGGCTGCATTATCTGTGCTTGGGATACAGTGACTTGATATCTAGGCTAGCTAGGATGTCGCTTTGGTTCAGTTGGAGATTTTTTATTATTTCTACCGAGTATTCTGAATTTTTGACATAGGAATCTGCTGATTCTGTGACAGGATGCCTTATCTAAGTATTTTTCCATTTTCTGAGTTGGAGAATCGATGGCACTCACTATTGGTTGTATGGGTACACCTGCCTAAGGGATTTTGGGTAAGCCGTAGAGTTTCGGACATTTGTTTGATTTTTCTCGGGGTATAATTTATCTTTCTATTTCTAGTCCTAATTTGAATGATTGGATTTTCTCTCTCGTAACTTTCTCCAGGTTGGATCCCTTCATAGATTTTTTCAGATCCTTGCAAAGACCTTGTCACCTCCAGCATTGAGGTTGGATGGACTCTAGGAGAGGTGAGTTGAACCAGACAAAAGATGAAAAAGCAAGGAAAATTCATAATAGGGATGATCATGGTTCATTCCTTCAACCTAGGCTAAAACATTTTCGAAATGCGACAAATCTGTCCTCAATGTGATGTGATGGTTCCATCGAAATGGGAAGCAGTTCTTTTCACCGGTTTCGACAGAAGGCGGAAAATGTCTGATATTTGAATGAAGCATTCTTCTGTTATTCATAAAAACGCAGTTTTTTAGACTTCAGCCTTCGCTACATATAGGCCAAATGAATCCTTTCACTTTTACCACAGCAAGAATATCCTTTTTAATTCGTTTTCCCAGTTCACATCTTGTAAACTGTCATCACTGAAAACATTACGGCTGTCGCTGTCGGTCGCTAATGATGTAGAATCAGAAAGCGGTCCATTTCTCCCTAATATCAACTAGACCATCTCTCCTTTTCATATAGGTGAGATGGGTCAGTTTATTGTCGCTGTTCCTTTACCTGAAGCAAGCTCCTGGCAATGGGAAATTTAAATAATATTAACTATGCCCTAGGAGTTCTAGGAAGACAAAATAGCAGAAGATGAAAAATGTCATTTGTGTAGTTTTCAAGCTGATTTTACAATATACATTTCGTGAAATGGGGAAAACAACAGCTTTTTCGAAGTTTTATATGTTGAATTATAATAACCTGTGGTGTTCTCGAATTGAGGCACCATAAATCTCAGCTTGAAGTGAGATTCTGACTAACTTTGGAGAGTTGGTGGACTAGCTAAAATACCAAAATTTGGCTCATACAAGTAGGATATTACCTACAAAAGTTATATCGGGGGTAAATATAAATCAAAACCATAGGACATTGTAACGAAAAATTTCGAAAACTTATTGATGAAGAAAGAGTTGACAATTGTGTTGTTAATGGTTCTTCCAACACAACTTGGCACTGAAATTTTCAGTAGAATGTCCCGAGGGTTTCGAATGGCACCTTGTCTTGCACAGCGCGTTTATGTCATATCTACGCTATCAATCGCAACTGTTCAGAGACACGTGGTATTTTCATCAATTTTGGTTACGCACAAATTATCTTGGTTTAAGGACTTTTGTACTAACTTTTGAAGATGAATTTTATGTTTTCATAATCCAACGAATAATCTCGATACCTTAGGGAGTTTGTAATGAAATAGAAACTGCAAACATTGGAAACATACCCATAGCATTGCTGTTCAGTAAAAACACCCCATGGCTGTTGCTGGAGTTCTCCATCATCAAATAGAAAGGGTGACTCCCGTAAAGATTTTTCTGAAAACACACGATACTTGATTTTTGTCATTTTTTTCGAATTCGATCAGGCTTACGTTGAATTGAGGTATCTCATCGTGGTTGAATAAGGTAAACTGCGACCATTCAGTAGAAAGCAGGAAATTCGATTGGTGCTCTCCGATACCGTAAATATATTTGGACGGCAGTTTCGAACTTATCTGAAGTAACTGGTTTGAAAATATCAGATTTAGGAAGTTATTGGCATCGAAGCTAAAACAAAATGTTCAAGTGTTGATTTCAAATTTTCAATGAGATGGGCTATCTTCTTTCACTTGGTATTGATGTAAAATATTGCCTCTTGAAAAAAATACATTGTTCACTTGTGATACTTTTTTTCCGGTAAGTAATATATTCCTATTTTTATTTTAAGTCTGTTAGCCCGACACCGGAGCATTTCGAAAAAAAAAATGGATCTGAAGTCGAAACGCAGCGTTCTTTCTCAGTTCAGAAGCGATGCACAGTTTTAGGTTTATATTCGAGTTATATGATGACAAATGGTTATAATTTAGAAGTGTTGAAGAAGATGAAATGAGATGTAAGAGGTATGTAACGCACCGCTTTTTGACTTCATATTAATGTTCTGTACATCAAATAAGTACCACCAAGATTATATAAAAAGGCTCCGGTAGCAGTATAAGAGACCATTGTTACCAGCGTATTCCACAAAAGGAGCGGCAGGCAACTAAGGCAACAAATGACGCAACATACTCAAATCGCCTGAAAATTTCTAAGAGATAACCTACAGGTGATGAGGGCCAAAGTCCGACCAAGATACGTGTTGAGTTGCAAGCCTATGGGATAGTGTGCGACCACAATTAGTACATACGTTATTTGCGGTCTTTCAACCATCTTGTTAGTGGAAATTATTTCAAATAGCTCAATGATCTCCCTCCCCTCCACCAATGTCGGCTGATAATCCCCAAAAATCAATATTTCGTGAATTATAAAATTCAAAAAGGCGCTTTTAGTGATGAGTTGAACTCAGTTATGCTTATTTGGAAACTATAGTGTTTTTGTGGAGAGAATGAAGTTTGAGGAGCTATTTTTTGAACAGTTCTTCTCCGAATGAAATGAAGGAAATACATAATTTCTGTTGAAAGATTTTGAAAAAAATAATTGAAACCTCAAATGATCTCATATCCCTGCCACCTGTTGCTATAAATCTTGCTTTGAATATCATAATTGAAGATGTAGGTGTCCCTTACATTGTTGTGTTATCCTCCCTTCTAAAAACCTTAAATCCTGACCGGAATTGATCCAACTCGAAAACATATGATCTGTTCACAGCAGCTGTTTCCACCAATGGAACTTCTGGATAAGGTGGTTCAAACTTAGTAGCTGAGGGATCCAGAATCTACCGAAAAAAAATCAACTGCATCCATCAAAATCAACATCATCAGGCTCATGCTCCTCAAAAAAACAAAGATTAGCTGATATATTTTGGTCTGTTGATAATGCATCTTGAAATTATAAATTTCGTCAAAGTGGAATTCAATATCCGTCGTGATAGCAGACAGGAATTCACTTGCGTTTTGTATTGATATGATATTTTGACAGTGTTAATTGAAAGGAGCCAAATAATAAATGTGAGAATTACACAAAATACACCAACCACCCAATATGCCTCATCTAAATATAATATGAAAAGGTCGAAGTGCGAACATCTAGTGCAATCTGTAAAAGGTCGAACCAAGCGACAACGTTCGTTTAACTTTCAAGAAATTTCAACATAGAGATCCAAAAGACATATCATTTTAAATAAATAATTAATCAGTCACTTGGTTCCGTTTGGTGTTACCTATAATAAACTTTCATTTTCAGAATTTTTAATGAAAGATAATGAGTAAAAGGTGCAAAGAAGTGTTTCTTAAGAGAGTGCTGCGGCACAAAATCTTGAGGTTGCCAATGTAAGCTCTTTATTGAGGCTCTCAAAATTGAATAGTTGAGTTTAAAAGTGAATAGATAGCCTGTTAGAAAATTCTTCCTCGATAATCAAGCTTGTGCTATTATTATATAGTGATAATTGAAACAAAATGAAAATTATTGCTTCTAGCCATTTCACCCCATTTCATGGCTGTTGATTCTTTTAATATCATAATAAATGCACAATAATCATTATTATACTAGCTTTATGAAAAAAGTTTGGTATTTTTTTCCTTATTTTTCTGATGCAAATCTAACAACGAGCCATTTAGGACTAGCGTTAATTCGAGTCATTCTGTCAATTCAAAATTCAGTCAAACATGCAATGAAACAATATCTCAGGGCTTTGGAATAAGAAATGAAAACTCGTGGATTCGGCGGTTCTGACTGGATTATTTATTTCAAAGATACCCTTTTGTATTTCGAAAAATGGATTACTTGGTTGTACGCTAAAGCTGGTATTCTCATCTAAAGCTATTAAATTCGACATTAATTACAGAGAATAAAAAAATATATATATAAAAACACTGATATTCATCCACCGGAATAAAATTAATATAAAAATATAGATTTGCCTACCTATTAAATTCGACCTGGCGACCACTATCAATTATTATCAATAATTTACTTATGTGGATCAAAACCTTCAAGGTTCAAAAGAAACAGCTCTGATGCAAAAGCTTGGAATCGACTTGAATATCACAGGGAACGGTAAGCAATACTCCCGAAAATAAAATAGTAAGAAACGTTTAAAACGAATTGGGTATTTGGAACGGAAAATATTTGCGTTTCAATATAGGCAACCCACAGTTCAGATAGCGAAACGGAGGGTAGCCTCAATTTCAGGAGAACAATATTTTTTAAATATGCAAACAAAATATTCGCGGTTATAACCTCATAATCCATTCCATTTCAGCGAGACGAGTAAACAGAAACGACGAAAATGATAAATGTAATAACGCCCGGGTGGACAGATAAAACTAGATTTATCTGAAAAAAAGAAAAGAAGGTTAGTCGAGCAGGCGTTTCAGTTCAAACAGAAACAAAGGGAAACGTTGGTCATGAAAATATTTCTTCGTTTAGTAGTCATCAATCAATGAGAACAGTGATTATTGCAGGAACATGTTAAGGAATCGAAGACTTTGATATAAGTGAAACATAGTGAAATATTTGGGAACGTAATTTATGGCTTTTATTTTTCCAAGTCAATGCAAAAAACCTCTGATAATAATAGGTTCATGGCCCGAAATTTAGTAGAAAGAGATTTTCCCCTTTATGACGGTAATCCGCAAGAATGGCCCTTATTTTACAAACAATTCAAGAATATTTGTACTCTTTGTAACTTTCCAATGAAGAAATCATGCTGAAACTCCAAAAATGTTTGAAGGGAGAAGCCAAATCAACGGTAGCCGGGATGCTGTTAACGGCAGACAACGTAGAGTTGGTGATGGAAACTCTGAAAATGAGATTTGGAAGGCCTGAATTCGTCATTGATGGACTAATAACCAAAGTCAAAAATCTTCGGTATCTCAGAGATTCTAATTTCGAAAGACGAATCCAATACTCAAGTGAGATAAATAATATGGTGGCAATTATAAAAACCCTAAATTCTTCAAGTCATCTTCAGAATCCGCAGTTATTGAGAGACCTTATTAGAAAACTTCCTGATCATTTGAAGTTGAAATGGGGTGAGAAAATGAAACGAAGGAAATCTCAATTTAGAAGATTTTTCCAAATGGGTGGGAGATATTGCAAGAGCCGCTTGTTACATTAGTTCTCCTTCAAACTCCGATCCTGACAAATTTGGAAAAAATATTCTCTCAAGAAGCCTAACAAAGTATTTTTTGCCAACAAGAGCACCCCTGAGACAAAATGTTGCTATTGTGATGGAGAAGTACACGAAGATATATGTCCAATTATGAAAAATGATGACATCGATAAACGATCACATCATCAAATCATCACAAACTCAAGTGTAGAAAGAGAAAACCCTGTGGAATCGACGGTTGTCGACTTTCGCATCATCAACTTTTGCATAAAGAAAATCAGCAAATTAGTCATTGTAGCAGCGAACAAGACAGAAGTTCGGAATCGATTTGTACTTTGAGAAGCAATGTGGAAAAGGTGCAGTTGAGGGTACTAACAGTGTTTTTAGACGGTCCAAAGGGGCCTTTGCAGATATTAGCACTTTGCGATGAAGCATCAACAGTTTCATTACTCGATAATAAAAGCTGTTTTTCTTTGTTTAACCGCATTCAAGTTTGATTTCGAACCGCTTTCAATCGTGACGTAAACATTCATGTACTCAAGAAAACATACCATTTTGAAACTAAATGATAAACGTGTCAAAATAAACCGAACCGTTCTTATAGAAGCTTTCAAAACATAATGAACCGTATTCATTTTTGACGTCACTGATTCAACAACAAAATGTTTGGTTTCAAAACGCATTGAACACGGTTCTTCAAGAAAAAACAGCTAAAGTCGCCAAAACACTCGGATTGACTGGCCCCGTGGAATCTTTATGTCTACAATGGACAAATGATGAACATCCTGGCAAAATCACTCGATGAAAATTGACCTGAAGATATCGCAAGCAGATGATTCTAGTAACGTTTTCACCATGAAAGGCACTCAAACGGTAAATAATCTGTCACTGCCTCCGCAAAATGTCAAAATGACAGAAATGTCAAAATTCACTCATTTGAAAAATCTACCAATCAGAGATTTTTATGATGAAAAACCAGTTCTCTTGATTGGTTAGGACAATATTGATCTTATCATCGCTCGTCAGATACGGTGTGGTCCAGAAAATGCTTCACTAGCAAGTAAATGTAAATTGGGATGGGCTGTTCATGGTGTCTCAGGAAAATTCACACAGACAAAAAATGTATGAAGCACACCGTACCATGCACATTTGTAAATCAGAACCTGATGATAATCTACAGGAAATGGTGAAGAATTCATTTTCCACAGAGAACTTTGGGGTTTTGATCACACAAGAAAAGTTGAGTCGAGATAATGCCAGAGCACTTAAAATTATGGAAGAAACGATAAAAAGACGTGGTGATAGATATGAAATCGGATTATTATGGCGAACCGACAATATAATAATACCTGAAAGCAAAATACGAGCCAGGCAAAGATTACATTGTGTGGAGAGGGAATGTAGGAGATTTCCTACTCTTGGTGAAGAATATTGTCAAAAAATTGAGTCATACCTAGAGAAAGGATATATTCGAAAACTGAGTAAGAGGGAAGCTGAAGTCGAAAGTACATGTTACCTTCCCCATTTTGCTGTAAACAATCCGAATAAAAACAAAATTCGTTTGGTGTTTGACGCACCTTCAAAATCTAATGGTGTGAGCTTGAACGACAATCTTCTGCCTGGTCCTGATCTACTACAGTCGTTAGTAGCGATTCTTTGGAAGTTTAGACAGCGGCGATTTGCATTCTGCGGAGACGTCAAAGAGATGTTTCACCAAGTGAGAATCCGGGAAGAAGACAGGAATTCGCAAAGATTCCTTTGGCGAAATTTAAAATATGGCCGAGAACCCGAGGTCTATGAAATGATGGTGATGACGTTTGGAGCCACATGTTCCCCAGTATGTGCTCAATTCGTTAAAAACTATCATGCTGAAAAAACCGTTACTGATTCGTATATAAAAGAAGCCATAATCAAAAAATTTTATGTTGGCGACTATCTGGATGCTAGAGATTCCGAAGAAGAAGCCATCCAAACTGTCGAAAAAATTTGTAGCGCAATGAAATATGCAGGATTCGAAGTGGTTAACTGGATGACTAATCAACGCTTCTCAGAGAAAGCTTAACAGATAATTCAGTTAGCGTGAAACAAATAAACGAAAATTCATCTCTTTATAGAGTACTTGGTTTATGATAGGATACCAACAAAGATGAATTTTGTTTTAAACTGAATATGGAAGATCTTTTATCCGAAAAAACTCCAACAAAAAGGGTTGTTCTCCAGAAAGTCATGCCTCTTTTTGATCCATTAGGCTTGATATCAAGTTTCACAATCAAAGCTAAAATATTGATGCAAGATATCTGGCGATCTGGTATGGATTGGGACGACATTTTGAACGAAAATCTACTAACAACCTGGAGAAAATGGATAAATGAGCTATCAAAAATCGCAGAAATTAGGATTCCGCGATGTTATAGCCCACAAATACCAACTGCAACAAATATAGAGCTCCACACCTTCTGTGATGGCAGCGAGAAGGCCTTCGCAGCTGTTTCTTTCCTTCGTGTGGTGGGAAGATCTGGGAAAATAAAAGTATCACTAATTTCATCAAAATGTCGTGTTGCCCCTCTCGAACCTCTGTCGATTCCCCGATTGGAACTTCAAGCAGCTGTACTGGCAAGCAGACTGGCACAGTCAATAAAATCTGAATTAGATATGGAATGTTTTTCTGGTCTGATTTGAAATGTGTGATTTCCTGGATTCAGAGCGATGGAAGAAAATTCAAACAATTCGTTTCTTATCGAATAGGGAAAATTCAGGGGAGGACTAAAGTGGAGGACTGGAGATGGATTTCTACTATCTTGAATCCAGCTGATGAGGCGACGAGACAACATTTTTGTTCATCAAAAGTTGTTTCAGAGATTTGGATACTCTGTCCTGAATCTTTGCGACGAAGTGAAGAATATTGGCCAAAAGAAATAATTCTGGCAACTCCAGATTCGGAGAACATGCTGGAAATGAAAAAAAAAATTGTTTAATGTCTAAACAGGAATAAATCCCAATGACAAGACATACATTCATATACATAAGCAAAAAGTTTTATAAATATACATACACACACATACCTGCATATACATACAGACACATATATATTCATGTGTACCAAAATTGACAAATTGACTTTAATTATCAGGAAACACCTGAAGATGGAGAAAAGTGGAAAAACATAATTTTTTGTAGTAAGGTACATATATTGGGCTCAGATATTTTGGTTATTATGTAAAAGTATTTTAATATTGTTCTTTACTTGACAAATTGTCTGATAATATATGTCGAGATCTGCACAGAATTGATTGAATAATTTGCTCATTGCTACGATTGGGGATTTGAGAAGTATGTTAGTTCTTGAATTGGGTAAGTAGAAAGTTAGTTCATTTTTAGAGTGTAGTCTCGGCACATGAAAATTAAAATAAGAGAGTAATTCAGGACAGTCTACTAGATTGTTTACTAATTTGAAAATAAAGATTATTGAATAGTAGGTTCTTCGGTTTTGAAGGGATAGTAGTTTGAACTTATTTAGTAATATTCTGTTGTCGATACCTTGTTCTGGGTAGATCCCATCTAATTTATTAATGATGTATTTCATGAAGCCTCTTTGGATAGATTCTATTTTGTTTGTGTGAATATTGTAAAAAGGCGACCATATTAGTGAACCATACTCCAGCCGAGATCTCACGTAGGCATTAAACAGTGCTATAAAGCTGTCCTGGTTACGAAAGTTCTTACAATTCCGATATATGAGGAGACCAAGCATACGTTTGGCTGCACATGTCATTGAACTATATTGGATAGAGAAGCTCAATTTTGAGTCGAAGATGATACCAAGATCCTTTGTTTGATTGCTTTTCTGAAGGGGAGTGTTATTTATATGGTAGTCATATTGTGTAACATTATTTTTGAGGGTATATTGGGAGTATTTGCATTAATAATGTTGAGAGGGAGATTATTTTCGACGCACCAAGCATGTAAGAGTTCAATATCTTTTTGTAGAATGAAGCAGTCCTTGTCAGATACAATGGGTCGAAATATTTTTAAGTCATCTGCAAAAAGTAAGAAGTGACTTAAGATATTAGTTCCTATATCATTAATGTAAAGTGAGAATAAGAGAGGTGCAAGGTTACTTCCTTGGGGGGCACCGCTATTTGCAACAAATTGGGAGGATTTGTGGCCTCTATAATCCACGAACAGGATACGATTAGTTAGGTAAGAGCGAAATAGGTTCGAGAGTTGTGTGTCGAAACCATAGGAATGCAGTTTATTGATGAGAATATTATGGTCCAACTTGTCGAATGCCTTCGAGAAATCCGTGTATACTGTATCTACTTGGAAGTTTTGATTAAATGCATTACTGACTGTTTGTGTGAAGCACATTAAGTTTGTAATTGTAGATCTTTTACTGAAGAATCCGTGTTGATTGTTGGAGATCAAATTTTTAGCTTCGGGAAAGATCCTGTTGTACAAGCACATCTCGAATGCCTTAGCAAAGTTGAAAACAGAATGTGTCAACATTTGCTCAACGCTACCAGAGAAAAACAGTTCACTTCCCGATATAAAGCGCTTCTCGAAATGGTTGAGACTGGTAAGGTGTTCGGCATGGTGCCAAAGATTTCTACACAAAGTGATGAAAAGTTTGAATCCTGGAGAGCTCCAGCAAGAACTGAACGTGAAGGAAACTGAAGCAGCAGAAGAGTTGTGGATCAAACAAAGTCAGCTAGAGAGTTTTCCTGAGGAAATAGAATGTTTGAAAAATGGAAGACACATAGGAAAAAATAGCAGACTTTCCAACCTCCATCCTATAATGAAAAATCAAATAATTGTACTCGACGGAAGAACTAATTTGGCGAAAATACTTGATGAAGACACTAGAGAACCGATTATTCTTGATCCTAAGCACGACTACACGAAGCTACTCATTAGACATTATCACGAAAAATTCAGACATAGAGGAATAGAACTGATCCTCAACGAATTACGGCAAAAATACTGGATCATCAATGGCAGAGCAGCGGTCGAATCAGCATTTTCCAGATGTCAAAAATGCAGAAATGATAAGGCAGAGCCGCTTCCACCACTGATGGGACAATTACCGAAAGAGCGATTTAGACAAGAAGTAAGACCGTTCGTAAATGTTGGGATGGATTATTTTGGTCCCTATCCATGTCAAAATTGGTAGAATGAATGAAAAAAGATAGGGAGTTATCTTTACCTGTCTGTCTGTGAGAGCGACTCACCTTGAGGTAGCTCATAGCCTCAACAGTGAATCAGCAATCATGGCAATACTTCGAATGGTGGCAAGAAGAGGACAGCCAAAAGTGATTTTTTGCGACAATGGTTCCAATTTCATTGCAGCTGCAAAAGAAATCAAAAGGGCTTTCCAGGACATAGACCATTCAGCTGTTGTGGATGCAATGTCCTCGAGGGGTATTGACTTCAAATTCAATCCACCAGGAGCGCCTCACATGGGTGGAACATGGGAAAGGCTGATAGAATTCGTGAAGAAAATTATTTCGAAGGATTTATACAACCAATCTCTGAGAGAGAAAACTCTGCAAACATTCTTAACTGAAGCAGAACATATCGTAAATTCAAGGCCTCTGACTCGAGTATCAAGCGATCCAGCCGATCTTGAAGCCATAACTCCAAACTATTTTCTTTTGGGATCGTCAAATGGAGATGGTTCGTGTATACGCCTGGGGCCGGATTCCATTTGCCTCAAACGTGAATGGAAAAAATCACATATGCTACTGGAAAATTTCTGGAAACGGTGGGTAAAAGAATACTTACCCACTTTAACGAAGAGAAATATATGGACGGAGAATCAAACCCCGATTCAAATTGACGACGTCGTAATTCTGATAGAAAACAATGTCCCAAGGTATACTTGGAAGTTGGGTAGAGTTACTGCAATATATCCTGGGCCAGATGGAAAGGTTCGAGTAGTGGATGTGAAAACGTCAACAGCTGAGTATAGGCGCCCGGTGACGAAAATTTGTCGACTAGAGCTAGAAGAAAAATAGTTTTCTAGCGTTCTAGCGGGAAGGGGGGAGGATGTTGAAACCTTTGAGAGCTTGAAGTGTTTTATTGTTTCAATAGTTTTTGTTACCCTATATATATATATATATATATATATATAAAAATGAAGTTGTTGATTGTCAAGTTATAAAGGAAAAAAGTCAAATAAAATCAGTAAGACGAAATATTAGTTTTATTGGCGATTTCTGAAAGTTACATAGCTTGAAAAGTAACAATAATGGAAATTGTACACAAAGGTAAGACTTAAAATGACTTTTGCGGCGTCCATAGTCAGAAGTTATTAAGTAATATTTGGATTGTTGTTGGCGTTGGATATATTCAGTTGACTATTTATCACTTTTTGCTAACACAATTGATTGAGATCTTTATAAATTGAAACATCAAATTTGTCGCGTGGTATACAAATTAGGCAAGAAAAAGTGATTTGTAACCCAGTCGTGCCATATAGGCACATCATTTAGGAGTATATATATATATATACATATACATATATATATATATATATATATATATGTGTGTAACAGGTATTCTGAGCCAAGGAGCTGTTGATATAGAAAAAATTGTTTCTGTAAACAAAAGCAAGTGGGAGTTAAAAGAAAAAATTTAGTTTGGTTCCTTTCATAAGAACTGATCACTAGATCTGGCATTTATCGAAAAAGAGACAACAACCAAAAAGAGGGGATTTGATGGTTATAGCTATATTATATGGCAGTCAAATTATTAACAATTAGTAGTACTGATTATTTATTTGAGATTCTTTTTTTTGAAAATGTTATCAGATATTTTGCTACATCATTTAGTTGGTTATTGCCTGCTCTCCCAAAACATCAAAATTGAGTTTGGTATCTTTTCAATAAACACCATCCCTTTCTACTTGTTTCAACTTCAGATTGAAGATCAGCAAATCAAAACACATGGAATTCCAAAAACTAGCAGATTTCAGATAGAAAATAGTACTCCTGGTAAACATAAAACTTACTTTGACATGCAACCTATTGTCAGTCTCGTACTTGACTACCAACTTGAGCACCTCCACATCACCAGGATAAGCTGTTCTGAAGCTCCTTTTCATATAGGCCTCTAGCCCTGACTTGGTATCAGTCACATTAACAAAGTTGTAGGTACCAAAGTTGGGCGGATAGAAGCAATAGGGAATATTGAGTGAGGACTTGACACCTTTGAGGCTGGACTGTCCACTCCAACAGCACCCTCTTGCTTCGCAGAGCTGACTGGTTGCCCCATCTTCTGGGTAGCAGTCAAATTTTTCATCATCCTTCAAGAGTTCACATTTCTGATTGTCTGGTTTTGGAGGGGGAGGTAATTGTTCAGGAACTGATTGTACTTTAGTAGGATTGTCTCGAGCTAAGTGCGTTTTGTGATTGTGCTCAGGACGATACTGAAAAACAGGAGATTATGATAGAACATTATGAACAAGTTCACTCACAGATTTGACTCCTTTGAATCTGTACTCCCTCAGACCATAATATGATTGATTGTAGGCTACATCAAAGCAGTTGAGAAGATACACAATAGGTGGAACAATAAAGACAGAGGACAGAACAATAATCAGAAGAAGTGTCCTCAAGCTGGGACTGACTGAACCTCGTTTAACGCCACTCGTATTTGGATAAAACACCTAGAATGAAAAATTAAATTAGGCACTGATAATTTTAGTGAAAGAACAACTCACTGAACTGAAATTCGCGTGATCTGCTTTCTCATGAAGTGAGGTTTCCAGTTCTTTATCAGTATCGTCTGAGAACACATTGAATGGTACAGAATTTGTTCGTGACATTGTTCTTTGTGCTGTTTTTTTGGGTAGGGTCACTTCCCTACTTACAATATAAAATGTATACTAAAATAATATTAGCTTAGGAGTTACTAGTAACAACCTAGATAAACGCATTTTTTCATAATAATGTTAATAATAACTTGTATCACTCATCAACTCTTCCGGTGATACTCATTTACTTATCCACTGCCACTGATACCATTCTGATAGTTGATCCACTTTTGTTTTTGTTCAGTACGCAACGGCAACATAGGACAATGATGATAGGATTATAGGATAGGGATAGGTATAGGTCAACTGTCAACTCCAAAGACATTTGCCGCGTCTAACAGCTTGGGTAAAGCGCTTGAAGCCACTGCACAAAATTTGACAGTTTTCCATGGTGAAACGTCAAATATTGTGAAGCAGTTTTAATCGCTGTAAGCTGTTAGACGCAGCCCTTAGCCGTATTCGGGTTCCCAACAAAAACAGTCCGGACGGTTCGAAATAGTTGAACTACTAGGCGTGAAGTGTTTATCTAGAAAATATTTACCGTAATTGGGTAGATGACTATTTTGAAACGTCCTAGATGAGTATTTATTGGGAACCCGAATACAGCTATTAGACATTGGACTCGTCTAACAGCTACAGTCTACAGTGCTTCAAGCCGGTGCACAAAATTTTAAATTGTGAAATGAAACACCAAATTTTGTGAAGCGGATTTATGCGCTGAAAGCGTTAGACGCGGCCATTACATCTAATGGACTGGGGACTGGCCCTAAGAGAGATAGGACTGCGGAATGAGCAAGATAGAGTACTTCAAGTATAACCTCTAAGCGAATTCCTTCCTCAATACTTGTAAAAAGCACTCAGAAGTGTCAAATGAAACATGTTCGCCATAGATATTCAGGGCAATTCACTAAGCAGAGTTGTTATGGATAGCGACTAAAAATTGTCGTTATGTTCAAGGTCAGTTGCTAAGCGCGAAATTGGTATTCATTTTTCAAGTTAAGTTGCTACTATGATGACCAGTTGCTGTGAGTATTGGTTCACAGGCAACTGCTTTAGATATCTTGTTAAGGAAAAACAGCTTACCACCGTAAGCAAGTCATCATTATGGCAAGTTATTAACAGAGTTGCTACGACGGTTAGCAACTGCGATAACCACTTTACTTAGTGAATAGCCCTGATTATGACTAATAGACTAGACTTGCCCTAAGAGAGAGAGAGAATTGAAAAGATAGGATACTTCAAGCGAGTTCCTTTCTCAATGTAGCAGATAAAGAGAGGTTAAGAAGGATAGAGTAATTCAAGTATGGAATTATCATTCTGTCATTCATGAAGGCATTAGTTGTAATGTCTATGGTCAACTCACGTCCTACAAAATATAAAATATTGAGAATGGCTGCGTCTAACAACTTACAGTGGTTAAAGCCGCCGAATAAAACATTTCACCATGGAAAACTGTCATATTCTGTGTAGCAACTTGAAGCGCTGTAAGCTGTTAGACGTACCCAGGTTACGTTCGGATATATGTTCCGAAACTGGAATGGAGCTGGAGAGGAGTGCTTATCAATCATTTCAGAGTTTCGAAGAAACGATAAACGAACAAAAATAGAAGTATATTGCTGCGGCACCATAGGCCACGTTTACACCGTGCGCTAATTTGGTATTCTGACCAAGTTGACCATACCAAATTCAGACTAAGTCAATAAGTTACTACCTGTTTACACCATATATATATTAATACCAATATGGGTAATAAGGACAACTGCCGTGAATCCGAAAAAAAAGACGATCGCCGGTTTCTTTATACCTATGCGCATGCGCGAAAAAAAAACATTTCTTCAATGATACACATACTTTCAATTACCTGTTTCTTTCTAACATGCGTGAGTTTCGACCAGGACCGATAGTGGGGATGAATTCCTTATTTCATATGATTGAAACCGAAACATAACCAAAGATTTTAGCGTCTGCGTCTGACAGTTGTTGAAAATATTCATCGAGCCAATTCTTTTTATTGAAGTATCTTCATCGTCTTCTCAATTATAAATGTGTTAGAGTTCTTATACTTTACCAATTCTTTTCAAAGTTGGGTTTTTTAGTAGTTGAGAGTTTTGTTAGTGTTCGTATATATTTTTTCAACTATGTCCCCGACACCCTGCTTCCTGTGCAATAGCAAGAATTCGAGCTCCTGCCATCGGTAAATATGGAATTTAGATTAATTATTGTCTTCATATCACACGACTAATATTTCAGGTTTTCAAAAGACCCCGTCCTGAAATTGTTGTGGATGAATATTTGGAAAGTACCGATGACGTTTCCAGCATAAGAATATGTGCAAATGATTTCTCCGAGGACGATTTTTTTACTAAGCCTACAGAAATGGGTTTGAGAACACAGTTGAAACATTTTTGAAAAATATAACTTGCCCTCTGCTTTCACGTTATCCAACATATGCCCCTGCTGCAGTTGGTAAGTGACATATGGATTATGGATCTTTTAAAAACTAGTCTATTTTGGAACAAGCCATTTCTGACTATGGAGGGTAAAGTTTCGTTTATTATTCGGCACCTCATACCTACTATCAACACATGTGATTATTTATGTGATTTTCAAACAGGCATACTGCACTGCAGCCTCAGCCTCATACTGCAACATAGTTCAGCACATTCTCTAGCATACACTCTTGGACAATTCTAGCCAAGTTCGTTAATTATTCATGCATCGAGTAGAGCGAGTAGAGAGCCGAGATCAGCTGATCACTGCGCATGGAGCTTTAAGATATAAAAATCGTGTAACGTGTAACATAACCTCATGTTTTTGTATTCATGTTCATGTTATCTTTTTCGAGCAATTTTTGTTTGAATATTTACGAATGTTTCCTTTGACATTCGCCGTGCAGATTGTTCATATGAAGATCATGTTGAATGAAAATGTAGGTAGGTTGAATTTTTATGTTTTCTTTACGATGATGTGTTTATAGGTAGATGAGGTTGATTTCACATTCAGACTTGGCCTGACATTCCATTCTCCAATGATGAGCATATTAACATTGATACGCTGCATTGTTGCTAGCCCGTTGTACTCACATGGGCAGAGGATAGAGAAATTGAAATAGTTGCTATTCATGTTATAACCAGTTAGGAAAAATTTCATGTTGTATAATGAACATGATTCCTGCAGTACGAGAAGAAAAACTATGGAAGTGTTCGAAAGGACTCCAAGTAAGTTTCCCAATGCTACACAGAAAAGATTGAACACGCTCTACATTATATCCTTGGGGTATTTAACAATGTATTATGAATGCCTGTGTTAAAGGTAAAACTAGAGAATGAGATATGTTGTTTTGATAAGGGAAAACGAACTGAAAATTATCAATACTAATGTATCACCATTTAGTGTTTAGAATGGAAGTCAACAGGGATTGCACATATCCTTACCTTAGAACAAGTTTAAAGGATCTGAAGGTGAGTTGGACACCTATGTACAAGCTTGGAGAGCTCGAATTGTAATAAACGAAAGGCTTCGAGCAAAGTGAGCGCTTAGAGCTTAATAAATAAAGTTAGCTTCTTTTGCCCTCCTTGAAGATATGAAAACTGAGAAGTGACCTTTGCCATCTGTCATCAGAATTTAGTGAACTGTTTACTGCTCAACTGAAGTTGAGTTAAAATAATATTCTAGCATATAATACGATCACTACTGAAAAGTAGTCTTTCTCTTTAAAGAAGAGGCAGGCAAGGAAACCATTGATTCACGATTCAATTGGAAAACAGTGTTTCAGCGGCTGATTGCATTTCTATTCGTTCAGGATAATTTTTTCAACTACATGAAATCTTTCATGGAAAATAGGACCGAACAAAACCCTTATACATATTTTTGTGCAGGTGCTCCATCAGGAATCTCAACTGAAAACACTTTAAAGAGAAAAAAGGAGGATTTTGATGGACCTGATGAAAAAAAATCGAGGATTCCAAAACAAAATTATACTTGTAAGTATTCAAAAGGTTATTACTCGCCATTTAATTCAAATGAACTAGTCTCATTCTCGTGTTAGCTTATTTCGTCGTTCATAATGGTACATATAAATCAAATTCAGTACAAATTTGAAAAATAGATTATTTTTTGTTATATCTCACCATCACCAATATGTTTTCTTGAAAAAAACATTTGGAACTTCTGGTATTGAGACTTTTTTCGGAAATCAATTAACCCTACACCAAACTGATATTTTTTGCACTCGACGCCTGTCTCGCTAACAAGATTAGCACCTCAGAAGAAAATTTATACTAGTACCAATTTTTTTCTTTCTACTTGATACTAGTATCAATTTTCTTTTCCTGAAGATGCTAACCTTGTTAGTGAAACGCGCATTGAATGCAAATAATATCAGTTTGGTGTTAGGGTAATTGATCTCTGAAAAAAAATTAATGTTTGCGTAATTTTTTACTCATTTTAAAAATTTAAGATAGATAGGACATCACCGGATTTTGTAACAAGTCATGAATATTCAGGAACATATGGACTGGTTACTTTCAATCAAGAAATAGATATCAAAGTTAGGAATAAAGAAGAAATGGATTCAAATCAGGAAATCAGTAAGTTTTTTCTCTATTTATATTTTGAGTTGAAATCTTGGAACCATTGAAAAATGAAGAATTTGTATTGACTTTATACAAGGGTAGTGGGGACAGGCTTTCAAGCTTAGCCTGCAGAATCTTTACACAAATGAAAAATACTAGTCGCGTCAAATATACTTTTGTCAGAAGAAAATAATTCTCATTGGCAACAAATTAATATACAGAGTAAAATATATATGATCAAAAATGAATAATTCACAACAATTATGTACAAAAATTTAAATAAAATGTCAATATATACAAACTCCAAAATATCTCTTTGAATTATATTTATTTAAAGGATAGGTCATACAAACATTCCTGAGTGGAGTGATATATTTTTTCATGTCCTTTCTGAAAAGTTTAAAGTTCTCGATTTCTTACACTACAGCTGGTAGGTGATTGAGCATTTTTCCATTTGATTTGATTCCATAGTAAATAATTGAATCTTTAAGAAGTGAAGTAGATGGATATATTACTGTCATGTTGGCGAATATTGTATGGAGTATTAAAGGTCTGCCAAGAGAAGATTTATTTTTCTGTCTCAATAAGAATAAATATTGAGGTAACTGTTGGAATACCATGTGCTTTTACATCTTCTACATGTATGCCTGAGGCCTGCTTTGGAGATGTACCGTGCTGCTCTTTTTTGAAGCTCAAAGATTATTTGTAAAAGCTCTTTATAGTATACTCCCCAGAATGCAATTCCATATCTATATGGGAATATCCCAATTCTCAGGAGATAATTCTTAGAACATAGCAACCTGAGGCTATTCTTGTGCTCGCATTGATTGTATTTCCTTTAAATTGACTGAATCATCCATGTGGAGACCAAGGAAAGTATGGTTATGTTTACTCTCCATAATTTCATTATTTTCATATTTTTGTTGTGCCATAGTATAGTGGTGTCATCTGCAGAGAGGGTGAATTTGCCTGTGATATTAATAAGTCAAGTCATTGATATATAAAATAAAGAAGTTTTGAACCTAATATATATCAAGAAACCCCACAATTGTTATATTATTATATATAATATAGCGTAATTAGTTCCTCTGTGAGCTTGGAATCCTAACTGATGACTGTTTAATATGGTGTTGTCACTGCAGAAAGCAACCAATCTGCTTTCAACAAATTTTCCTATGATTTTAGCAAGTGCAGGAATGAGTGCTATAGGTCTGAAGTTGAAGGGATCCACATTATTTCCAACCTCATAAATAGGTATTACAATGGATTTTTTCAAAAAGGTTGGAAACTCACCATACATGAAAGATTGATTGATGAGTTGTGATAGCACAACTAAAAGGGAATACGGTTGAACTTTGAATTGAATATTTTGATCGACATGTCATTGAGGCCAGAACCAATTTTGTTTTTCATATTTTTAATAAAGGCTTCCAGTTCTTTCGGGTTGGTTTCATTGAAATGGAAGCTTTCAACAATGTCAATTTTTTTGAGGCAAGACGGAGAGTTTTTGTTTGAAAATAAGTTCAGAGTGAGCTTGTCAGCTATAGAGCAGTAGTAGTAGTTATTTAACAGACCTTTAGATTTGTTGTCCGCCCAATCCATCCTCTTTTTATAGTAAATCTGTTTTGTTACTTATAAGCAGTTTTCTGTAAATTCCCCTATATTTTTTTTTATATTCAAATAAGAATTTTTGGTTCGGATTTACATATTTTCTAATGTAATGTGAGAAGTTTCCGTTTCTTGTCAGATTTTTGATTCCATATGAACCAAGGATTTTTCTTTCTTAATTTTAATTCTTGAATGGAAAATGCTTCGTTGAAGTTTCCTACTAATTGATTATGAAATGACTTGAAAGGAAGAGGGTTATGTAAAAAAATGTCCAGTCAGTTTGCTGGCAATGTTGGTAAAATCTGTCCTTATTCTGTTTTCTGAATAAATGTTCAAATTTTTGAATTCCCAATGTATACATCGCAGCGACCTTACAAAAATAATGGCTTCGTTCAGCAGTGCACAACCGTTGAGAAAAATCCGCTGCTCAACGGTTGAAAGTGACCAATGGTGCAGCCACCCGTTCAGCCGAACAAGTTGAATTCCCAATGTATACATCGCAGTGACCTCACAAAAATAATGTCACATTGTTACTTTTCAAAACAATACTGTTATATATATATATATATATATATATATATATATATATATATATATATATATATATATATATATATATATATATATATATATATATATATATGTTATGTGTATGTTAGTCTCCAAGCACAAAGTTTCAATGATATTTTTGTTTTCAGTTGTGATCCCTGACAAAGAAGAAAAATACGCCAACTGCAACAAAAAAACAGACGATATGTTAAAAAAAATTGAGAGTTTGAAGAAACTTCTGGGACACTTGAAATCAAAGAATTTGATATCTCGTGGTGCTAATGATCATCTGATGGTAATGTAGTGTTTCATTTATCAACAGATATCACCATCACCTGCGACATAATTATGCATAGATTTGTGAGTATGGAATATTGGAGGATGATGGGCAAAAAACGTAAGGAAAAGGGTACCAATCCCAATATATAAATGTTATTCATCATTGCAAAAGGTATTTTGTGTAGAACAATGATGTGAATATAACGTGTCCAAATAACTTTCAATCTCTATATTGAACAGACTTATAAAACTAATGTTAAATGTATCACATCATGCTGTTGGACTGCTGCTGCTGATGTATAGAGGTAGAACAATGTACATCAGGATTTTCAAATCGTATTGTAAAGAATGCGGAGAACAGTAAAAAACGTAAATGAAAAAACTTTTATTTCTTATTTTTCAACAAAGATAACAACCTGTCTACATTACTGAGAAATGCTCGAGTAAGAAAGCCTTCATGGCATATACCTACTACGTATCACACAGAAAAAATCATATATGAGAAATCTAGAAGTTCAGGACGGTGATTGCAAAATCTGCTGCATCGTTCTTTTTATTCGAATACATTTCTGGATGGTATGAGTTACTTCAAAAATTTCCCCTTTATATGTATAGTAATGATTTGTCTAACTGTTTTTTCGTTTTGTATACAAATATGTTGTAGCTTGAGATTATTTTCAAATGTTTTATTACCTACCATGAATGTAACTAAACATAACATGGTACGAAATTGCGAGATTTTAATTTTTAGTCATTTCAATAAATTTCTCATTCCAATATATAAATTCCAAATTGATACTGAATATGTATTTGAAAATGGTTGTGTGTTTAACAGGATTGTCGATCTTTCTTGAATTTATGAAATAGTAATTTTTATTCACTTAAAAATTACGTACTCATCAATTCTCCAATATCCGCTGTCTCTGGTATCATCAACTGATGATGACCATGTGGTTACAATCTTAATCAACCTTTCCTGTCTTTTTAATGAATACCTATCCTTCATATTTGTGAATCCTGCAATTTTTCGACTTCCAAAGATGATGTAACTATTGAGAAATATGAATAAAAATTTTCTGAAATTATTGTAGTATTATTTCATAAATAGCTGAACTCATCCTTTGTGTATTAAAATTATATATATATATATATATATATATATATATATATATATATATATATATATATATATATATTAAATATATATCTCCATGCTGATGAGCCCCATAGGGCGAAACTGCTGTCCACAGCATGACGTGTCCTGGTCATTTCCAGCCTTTGGCGACATGCACTGGATGAGAGTCATGGCAGAAAAATTCAGAATACCACAAGAAGAAATATAAAAAAAGAAAGTTCATCAAGCTTACTCGAAGCATGGATTGTCGCTTCAGTAATTTACTGTTTAAATTTGGATTCTGTAATCATAGTTAATCCATATTACTGTATCCTGAACAATGTTCATTATGAGAAATCGCTGTACAAGGCTGTACAACACTCACTAGAAATCCAGATCAAATTATGTATTTAGAAATATGGAGTACTAATTTCACAAGAAAAATTCCTTGCTATCCTGGCAGTTTATTTGGTGGCTATACTAGAACAGGCGACTTTTTGCATATATTTTGGAATGCACATTTTCATATATTTTTCCCTTCATGAAAGCGTTCAAGAGAAGCAGAAATACATGCCATATACTCTGATTCTGGCAGATAGTTTCATTTTTGAGCATTTCATATTTCGTTCACCAATAAGGATTATTCAAAATGAAAACTATTCACACTTAAATCAAATCTACAGTAGCCTGGCAGAATCCTTATATTCCTTTGCAGTTGTGGATAGATAAAGTGATATGGTATTATATATGCTCAGAATATATGCATGAAAAATATAGCTAATCAGTCAATGTTTATATTCAATTTATTTAATTGGTATATTTGCTATTCTTTGATGAAGAAACTAGATAATTCGAATGGTATATCAAATAAAGAAGCAACTGCCATTTCGTAAAACCCTGGTTTCTTAGGATAATGTTTGTATAATTCTGATTTACCTACATGATACAAATGTCTTATTTTTTTCGTTCATACTACCAACCGACCAAGTGTCCATCTTTTTACCTGTTTCTGAGCTTTCAATCACAAGTAACACAACAGAATGAGCATAGTATGTCAACTTTGGCGCTTGATCCTTTTTAGTAAATCTTTATTTCAACGAATTTGTTATGAGCTGAATTCATGGATTTTAAAATTACATTCATAAATAGACATTAAAAATGAGTAACATGAATTTGATACTGAATATTTCAATCAGTGAAACTTAAACCCTATCAATTTCACACATATTTACTATTGACCATAATGAGCAGCAATCCTCTTGCAGCAGTTCATTCTATTCGAAATTGATGAAAACTTGGTCTCGAGATCAATGAAAGATTTTTAATTTTGTATTATTAAACACTACACATCATTTCACATTACAGTTAATATGCAATAGAACTCATTAAGTTATTCAATCATTAGGGAAACCTTCCAAACTTCCTGGGAAACCAAAATGCACTTTGAATTTTCCGTACTGCTACATTCGTAGATATATTCAATATTCTTGAAATCTTTATGATCTTGTTTGTTTTTTTGACATTAAAATAACATAACCAAAAAAATTAAATTGTCATATGACGTTGAAAATCGCGCATGCGCAAAAAATTAAAGAAACCGGATTGTGGGACTGCAACAGAGATATAACTCGGCTTCACTTGGTTAACATTAGCTCTTATCAGGTATTACTCATATTGGTATTAATATATATATGGTTTACACCATCTTCAATACACCGCGGGCATATCTGACAGACGACAGTAAATGACAGTTGTCAATCCAGCCTGCTGGACATACAAATCTGATTTACCTATGCTGAGTGTGTGTTTATGTCATATTTTAAAATCTTTTTTCTCAATAAAGGCTCAATTTTGTGCGATTGTGAAATGTGGAAGTAATAGCGGCAGACATAATGTTTCATTCCATCGATTCCCGTCTATTTTCGACAATAGAAAAAAGATCAATCCTCTTGCTGAAAAGAGATGTGAATTGTGGATTCAGGCAACTAGAAGAGCAGATTTAAATTCTTATAAGTTGAAATGGGCAACGGTGTGTTCAAAACATTTTGTAGGAGATATCTACAAGAGAATCTAGGAAACAGGCAACATAATTTTTTTTATTTTTTTTTATTTCAGATAAGCCTAGTGCACTCAAAGATGTTGACAATATAGACTGGGTACCGATCAAATTACTTGGCTACAAAATAAATATCAATGCAGTTCAAAGCATTCAGAGATTGTATCGTAGGGAGCAGCGTGATAAAAATGACATCGCAAATATTCCATTGATATGGATGAAGTTGATCAAATTGAAGATGATTCTTTGTGTAAATAATAATCCAGCTGTTCAAAACTTGAATATTATTGATGAGCAAAATCAAACTCTGAATGATATAAATTAACCAGTTGAAGAAGTGGAACATGCACAAAACACTGGTGAACACCTATGTGAAGATATTGATTTCGAGTTGCAGAATTGTTATCGTGAAATCCATCATCTCCAGGAAACTTTGCAGACTCAATCATTCCCATTGGGAAGTTTAAAGCACTACTCATCTAAATGCCTTTTTTATACAGGATTACCATATGAAAAGATGGTTGTGGTTTATAATTTTGTAGAGCCTTACATAACATATCCTAATTCTGTTCTTTCAAAATTATTATTTATTAAAGTACATTTTCAGTATTTTTTTCACAAGCTTCACTCCAATCCTTCTAATCCATTTAGATATTATATGAATCCAAACTTTTATAGTCGAAGTCTTCTGTGCATGCACTCTCATATACAAAATAGTTTATAATGTCATACATGTCATGAAACTTTAGGAAAGTATTTCACAGCATTACTACAATCCCCAAATTTCAATACGGATCACATCCCTTACTTTCCTTCAGTTTCTCTAAATATCTCTTCTGGATATCCTTAGGCAAGGTGTTGAAATAATCAACTTTCATCAGCCATTTCACATACAATTTTCTTGCAAGCAGGAAGAATAATGAATATAGATTGCAAAGTTTAGACATTTATATATGTCAGGTACACTAAGGGTATACCCAAAATTAGGGTAAACGCGTAATTTCTTCATAATTACGATAATAATCTCATTAAATTACCATTGTTGCTTATGGAAGTAGGGTTTGTTTGTCCAGCAGGCTGATTGACAGTTGCCTTGTGACGTCACATGCCCGCGGTGTATTAGTAAACAGTATGGTTCTTATTTGGTAAGCATACCAACGAACATGACAGAAAAGTATAAACAGGTTCGCAACTCTGCTGTAACTCATATTTTTTGACATGAAAACATCAAATAATTCATGGATTAGAATCAGAAATATAATAAACATTTGATTCGGATTTGATACAAGTGGTTGTATTGAGTGGATATATAGCAAAAATATATAGAAAAATGGATTCGAGAGTAAGGGCAATTGTAGTACATTGACAAATGATGAATTGTGAAAGAAAGGCGAGATTGTCAAAAATTATAAGGCTTCATAGAAGGAATATGAGAAAATATCAGGAGTTGAGAATAAAACAGGTAAGGAAAATGATAATAATTTAGATATGATAGAATGATAAAACAACGAAATACACAGAGCTCGGACTTATGCTTAGCAAAGATTCAAACCAAATTTTGCAACTTGCGGATAGTCAAGGACGTAGGTGTTTACACCATCTTGCATCTTGGTCACTTATTAACTATTTTGATCTGGTACGCAACAATTTTGGGTACCAAACCAAGCTAGTCACCTGACTAAGTGCACTGTTTACACCAAGATGAGCAAGACGATTTGGTTAAAATAAAGTCATTAGTCAGCTTACCAAGCGACGGTGTAAACGTGGCCATATACTCCTATTTTTGTTAGTTTATTGTTCTTTCAAACTCTGGAATGATTGACATGCACTTTTCTCTTTTCTTCAGCTCCACTCCGGCATCGGAACAAGTATCTGAAATTAGCTCCAATATGCAAAGAAATTAAACAATATTCTAGGCGAGTTCATAGATCCCTCGGTGAGCTCATCAATCCATCATTGATGGATTACAGATGTGACCACATCACGTTCTTAAATTCGTTATTCTGTTATGTTATATTATGCCAAGGAAAATACTCCAAAGTATTCGTAAATTATCAGGAATCGAATAGAAGTAATAAAATTTGGATAAGGATAGATATTTCAAAGTAAATTCGTGAAGAAACAGTCGAAGTCGGGAGATCCGCCTTCCTCGAGCCGCTCCGCCAATCAGCGCGCAGAACGGTATCGAGTGAGACCGAAGAAGATTTACGTATAACGAACAAGAAGCGACATTTGCCGCTAATGCGCTAATCCTGTGGTGGAAAAGTTTCAGAATCCTGGATTGCGTCCAATTTCCACAAAAATTTTGGAGAACGTTTAAAAAGGCTCGAGATGAATGAAAAATAGAAAATTGGGCGCGAAAACCATGAAAAAATCATTTTTAAGAAAAGAAAATGTTTATAAGCACTCAATCCAGATTCCGGAAATTCTACTCTGAACTGTTGTTTTGTCAGTGTACATACCCGATTTTCCGATAGAACATTATTCACACACCATTCTTTGAATTTATTAAGAAAATGTGCCCATAACATATCCTCCAAGTGAAGATTTTCATTTTATTTTGAGGTGGTGGGAAACAGACAAAGCAATATAGTTTATAGTTTGTACTTAGTTTATACCGTCATTTTGACAGCTCTAGACTGTTTCGAATCTCAAACAACGTTGCCAAATTGAAAAATCAAGTACTTATATCTAATGTCGATCTCAACCAAACCTTACTAACCTGACGTAACCTAACACATTCATTGTGGACCTATCAACAAGAAGGATGGATTTTGAAAAAGTTGAATCATTCAGGTATGTTCGGAGACTGTGGGTAGAACGAGATCGATTCTCGATATTCCAGATTGAAAATCAGTCGTATAATCCTTTTTTGATTAATGAATAAGCAGCTACAAAAACTTTCTCGGAAAAACGTTTAAAATATAAAAAAAAGCATGAAATCTATACTAATCATAAAGATTTCCATTGATTGGATTTTAGAACCAACACCACGAGAGATCAATAAATAAACTGTACGAATCATTCAAATATGAAATTGTTGAATATAATTCACAATCTGACAACGTCGCTCCAATTCAATCGGAGCCGAAATTAATACAGCTAGTTGTCATTTGTCATTTCTAATGAAATTTTAATTGGAAATCTGCAAAGAATGAACATTCGAGTGATATTTTTTGCAGAAAAATATAGTTAGATATGTTTTCTTACAGAAAATAGTAAGTAAAGTGACAAATCAAAAGTGATTTTTTCGTTACATAACCTAATATTTCACCCTTTTTTCCTTTTGAAAAGGAACTTGCTGTGGTTTCCGCGCCGAATTTTTGTACTTTTCATTCATTTTTAGATATTCTGAAGCTCCTCCAACAATTTTATCGAAATCCGAGGCAATCCAGCATTCTGAAACTTTACCCCTGTTGTGGTCCCCACCACTACAGAATTTCATGACCTCCACACTGTTTTTCTTGCGACTACGCAAGACTACCAGCAAAAAACAGTAAGCCAGTAAACTACTTGACAAGAAACACCAGTACTTGTTTGTTTCTATTACCATAGATCTTATATGCTACGCTAGATAAGGTACCTAGGTTACTGTTGGTAGGTCTGGAGAGGGTCGACCAGCGTACTATGCATTTGATTAGTCGTTTTCAAATGTTGGCGCTACTTACAGCCAGTTTGACAAATGTCGAATTCTGTTTTCAGAGTTGTTGTCAGATTTATATGCTGATATTTCTGTCTTTATCGAGTGTTTTTATAATAATTCTGAAAGTTTTAACTGTGGACAATTAGTTTAAAGAATAGTGGTCGCATTATACATCAAAATGTGAAAATCTTGTTTTCGTACTTCCGGGCCTAAAGTGACAACTTCACTCCCTTGTGACAGGTACTAAAGTGTCACATTTAATCCCTCCGGGATTAAATATTGACGAAACTCCCGGAACGATTAAATCACAAACAAACGAATTTAAGGGATATTTTATTGAAAAATATAATTAATTAGAATGGTAATTTCATTTCTTCTCTTCAAAAAAGCTAATAATTTTGGAAATTTACTTATATCAATATCTTCTCTAATGTTAATAACCGATTTCAGCATTGAGTAATGTGCCCAGAGAGTTGAGGCACAAACCGCTTTTGATTTATCATCGAAGTAGACTAACAGCGCATTTTCAGTAGGTTGTCTCACATTTTTTAAGCGACACTTTTTAAAAGCATCGTACTTCTGCTCGTATAGTTTTCTAGATTTCGGTGGTAACAATTCTTCACCTACTTCGGCTGCTCTTTCATCAATATCAGATACACCTTCTTCACTCATGATACCAATAATTATCAATAACAATGTTTCTTTACAATGACACTAGTAATGACAATGTTTCTAAATTATAACTGTCACAACGCAATGTTACTATGGTAACTTATTTTAAAGACAGTTTATTAAATGAGTTGAAGAGAGAAAAAACTGATTGAAATTATTGAAATAATTAATAAAATCATACCGGAAGTACGAAAAGTATCGTATATACCTTGCGACTGAAGTACATTTAATCCTTCAGGTAAATTATGGCCCTCCCTGCGGTCGGGCCATAAACTTTACCTTCAGGATTAAATGTACTACTTCAGTCCCGCGGTATATAATGTACTATTGATTTGTAACTCCAAGTTTTAAAAAGGTTCAGCCAGCTATTTTCATAGGAATGTATGCCATGGGCGTGGTGGTGGTGGTGGTAGTTTAAGGAGCTGAAAGTAAACTATGAACAATTTAAATTTAACATTTCTTTTGGCAGTCTCAACATTTAATACATTTGGCTCAAAAATTATTTTCCTTTGAGAATGTAGAACTGATAAGAAATGCTTGGTGTGAGATACTTGGCATTTCTGGAAATATACCTGTATATGAAGTTTTGTGCCAAAAGTGACAACTACTACTATAATAATTAGCAAATTCAATGTAATCATCTAAATAACCATACATTGAAGGTCAAATTTCTTTTATGAAATATAAACAATGTATCAATAATGAACAAATTTAATGTATACAACCACACATTGATTGTCAAATATCTTTTATGAAATATAAACAATGTTAATCAGCAAGTTTTTAATTTTTCGACGTATCTATCAAGTTTTAATTCTCAAGATTTTTGTTATAATGACGAGATTTCATTGACAACTGTTATGTATAATGTTTATGGATAGATTTTTATAAATGGATTTTTCAATTCATAAAACCAGTCACGGAAACCTTCTCACCACCACATTATATATATATATATATATATATATATATATATATATATATATATATATATATATATATATATATATATATATATTCTCTGGTTTCATTCTGCAAAGTGTAAAATGAAAAGTAATATTCATTTTTACTGTTTACCGACCTTAATTCATCATAACCGATATGCAACTTGTTCATTTGTTTCAAGTTATACATACCTCTGACTAAGACTCAACCTTCAAAATCCCTAAAAAATATACGCCACTGGATCATAGTACGCTATTGCCCCTTCACACCCTCTCTACTGTACCGCTCTAATACCAAACAAACGCTACAGGATGCCGTATCTAGCGAAGCATATAAGATCTATGTCTATTACTGACCGACTGCCGAATTCCGACATTGCAGGTAGACATGCGCATTCAGGGTGTATTTGTCAAATTTGTCAGATTCGCTTCTTGTTCGTTACGTAAATCTTCTGTGGTGAGACTATTTAAAATCGCGAATCCATGGCGAGCAGTGTTGGGAAAGACGGCACAATTGAAGAAGAAATGTTCAATCAGAAGAAGAGAGAAAAGACTGTAAACGTTAGCTGTCATCTGTCGTTTCCGAGCCCGCTCAAATGAAAATCAACAAATCAACTGCAATTTGGAATAGATTGTCAATAAAAAAAAACTTATTCAGCCATTCTACAAGTGAAAGATGAAATGAAAAAGTATATGGGTGGATCATTGGTATGGCGTTTAGAAGATAAAAAGCTTCTGAACTACAACTCTATATAGAGAGATCCCTAGGAAAACTCTTGATGTTTTTGTTATATTGAAAAAGTATGCAATTGTAATCTAAGGAAATGAGTCGTTTCAGAAAAAGTATTTAGGTTTGTTTTGAATGATTTCATTTTGTGATTTGTGATATCTCAGTTCCTTTTTGTGATAAAAAAAAGTATTGTTATTTTCAATATATTAATATTTATATTTTTCATTTCCAGTCGAGAGTTTTTTCTATTTTCTACTTCCTTTTTTCATATGAAGTTCTCTTCGATTATGGCATTGCTCGTTGCTTCGGGAGCATCTCGTTCTACCCACATTTCGTAACACCCACAGTGCATAACACCCAAAGTGCGTAACACCCAAATGTCATAACACCCAAATTCCGTTATGCCCACACTCACCGAACATACCCGAATTGTGCGCTGTTGCCAAATTCATCCTTCTTTTAGGTTAGGTTAGTTAGGTTGAGTTAGATTGGGTTAACAGGAAATTGCAGAATATCCGGTAAATTTTGCAACAGTGCATCATTCGGGTATGTTCGGAGAGTGTGGGCATAACGAAATTTGGGTGTTATGACATTTGGGTGTTACGCACTTTGGGTGTTATGCACTGTGGGTGTTACGAAATGTGGGTGTTACGCAGCGCACAGCGCACCCGTTGCTTCCTTTTGGTGCACTTTGTCAAGGTTGGACGACTTGCGATTCACAACGCATGCGCACTAGTCAACTATGTCACAAAACAAAGAACGGCACCTTTTCTTGCACCAGAGCACTTTTTGAGCTGAGAATTGGCCACCTTTCAAATCTACTCATTCGCAACACTGATGGCGAGCAGCAGGAGTACTTAGCGCTCGGCACTTGGCTGCGAAAGTTCAAAGCGAGAACACTTGTGTCTTAGAATATTGGCGATAAATAACCAGAGATATTTGAAGGAATATTTTTTGATGAAGGATATAATAGCCCAGCAGATTGGAAGCTGATAAATACTAAATACGAAGAGTTGTATTTTTTCTCTTTTAGAGGATTCCAATGGTAATTCCTGTAAATCAGAATACTTTGGAAATTGAGTTGGCATTCTAAGGGGAAAATTGCTAGACGACTTCAGCCAGCCTACAAGAATATAATACTTGATTTTGGGGGAACCAAAATCGTATGACATATGAATTCGTACAAAACATCGACAGTTCCTGAATGAATCCAGGATCCACGAAGATACTGCAGTTAAATAAAGATTACTCTGTCCCATATCCGTATTCGCTACCGTGCGAAATTACCTCTCGTCGGAAGGTCGACGGCTTTCGCTTCTGGCTCCGGGCAGAACGGCGGATTCCGAAGGCACGAACGATTCACGTGTATTGTTCTACTACACTAGGAAAGTGCGGTTAAAAACGAGACTTCTACCAACGGCCGGTAGACACGGGGTTAGAAATATCGTCTCGAGTAGTATAATCGTAGTGCAGGGATCGTAGGGACCTCCATGAGTCCGGCATTAGCCATCGTGGAGACCTGGGATGGAAATTTCGGTCAGCTCCAAAGCTAGTTCCTAGTTTTCATTATATTCCGAACTTTGCATGATAGGAATTTATTTGGATAGGAAAATCTGGCTTATCATCCGACTTTTGTATAAAAAAAGAAGAAATTATAATAGAACAAATCTTTTCTACTCCCTGATATGCCCAGTCTCATAGCTGGTAACTACGGCGTCGGTCGAAGCGGGCGATTTTCAAATGATAAATCATAATATCCCGCATTCGGAACAATTCCACCGATGCCACACACCAATCTTAAACGAGAGTTGAAGTGATTGCCATACGTAGTCCTCAAGGTAGACGTTAACGAACGGAATATAATAGGGGTTATAAGCCAAAGCATATAGCTGTAAGCGCAATGTATGTTACGTAGACTAACTTCGAGCCAGAGACATTAGAAAACATAAAATTGTCTCAAAGATTCTGATTTGTTTTTTTCAAGAATGTTGCATAGAAGAATGGAATCCATTCTTAATGTGTTAGGTCACTATATTTACCTACCTACTTTGAAGGTACGAATCTTTGAAACTTTCTTATAATCTGGGGTTATGCTTTTTACCTACATTACGCTGTGTACTATAGCCGTTAATCAGTTCTGCCGTTTTTTGAGTAATTATTACTCACTTCATTTGTGATAATTTTCAACGCTGCGGAGTAATCGTGGAGTAATAGGACGTTTGTGAGGATATTGCGCGGATTCCGAGATTTTAGCGTATTGACTGTTGAACAAGAATGATATTTTTATTTGGAGAAAAGTCTGAGATCAGTGCCTTTATTTGAATAATCAGGATGTTTCTCTTTTCATTTTTTATTGAACAAAATATTGTTTTGTTATGAAGAAAAAACACATGTTATATGATTTTATTCCAATGAAAAAACTCGAGTTTTGCATCACTCAAGCGGTATATTGCTTTCTCTGTCTTATTCACATGAGGAAGATATCCCGCTGCCTAAAATTTGGTCATCTTTATGTCAACCGTTTTTGAACCAAAGCTCAATCAAGAACGACTTAGATGTCCTGTCCTCCAGATTGATTTTGCAGTATTACCATTGTGTGTTTTACCTTGCGGAAAGTACTGTACACACATCGCTATGGATTGTATAGTGATATGGCCTAGTAGAAAAATATAACTCCATGATGATTAACAATTCAGTTAATCCAATATTCTACTTAAATTATGTGAATTTTCCATACCCTTATACTAAGGTCTATTCAGGTGAATCTTGAACAACTTTCAATATTGAATATTGCAGTGGTTATTGAGAATAATCGACAACTGTTATAGAAGAATATTATGATGAGATTTCTGAAATATATCTTGTAGGTACTGGTTTTCCAATATGGTATAATATTTAATTCCCGAAAGTTTCTGAAAATATCGTCTATTAAAAATCTTTGAAGTGCCCCATGATTGCATTTGGTTCCACTCTTAAATATTTCTAAATAATTTACTAATAATCAAGAATCAATCAATAAGCCACCAGATAATAGACCTGATTGGAAATCTGCTCTGAACCTCACAATGTAATTGGGTTTCAGTATAGTTCCTGGGAATCGAAATCAAATATACCTATAAATATTCTACTATTCATTTTGAATTTATTTACTTTCAAGGTAATGAAAGTTGATTCCTACTAATGGAAACAGTAGGTACTCAAATCTAGATTATTCAAGAAACTGCATTATCACTTATTTTTCACTCGCTTTCCCTTCTGATGGTAGCTTAATGCTCCCATAAAAAAAGTCGGTGCAATCGGCTATGATTTCCTTGCCCAATATGTGCTTTATGGGTCAGCTGTCAAGGATAAGGATACTCTCTCCTTACTTTTAGCTACCTCTGGGATACTTAATCTATCATCCGAGGCATCATTTCAGTTGTGCCTCCGATGCGATTCTGAGCGAGAAAAGTTATTGAGATGTCTATATACTGGTGTTTCTGATGTTGCGATATTGTTTCAGACAAACCTGTGGACAAGGCGTGGTAGTTCATCGGTGGCCATGAGGGAGCGCTGGTTATCAAAAATTTCTAGTTTCGTGATCACTCGATCCATGGAACACGCTGTTGCCAATTCTGATGTTTTTGTAAAAGGATAGAGAATTTATCGGGACTGGATATGTGAGGTTATTGAAAACACCAACACGCGCCAAATTTGTGTTTAACTTTATGCGTTATTTATTCCATGTAGTTTAAAAATAATTTCTCAGTTGGAATAAATTTGCATTGTGTTTCTACTGATCTGGACCAGAATTCGCAACGACATGGCCACTTGGCCACACAGGACCGTCATCTCCACTGCAAGAGTGCCGGTACCTAGCGGATTTTTTGCAGTACTACTACGCCTACATCATCAAATTTTTCATCAAGTTGGCCATATCGGTCGTCTGATTTGCTGACTGTACCGCGCCTATATCATTTTAGGGTTCATTTGTATTGCAACTACTAATTAATTTATCCCTTGATACGTTTCTGTCACTGGCTACTATTATTTTATATAGTAAACACTTAGTATATAGTTCTTTTGAGAGTTAAATGACAATTACGCCATACGCGGACATCAAGGAGGCAGGCGTTTGTCAAGAGGCTGTCAGACGAGAGACGCGACGAGGCGTCAAGCCGGAAGATTCCCAAGAAATCAACGAAAGTAATTAAATTACGAAGAATTCAGAGCTACTTGAATCCAAAGAAGAACCTAGTTTCAAAGAAGAATCCTCAACGACCGGCAAGGTATGGTCCAACCATTTTATTAATTTGTCGCCCGCAAATATTGAAATATTGGGCTTCACTTCAAATTTCAACTTCGTCGCAAACCGAAAATCAACGAAGCTCAACGAGCAGATCTTCGTCCTGGCTAACACTACGATTTCGTGCATGATTGTCGGTGATGAACTGAACTTTACGTCATATAAACTGAAAAGAGTTCTTAGTTTAGGATTTAGTTTAATGTTAGTACTTTGAGCTTGTTTTTCGTTCGATTTATATTATCCGAGTACCTGAAAATTAATTATATTATTCCATTCGAGTGAGTTGCAATATATTTCATCCACAAAAGAACCCGCGACCATTTTACGAGATGAAGAGGTCATTACATTTGGCGTCCCAACTATGGGGCTTTTGTGGTGTTGAATTATTTGCAATTGAGTGGGAATGATATTGATATTTGTATGTCCTAACTGTCATGTATCTGTATAACTTTCATTGAGCCAGAATATTGCTGTCAAAATGGCAGGACGTGGAAAGGGAAAAAGTAAGTTGAAAAAAAACGAATTCGAATCAGATGATGGTAGAGATGAAATGATGTTGGAATTAACAAAGTTAATGAAACAAATGAACATAAATCTAATGACAAATAATGAAATTTTGAAGGAAAATTTTGAGATTTTAGCGCAAAATAGTAGAAAGTTGAACGGTGGGATAGAGACAATTCAATCAACCTTAACATTGTTGAGATCGGAATCGCCTAACGTTAACGCAAAAGAATTTGGTAGGGAGAATAAAAAGGAAGTTAGTAAGCAGAATAGTTCGGTGGCAGAGGCAAGCGCTAGTACCGGTTGCAATAGTAATTATTTGTTATCCTGGAAAGAGTTGGGTGGCAACACTATACAATTCAGACCAAGTGGGGGTTTGAATCCTGTTATGTTTATACAAAAACTGAGCTCCTTATTCGAGGAAGCTGAAGTACCAGAAAATAAAAAATTGATTTTGGCTCTAGGAAATCTTAGAGGCTCCGCTGCTGACTGGGGAGAAATTAAATCCAAAACATGTTCTGATTTCAACCATTTCAAACATTTGTTTTTAGAAAGATACTGGGATCCACAAACCCAGAGAGAAGCGTTTCGAAAATTCAAATTCGGCTTTTATGAAAGTGGATCACGCGCGGATTATTTTTTAAAGCAAGTTAAAGAGTCCAGTTACTTGGACAATTCACCTAGCGAAACAGAAATAATAGATATTTTGGCTCACCATTTTGAGTCTGATATTTGACGCGGAATAGTGTCTTCTGGATTTCAGACTATAGATGAAGTTGAGCATTATTTGCGAAGGGTTGATAATACCGAAATAGGCATGTCGAATCAAGCATCGGTTCCGAGTGGTAGAAACGTAAGTAGGCCGAATAGGTACGCAGAAGGAAATTCGAATGGAACTCGCTATAACTTTAATCAACAAAATCGACCTAATCCAGATAGGAGAATGGATAGGAATGATAATAATACAGAGAATAGGGGGGATAGGACTGTAGCAACTCTCTTCAATGAGAGTTATGAAAATTTGTTGGAAGAAAGTGATAACACGGACAGGGTGATTAATAGAATGCCGATTATCAAGGGACGAGTTGAGAACGTAACAGTTGAACTTTTAATTGATAGTGGTTCAGTGATGAGCTGTATTAGCCAGCAGTTTTTCGATAAACTCTTAGTCTCGAATTCAGATTTATTGCTTTTGCCTGTCAGTGGGGTAACGGTGTTTGGGGCACTGAAAAATAAGGGACAAGCAGTAAAAAATCAAGTTTACCTGCATTTCGAGTTGAACGATGTTGTGTTTGACTACGTGTGTATTGTAGTTCCGACGTTGATGAAGGATGTTATATTGGGGTGCGATTGGATGAACCAATTTGCAGTCGTAGTTAATTTCGAGAGCCTTGAACTAATCGGGTTGTTTGAAAATGAGCGCAGAACTGTCAAATTCTTTGAAAATGAGTCAAAAACAGAGTCTGACATCTGTAAACTTTCCATAGAAATTGAAACTCATGGGGAAATTAGGGATAAACTAAAAAAAAGTTTTATTCAAAAGAAAAAAATCAGGAAATTGCATTTGAGTCGGAAATGTTCGATGATTCCGAAAGGACGCGATTGTTCGACTTGTTGTCATCATTTACTTCGGTTTTCTCTGATCAACCTGGTAATATGAAAGGTTACAAACATAAAATAATTCTGAGGGACGCGACTCCATTTTATTTGAAGGGTTATGCAATTCCTTATGCTTATAAGTCGGAAGCTAGAAGACAAATAGATGAAATGTTAGAGTGGGGGATTATTTCTAAAAGCCAGACAGAATATGTAAGCCCTCTTGTAGTAGTGCGTAAGAAGGATGCTTCGGTAAGGGTTTGTCTTGACGCACGACATTTGAATAAAAGAATGATAAAAGATCACGTGGTTCCACCCATCCCAAATGAATTTCAATTCCCATTTTCAACGAATCAGTGTTTATCGACTTTAGATTTGACAACGTCATACTGGCAAGTTTCAATTTTCGGTATATCACGTCGGAATCAAAATATTAAAAATATCGAATTTCCGGAAACTTCTGCACCAATGCGGGACTTCATTTACCTAGCAAGGGAAAAATTACTAACAAAGGCGGCAAAGCGACAATTGCGACATGAACGATCTAAGAATAAGTTAGTGGAGTTTGTTGTGGGAGATAAAGTGTTGGTTCGATCTCACTCTCAGTCAGTAGCAGAGGAAAGATTGATTAAAACATTTTTCTTATTATATAAAGGACCTTGTACTGTCCTAAAAGTGGTTAACCCAAATTCTTATCAGATTGAAGAAGATAGTACCGGTTTATCCCTTGAAGTTCAAAATATTGTCAATTTAAAGCCTTACCACCAGCCTATCGAACTTTCTGATCAGAATCGTCTTTTTGAGAATTGAATAATTTTCACAGGGAACTTAATTCAATTGGGGGGATATGTACCGCGCCTATATCATTTTAGGGTTCATTTGTATTGCAACTACTAATTAATTTATCCCTTGATACGTTTCTGTCACTGGCTACTATTATTTTATATAGTAAACACTTAGTATATAGTTCTTTTGAGAGTTAAATGACAATTACGCCATACGCGGACATCAAGGAGGCAGGCGTTTGTCAAGAGGCTGTCAGACGAGAGACGCGACGAGGCGTCAAGCCGGAAGATTCCCAAGAAATCAACGAAAGTAATTAAATTACGAAGAATTCAGAGCTACTTGAATCCAAAGAAGAACCTAGTTTCAAAGAAGAATCCTCAACGACCGGCAAGGTATGGTCCAACCATTTTATTAATTTGTCGCCCGCAAATATTGAAATATTGGGCTTCACTTCAAATTTCAACTTCGTCGCAAACCGAAAATCAACGAAGCTCAACGAGCAGATCTTCGTCCTGGCTAACACTACGATTTCGTGCATGATTGTCGGTGATGAACTGAACTTTACGTCATATAAACTGAAAAGAGTTCTTAGTTTAGGATTTAGTTTAATGTTAGTACTTTGAGCTTGTTTTTCGTTCGATTTATATTATCCGAGTACCTGAAAATTAATTATATTATTCCATTCGAGTGAGTTGCAATATATTTCATCCACAAAAGAACCCGCGACCATTTTACGAGATAAAGAGGTCATTACATGACAACCTCTTATATGGAGTAAACACACCAGTATATAGCCACCTTAGTTATCATCCTTTGTTGTGTTTGTCCCATTTAACACCTAACCTCAACAAACGTCAAGAGTCGAACTGTCAATACCCAGGAGTACCTACGAGAACGACACACATCACACACATGACCCCGTACCCACCATTATGGCCATATGGACCGTACAACCTAGCAATACTGGAATACTGTAAAGAATATGAAGGATAGGATACCAAAAAGTGCAGGAAGCCAGAGTGGAACTGAAAGACGTAAGGACTCCGAGTACGAAGGACATCACTTCCATCTCGAAGTATCTGGACACAGATCGATCCTGAGTTAATGGCCTTAGCTACCAAGCTCAATAAACAAAAAAGAAGAAGAAGGATGACAAATGACAATATTGACAACACTGTCAACATTACGCAATCCTTTATCAAGTGACGCAGAGACACTTGTCTCTGAGTGACGTGATCATTAATTAACGGCAGGGGGCAACCTGTATCCAAATAACAAATCGAATGATAAATTATGCTATTCCGCATGCTGTTAAAAATAGAGAAGTTTTATATATGAAATAGGATGGATTTAGCGAATTATTTAACACACATTTCGGATTTTTTGAGTCTAATCACCATTTCGATATGTTTCATTTTGAAAGTTCCCCAAATTCTTACCATCTTGAAGGTGAAGAATGCCAGGGGAATAAATTTTATTGCCTTGTTAATGGAGCTTTCCAGGTGAAAAAACATTTGAATGCAATCTGAATTGAAAGAGCCCTTACCATGTTCCCCATAAAATGTCTATATCTGGGTATAAATACAAAATGGATTGTTTTTAAAGTGGGACCTGTGGTGCCACAATTTTGAATTATCTGACTTGATACTGTTTGAAAGTCATTATTTTGTGATGGATGGATTTTTTCGTACTTTTTGTTTGGTTCTCAACCTACCACAATCTGAAAAAATAGAATTTTTCTACACTACAGATTCCAATTTTAAATCTCACTTTTTCAGATTGTGATAGGGTTGAGAGCCCAAAAAAATACAATGACTTGTCTACAGACTACAATGTGAAAAATCTACTATGCTGACTCACAAATCATGTTTCAGTTATACAATCATGATGTCCTACAATTATAGAAGTGGCTACGCCATTTTGAGTTACCTTGAGTATCCCATCATACTGGTTCAAGAACTGATCCTGATACTGTGTGTGCTGCATTACAAGGCGTTGTTGGGTTACTATGCCCTTTTTGGAGCAAGCATATATTTCTCAATTGCCTTTGCATTCCTCACAGGAATAGCCCCTCTAGGACTCCTTGCTTTTCTCGTGGTATGTTCTACAGTACCTACAGATTTATCCCAAAGAAATTCTTACCATGAATGTTTTTTAGCCACTCTGCACACCTATTGGAGCATCATCAAAAGTTGTACAGCTAGCAGAAATATTAAGGACAAAAAATTCCGAATCTGTCAGCATATTGACTTGGTTCATATCAGCATTCACAAATTTCAGTAAGTGTACTGGTTACTATTGAATTCGATTTTTGATATCCCATTCTATAGTGGCACCAATACATAGTGATCTTACACAATGAATTCCTGTTTTTCATTCAGAATGTTGATTGGTCTCAAATCATTTAATTGAAATTATTTCTTGCAGCTAGGGTGTTCACAATATGTGTGGAATCAATGGACTTAACCTTGCTACTGAACTTCACCATCAACACATTCTTGAGTAGTTCTGTTATGGTAGCTGCCTACATTTATAAACATCCAAAGAAGGAATGAATAATTCACAGCTTAAATGATGACCATTGAGAGATTATTTTAAGAATTTTTTGTTTTTTATATGGAAAATAGAAACGTGTGCCAATAATTAAACAAAGTATGCTGGTGATAGCAAACATACATTTTGAAGATCAACTGGTTGTAAGAACTCATGACAATATGGTTTCCTTTGACAAGCTTTTTTTCTTGTACTACTAGACTATTTTTTTGTATATTATGCTAATATTCACAATTCGTTATAAGTACTTTGATGTTGTATTATTTTTAGAATGGTTACTAGTATAATTATTGTTGTATTTTGATAAATTTCTTTTACTACAGCTGTTGAGATGATATTGATTTTTTTCCCATCAATTTTCCTCTTACTGAAAAAAGTTATATTCAGAACAATGAAGTTTTGTAAATGAACACGTTAGTCTGGACAAGAATTGACAACAAATACTACATTAAATGCACGTCATGGTATTAGCAAAGGAAGTAGTGGAGACATGCGCTAAGCTTCGAACAAAGGGAGAAAAACCTCAATGATCAGAATTTTCAATCCCACCTTAAATAATTTTCAGCTGGGTCAAAATACTCTTTCCAGTATCTCCAACCAAATTTTATTTTGTTCGGAACATTTCTGTCAGAATACCACTACTTCCTTGGCTAATAATACACCAAGCATTGGGTTACAAACCGACAGGAGAGATCAGCTGCAAGTCAGTTACAGAGTGCCTGCTGCTCATCATTTGACTTGCCCTATACTGATGGAGTCATCACACAACGGTTCGCAGATTATCTTTATGGCGATTTATGCTGTTTGATAAAGAATAAAGAAGCACTTACAAAGTGAATTATCCTTGAAGGTCTTTTAGTAGATGTTTGCCCGATGAGATATTTCCTTCCAGAAACTATTTGCATGAGTCTGTTGTTCAATTTTGAACCATTTTTCACAATCCCCAATCAGAAGTGGTTGAGTAAGGTTTTGAAAAACTCCGAAAAAACTTCGTAGTAGTATTTTATTGACAAACTACCTACTCCCAACAACTTCAATATTTCATTATCGCGTTGATGGGAAAAGAACGTCTCATACCCATGCAGTTTTCTCGGTCGATAAACAACGAATTGCTCTTGTTGTGCAGATCCGACTCCAACTCTGACCTCGTCTTGAGTAACTGCTGGTGCTGGGCCTCGGCCTCTTGTAGTTTCCTGTGCAACGTCTCGATATTGTCTTGGAGATCTTTGACCTCGTGTACCAACCTGAAAACATTAACGAAATCATCCATCTTCAGAGGACGATGCCATGCAAATGTTTATACACTGCTAATCATATCTTTTCTAAGTCCTTACAAGGTTAACTTGATATATTAGACTTGAGGTCTAATATAAATACTTATTTCGATGTAAAGCTCATCCAACAAAGTATGACGGAATAAAAGTGAAATCGCCTGAAGATACCGTGACAAAAGATGACGGTAAAGGTATTTTCGGATTAACCGATTGCTTGCTGTGACTGGCTCATAACTTCTAGATTCAAATAAAAGGGTATCCTGGTTTAGAATAGTCCAATGCCTTAATCACGAAATTTCGAGTTGACCCGCGAGTGATTTCACCAAGGTCTGAAAAACATTCACCCCTCTGAGAATGAGGAAATGATATTTTTCACGTTTAACTTTTTTTTAATCTATAGCCGAAAAATATTCAAAAAATCACGTATATAGAATACACTTATGGAAACCAAAAAAAAAAAAAAATTTTAAATTCGAAAAAAATGGTAGAAAACCCAGGTGTCCCGGGTGATATTAATTCATCATTTTAATGAGGCTGATATGCACTATAACAATAAGTATTGTCCATTTCCTTATTAGTGATGACACTTGACAAAAAGGCATTTTTCCTGAATTTATTATAAAAAATTGAAAAATGAAATAGTCTTCGAAATGAAATTTTCAGACCATTTAGAGGCCACTTTTTGAAACATCGGAAAAACAGGTTTTTATCTGGGAAAAATGGTAAGAAACTCTGGTGTCTCGGATGATATAGTTACGAAATGTCCTAGCGCCGGGCCTGCCGCTCATAAACGCAAAATAATATCAGGGGTCGAAGAGCGAAAGTCATTTTTCCTGGAACTCTCGTCACGCGTGGAATATTCGATACCGAGACATATGAACCGAGATTTGACTCGAAGATTCTCCATAGGCGTACGAAGTTATATGAGGAGACACTTCATCGTGGAAGGGAATTATTCAGCAGAGTTTATTCAGAGCAGAGTGACTCGCGGATAGTTATTCAGAAGGTTAGCAAAGTTTCTAGCTTTGTGGAGAGGCGGAGAAATTTTATCAGAGAAAGCTTTGGTATTGCTAAGTGCAGAAGTCGAAGTAGAGAATTTCTATTACAGAGAGTTTATCAGAGTGTTTCAATACAGAGCGTTGGATAGTTAGCTAAACAGGTTGAGTGATTGTATTGTGATGAAGAATTGTATTAAAAATAGTGAAGTGTTGTTTGGAGTGTCAATCAACGAACCCAAAGAAAGATCGTAACAATAATATCATATTCCATCATTTCGATAAGGCTGATATTCATTATCATAATGAATAACGTTTTTTTCAGCCTCAGTAGTGGCATTTTGACACGAGAAGGCATTTTTTAGTAAAAAGGTGATTCCTTTATTATAGAATGCCCAAAATTTTAAGTAATATTATTTTATCCTTCTTTATATGAAAACACTTGGACTTAATTCGTGTTTTGAGGTCTAATAAAAAAAGTTGAAGAGTGTATTCGATTTTTATATATTTCACGAGATTTGAATGAAATATTTTTTATTTTCATATCTTTCATAAGTTCTTATATTGTTTCATCGATTCATTGGAAGAAAATAAGACTACAAATCACGTTCTGAATACTTTCCTTTTTCCACAAAACTAATATCATGTTCCTAAACATGTATATTATATATTTTTTGATTTCATAGCTAAGGGTGGGCGAGTTCTAATATAATTCACATCGTCGAAATCATGAATGAAAACTGCAGGTAACTATTTTCAATATTCCAAGCTCTCCTCGAACTAATAAGCAGATATTGAACTTGTTGAGAAAATTCTCTGAACAGAATAAACATATATGGACATGACATGCACGTAAACAGTTTAGTTGATTATATTTGAAGCCGTTACAGTGAAACACTTCCGAGATATATAATTTCAATGTAGTGGAGAATCTTATATGAGAGGGGATACATTATTCAGTAATGAAAAGAAAGGACGACAATCAGAACGGGAAAATGAAAAGAAAGAACGAGAAGAAGGACTCCAGAAAATTCTCGAAAATCAAAAGAAAGAACGGGAAGAAGCATTCCAGAAAATTCTTGAAGAACAGAGGAAAGAACGAGAAGACCTCCGTAAAATTCTAGAACAACAAAAGAATAATGAATTAGAACGAATAGAAAACAACGGAAAGCTGACTTTCAGAAGGTTCACATCAAGACAATTATTCCTTTGAATGTGCGTGTTTGTGTTACGGAAAAACGAAATACAAATGAAAGAACTGAAGGAAGGACTAAAAGGAGAACTGAAGAAAGACAGCAAGAAAATCTACGATGAATTCAATAAGAAAGTGGATATAGTGTGAGAAATGAGATGAGAAATGAAATGAGGGGTCCAGAAAAACAAATAGCACTTATCAAGAACCACGATCGCAGAGACAGAGGGTTGCCACATCAACAATTTCCATAAAACCACCGACTTTTGACGGACAGTCGTCTTGGGCTATGTATCGTTGACAGTTTGAAGCTGCGGCAGAGACTAATGGATTGGGCGGAAAAGAAAAAGCTACGGCACTCACAGTAGCTTCGAGAGGGCCAGCTTTGGGTATATTGCAAACGATACCCATACAACAGCAGAAGCAATATGAAGATCTGATTTCTGCACTAGAGTTGAGGTATGGCGATCAACACCGAGAACAGCTGTACCGGGCCCACATGAAGACTCGCACACAGAAACCAGGTGAGACTGCAACAATTTGAGGCAGTTGATCGACGCCTAATCCAGCTGGCGTATCCAGAAGCGCCCGGAGATTTCAAGGAGCAACTAGCAGTGCAGATATTTATAGACGGGCAGAGAAAACCAGAAATACAAAGAACTTTACGAGTCACGAGTTTCAAGAGGAGTAGCGATGCTCAGGTTCGCTCTTTGGAAGTGGAGGCGGCCTTCAACACGTCGAGGCCGAAAGTGCGTGCAGTTTCAATAGAAGAACCGGAACAACGACTTGGCAGAGGGAATAGTTCAGTAGAGAAAGGTTCTGGAAGAAATCAAATCAATGATAAATGGAATTAGCATCCAGAAGAAGAGGACATGCTATAGATGTGGAAAACCCAGACATCTTATCAAAGACTGTAGGGCGCGAGAATGACATCAAGATCCAGCTCACCCGCAAGGGCTCCATCTCGTACGCAATCACCTGTGAGGACAAGGTCATCCAGCGAGTCCTCAAATTGGCGGCAGGAAAACGAGAATTAGCCAGCATATCGGGGCGCATGCTAGCAATAACAGAGCCCCCAGGGTCATCCATGTTAACAGGCTGAAAAGAACATCTGAGAGCCTTACAATTCCAAAAAAATTGAATAAAATGGACGTTATAGGCACTTTAGACACCGGCGCTGCAGTTTCCTTGGTACGCAGCGACATTCGTCGGTTTGGAAGCATGAAGCCTATTTTTTCCAACGTCGTGCTTCCAACAGTCACTGGTGAAAACGCACCTATTCGAGGAGAGGCTGAAATTATATTGATTCTTGGGCAACTTACCATCATAGATAAAGTTTACGTCGCCGATATAGGAGATGGATTTATACTCGGAATGGACTTGATCAGTGACTATGGATTTTCATTCAACAATGAGGAGAAGATTATGAGGTTCGGAGAAGAAGAATTTGTCCTTACAACTCCAGCAAAAAGGGCGATACCTGCGAAACTGCGATTATTGAAAACCGCGAGAATTCCTGGATTTTCAGAGAAAGTAATTTGTTTTGTTCTACGATGATACTAAGGATTTTGAGGTAATCTGATGGTGGCTTCATTGTCAATTTGGATCTCAGGAATAGATTTCAGTTCAGTAATCTCCAAATAGCCAAATCACTTCACGTGCTGCTTCACTCTGGCTGCTTCCGTTGTTGAAATGGCAACTGAATTCTGTTTCTGACTTATCCAAGTCACTGCATCTCCTGCATACAAACAAACAATGCCTGGAGTAGATTTTCCAGAAAAATCTCCTCCATGATCTGAATGACTGTAACCCTCTAAGATATAAGGTCTATGATTTTCTTCGTATTTGATTCCGTAGTCTGGATGAATTCCTTTAATATATCGGAAAATACGTTTCACTCGTATAAAGTCCTCTTTTGTGGGATTTTCCAGATTTCGTGAAACAACTCCAACGGCATATGCTATATCTGGTCTAGTCGCAATCATCAGATACATCAGCGATCCTACAGACTGTCTATATGAAGAATGATGTTAGGAATCCTCATAATTTTCAGCTTTCCCTGACTGAAAACCTTCTTTAACCATCGGAGTGGACACTGAACGACAATTTTCCATACCAAAACGTTGCAAAACTTTCATAGTGTATGCTTTCTGATGAATTTTTATTGAGCCATTGTCATATCGTTCAATTTCAATGCCCAAGAAAAAGTTTGCAGGTTTCACTGTGATTTTAAATTCACTTCTCAGCATTTCAATAAGTTCCATAGCTTCTTGTGGATCTGTGGCAGCAATGAATCCATCTTCCAAATAAAGAACAATCAGAATTTCAGTTGAATGACTGATTTTTATGAAAAGGCACGGATCGGCTTGACTTTTCTGAAAACAAAGTGTTTCTAGGTAACCGCCAAGTCGTTTGTTCCAGCAACGGGGGCCCTGCTTGAGACCATAAAAGACTCTTATGCAGTAAACACTTTCTGTTGGTACCACCCTGATATCCTTCTGGTTGTTGCATGAAAATCGTTTCTTCTCCGTGAAGAAACGCAGTAGACACGTCAAATTGGCTGAGTGTCAATTTTCACATGCTGCTATACTCAGGAGTACTCGTATGGTTCCCGCTCTTGCTACTGGGCTGAATGTATGATTATAGTCGATTCCTTTTCTTTGCGAAAACCCTTTGATCACAAGTCGAGCTTTATATTTTTCAATAGAGCCGTCTGGATTCGTTTTGACTTTGAATACCCATTTACACGGTAAGGCTCTCATTCCACCGGGAAGATTTCTGAGGGACCACGTGCAATTTTGTTTCAGGGATTGTATTTCACTCTCCATTGCTTTTCTCCATTCTTCTTTTTCTCTCGAATTCATCGCTTCTGAGTAGGTAGGAGGTTCAGGGACCTGAGTCACTTGCGTCATTACTGACATGACAAAGTCGTTAAAATTTTGTGGACGTTTTTTTTTACCTGTCTTTTAACTGTCTATCGTTATTTTCACGATCATTTTCATCACTTGTCACTACTGTTTCGTTTTCCTCTTCTGATGAGATGGATTCTTATTGTCTTTCATCACGCAGCTTTCTATTTGTGTTTCCATCCCAGTATTTTTGTTTTCCGTGCTTTGAAAATGAATTTGTCTAGAAAGTTTCGTTTTTTTTTTTAAATCACATCTCGGGATCGAATCAATTTATTGTTTTCTTTGCTCCAAATTCTATACCCATCGTAACCATCATATCCGAACTAAAATGCCTTTAACGACCTTTTTATTAATTTTCTTACGGTTTTGCTTTGGAATATGAGCATAACACGTACTGCCGATAATACGAAGGTGTTTTATACTTGATTCTTTCCAGTCCATACTTCTAAGGGCGATTTTTCTGGTACACTTGAAGATCCACTCAAATTCAAAATATACTTAGCAGAATTTATCATTTCCGCCCAAAGGCCTTGAGGAATTTCGGCATGGGAGTGCATTAAAGATAGAGCAGTTTCAACTAATGTTCTGTTCTCCCTCTCGGAACAGCCATTCTGCTCAGGTGTGTGAGGCATTGTGAATCGCTGCTCTATTCCATGCTCAGACAGAATTTCTTTAACATGGTGGTTGTCAAATTCTCCACCATTGTCGCAGAGCAGCTTCTTAATAGTGTTTCTCAGTTTTCACCTCTCGAAGCATCTGTTCTAACTTTGCAGGTACTTCTGACTTTTCTTTCATGAAGAAAACCTCCCGAAATCGTGAATAGTCATCTTTGAATAGAACATAGTCTGACAATGAAGACATGAAAGGCCCACAAACATCAGCGTGTATAATATCTCCTGGTTCTGTTGCACACTCTCTTGTTCCGAATTTTCTACGATGAGTTTTTCCATAGATGCAACCTTCACATATCTCGTTGTCTACATTCACCTTCAAACCAAGTTCACGTTCCAGGAGTGCTCTAACATGTCTCTTGTTCTGATGACCTAACCTCTCATGGAATAACTGATATTGTGATCCACTTGAAACCATGTTTGTTTCGAATTGTTTCGGCTTATGGTTGACTGTTAGCTTATAAAGTCTACAGTTTTGACTTCGAAAGCCTTCTGGTATAGATGTGTTACCTATTTTGAAGTTGCATTTATTCACTGTTGACATGAAGTGACTGTCGTGGTGTTTATCTTGAGCAGCCAATACCGAAAAAAGATTTATCTTGATTTGAGGAACATACCAAACATCACTCAGACTAATTGTACTTTTCTTCTGGTCAACCTCAGCTCCTAGAATTACAGAGCCTTTACCCAAAGCTTCCATTAGCTGCTACTACATTGTGGGGGGTAATGAAATCTTCAAAGGTTTCGAAAATATCCAGACGGTGAGTGATGTGATTTGTAGCACCATTATCGACAAACCAACCATCTTGATCTAATTCATTTGCATACAAACATTGATTAATCGAAATGAGTACAATATTTGCCTTAGGTTTTTCTACATTTGGGTTAGTTGGTTTTGATGGCCTGCCATCAGCATGCCATCTGGCACAGTTTTTCACTCTGTGACCTTTTTCGTGGCAATAATTGCATATCCATTCTGCATTTGGCTTCTTGAACTTTCTGAACTTCAGTTTTGAAGCTTTTGCTATCAGAACTTCTTGACTGACTTCGTGTTTAGTTTTATCCTGTTGCATAAGCGCTCTTTCATAGGCGCACAATTGATTGGTGAGGTTATCTACTGTACGGTCAGTTTTTGCCATCAACATCCAGCTAGATCTGAACGAGAAAAAGTTATCTGGTAGTGTTTCAAGAATTTTACATACAAGTAACAATTCGGGTAACTCAGTCGCATCTTCTTTCTTGATTTATAACTTCAACTCATTCCAGAGATTTTTCAATTTGGACATATGTGTAGCAACATCATCACTAGTTTCCTTTTTATAACTGAAGAATTGCAAACTAAGTTCGTAAGCTTTGTCTTCAGATACCCCGTCAAAAAGTCTGTGTAGTTCTTGCCATATTTCTTTTGCCGATGTGAATCTCATGATTTTCTTCAGAGTATCTTCTGTCATGTTAGTCGTCAGTATAATCATGGCACTGCTTTCTATTTTCTTCAAATCATAGAGCTCTTTGTTATATTTTGCAATATCCTTATCACTGGACCCTTCCTCCAGAGCTTTAGGTTCTACGAGGGTTCCTTCAATAACTTCCATAGCTCCGATGATACCTCTTAGTAGCATGCAGATTTTGTACTTCCATGTTGACCAATTCGATTTGCCTTCTAACAGCCCGATCTGTACTTTTGTGAGTTCCATCTTTCAGCGACGAAGAATTCAACTAGGCGTGGCACGTCAAGTTTTACCAATATTCGGTTAGTTTCTGCACTCTGGGCCCATAAACTGTTGCAGTAGTAGCAGGAAAGACTGAATAACTCAGGAATGGTCAAACTTTAATCAGCAAGAATAATTAACATTGATTATTTTTTCACTTGTCAAAATGTGACGTTTTTGGTATTTCAACCAATAGTAGCGGGTTATTCTGACCAATCATTCGGTATTATACTGATAAAACCGCTCGGTCCTTTTGATAAAACGTTGTTTACCTTTGAACTGTCAAAACTATAAGGTTCACCGCGTCGATGATAACTGGCTCATATTTATATAAATTATCATGAGTGAAGAGTTACCTTATTATTAATGGTCATTCACTTTTCACTTTTTCAGCATAATAATTACATAAACATCACATTTCAATGAACACTCAAACACGTAAATAGCTCATAACCCAAAGTTTATGACAGATATAGCGAACGACAGATTCAAATGTTCAATTAGTTTTTATTAAATACAATTCATTTTTTGTTGTATGAGAAGAAACCGTTGTATGAAGATTGTATGAATGATTTTATAATTCTTCTGCCGCGATTTTCATTTCATAAGAAATTTTCAATTATCAACCTTGTACAATGAGAGGTGTGACGCCATCTCTTGGTATCGTCGGCAAGCATTATCATATGCACTGCGTAAGCATCATATCTCTCCTGGATCATAGAGGGCATACATCGTTGTTCGACATCACAAATTTGTAAAATTTTCACCTATTCCCCTTTCCTTATGTAAATGAAATACTAATCAATTGAATTGTTCTCCTTCTATTTGTTCAAAAAATAATCTCTCCAAATACAACTCGTTCTTAAAATTTAATAAGATAAATTTTCATTTTCGAAACACTCAAACTTTTTTATTTTGAGGCGAAAGCATTCAAACAAACCTAATTAGATAAAATCACTCGTCCTACGGACTCCTCATATATTATATGACAATGACATATCAATAATTTTTTTTTCAACAACTCCCTGTTTTCTTTTTCAAACAACATACTCATAGGCGCCGGAAGTTCAAAATTACTATGGGGTCTCCAAAAATAAACATAAGAATAATATGTATTATATATATATATATATATATATATATATATATATATATATATATATATATATATATACATACTAATCCAAAAAGACCTAAGTACAACATGTTTAAAATAATAAAAATATTTTCCAAACTCTTCGGTAAAGTGTGTAAAAAAAACAAAAAAACAAATAATCACAGCCCGTTTCAAACCTTAAATGCCAAATGGCGAGTCTGAGTACTACAAAAGAAACAAATAACCAATTTCTACATGAACTATATAATACATATGTTACAAGTAGGATCAAATTTATAATTTTAATCATGTTAGAAGGTCTGCCGTCTTTGGTTATTTTTTAAAATAAAAATCTTTGCTATCTCGTGATTACTAACTTCATTGAAAAGAAGCTCTGTAGAAGTTCAAAATAGCACAACCGTTTAGACTTTGCTGTGTCATCGTGGACCGAAAATACGTTTTTGATTTGATATATCAGATATCACATCTTTTCATTTTTTATTACAATATAAACGGTATACGTACGTATCCTTGTTAATAGTGACTACGGCTTGGAGTAACAAACTCCGGCGGTTTTGTCACTGAGACTGTTGCCAGCGTGATAATAAAAATCTTTATAACCCGACACCAATGAGACCGATACATAATTTGTTCTAAACGAAACATTTTTGACCTGAGAGCATGATAACAGATTCTCATACCAGAACTTCACTATGGGGGCTCCGCCCCCATAGCCAATTCTCTATGGGGGCCCGAGCCCCCATTGCCCTCATGGTTCCGGCGCCCCTGAACATACTTGATTTACAACTGAAAACATTGCAAATGCAAATATCTCAACAAAAGTGACATTTTTGATTCGACAACAACAGGAAGAACTAACTTGGTCAAACACAGAATCGATACTGGCCAAGCTCATCCGATTCGGCAACCACCAAGAAGAACTCCGTTCTCAACATTAGATCTGAAGAGCGGATACTGGCAAGTGGGCAAACATGAAGACGATAAGGAAAAGACTGCATTCTCGACTGGGAGTGGACTTTACCAGTTAACTGTTATGCCGTTTGGATTGTGCAATGCTCCAGCAACATTTGAGAGACTAATGGATATATATATATATATATATGTTGATAGAAGATCGAGTCAAATTCATCTGGTCTAACGAAAGAGAACGAGCATTTGGGAAACTGAAAATTGCTGTATGTTCCAGTTCCATTTAAAGTTTCCCACGTCAACGAGGCCTGTTTGTTTCGGACACAGATGCCAGTAATAATGGTACTGGAGTCGTACTATCACAAGAGCAAGATGGTCAGGAAAAAGTAATCGAGTTCCTCAGCAAAGTACTCACCAAGCCAGAAAGGAATTATGGCGATACAAGAAAAGAGCTACTGGCAATAATCAAGACTTAGACCACTTCCACAAATATCTGTATGGAAGAGAATTCCTCATGAGAACAAATCATGCAGCTCCGAAGTGGTTACTCGAAATGAAGAGTCCTGAAGGACAAGTAGCAAGGTGGATTGAGAAGTTGAACCAGTATCACTTTAGGATAAAACACCGACCAGGACGATTGCACAACAACGCAGATGTCTTGTCTAGAAGACCTTGTTCGGATACTTGTAGGCACTGTGAGCGAATTAAACGTCGCGAAGGAAACAACCAAGTGAGATTGATAGTAGACGACAATTGGACCACAGCAAAAATGCGACAAGACCAGGAGAATGATCCAAACGTTGTAGAATTTTTGAAATGGAAAAGAAATGGAGCGGAAAGACCCATCTGGAAAGACATCTCAGATCGATCACCAACGTTCAAAGCATTGTGGGCACAATGGGATTCCTTGCCTAGTGAAGAAGGCTTGGGAGTCAGCCGATGGCAAGAAAGTAAGTTCCCAACTGGTTGTGCCTATGTCGAGAATATAGGATGTTTCGCCAGAGATTCATGGTGGTAAATCAGGAGGACATCTAGGAGTTAACGAGACCTTGGATAAAATACGGCAAAGGTTCTACAGGGTTCAATGTCGAAAAGATGTCGAGAGATGGTGCCGAAGATGCCTGAAATGCGAAGCTAGCAACAATCCTAGAACAAGATCAAGGGGCGAGATGAAACAATACAATGTTGGTGCTCCCTTCGAACGAATCGCCTTCGATGTAGCTGGACCGTTCCCGATGACGAATGATGGCAACAAATACATCCTCGTTGCCATGGATTATTTCAGTAAATGGGTTGAAGCTTATGCCTTGCCTAATCAAGAAGCATCCGCAGTTGCAAGAGCCCTGGTGAACAAGATGATTACAAGGTTCGGAGTGCCAATGGAGCTACATTCCGATCAAGAAATAAATTTCGAATCGAATTTATTCAGGAGAGTTTGTGAATTGTTGGGAATTAGCAAGACCAGAACAACTGCCCTCCACCCACAATCTGATGGCATGGTCGAGAGGTTCAACAAGACTATGGAAGAGCATCTTTCCAAAGTAGTGGAAGAGTATCAAAAAGACTGGGATCGATATCTTCAACTATTCTTGATGGCCTAGCGGTCAGCTGTGCAAGGTTCCACGAAGTCCACTCCAGCCAGTATCGGGAGAGATCTTTGTTTGCCCTGTGACTTAGTGTTCAGATCCCCAAGTACTGAGGAGAAAGAGGTACAGGATTATGCAGATGAACTGCGAGAGAGCTTGATAAGGATTCACGAAATTGAGAGAAGAAGATTGAAGATTACTAGTGACAGGATGAAGGCTCAATACGATCTCAAGGCAAATACTGGTGGATTCAAAGAAGGAGATCGGATGTGGCTGTACAACCCTCGTCATAGAAAAGGAATTTCTCCCAAACTATCACCTTGCTGGGAAGGACCCCAAGTACTGGGGAGAAAAAGGTACAGGATTATGCAGATGAACTGCGAGAGAGCTTGATAAGGATTCACGAAATTGAGGGAAGAAGATTGAAGATTACTAGTGACAGGATGAAGGCTCAATACGATCTCAAGGCAAATACTGGTGGATTCAAAGAAGGAAATCGGATGTACAGCCCAACCCTCGTCGTAGAAAAGGAATTTCTCCCGAACTATCACCATGCTGGGAAGGACCCTATTCGAAAGTCAAGGGAATAAATGACGTGGTGTATAGGATTCAACGTAGCCCCAGAGCAAAAATGAAGGTCGTTCACCTAGAAAGACGTTACAATGGGGATAATGACGTATTGTTTGATCGGGACGATGTATTGTATTGTGATAAAGAGTTGTGATGAAAGTAGTGAAGTGTTGTTGGGAGTTTTAATAAGCGAACCCAAGGAAAGATCGTAACAATATTTAATAAAAAACATATTTTTATATTCATATCTGGAAATCCTTCAAACATGTATATTATAGCTGAACCTTTCAGAATAAGTCAATTGAATATGAGTGTATCCCACAGAAGAATTGCAATTCAAACATTTTTTGTTCCTTGAAATTTTTCGTTAAAATTAATTGCATGAAAGTATCGGGCGGTTTTTTATAAAAAATCACAAAAAATTATTTTTTCAAGAACTGTGAGACAAATATATTTCAATACCGTCTCTGTCAATCACTCCTCCTACAGAATAACTAATCGAGACAAAGTATTGACTCCAATTGCCTGTGTTGCGTCAGATACACCGGCATTTATATTACTTCTCTCAATATTATTCCGACCGTGAACTTTCACAAGAGATGTTTGGTCCGTTATTATAAGGAATCGAACATTTTTGTTCAGTCTTAGGATATATTATGTCAGTAAGAATATAATTCTACATAATTTCCGTTATTGAAATAGTTTGTGAAAATGAGACAAAAAATAGAAAACTCATCTTTTAAACGTTCCTAATACTGTGAGTTGTCTATAATTGATTATTGATCGTGATTTGATTTTTCTCTTGTATTCGACACGAAAGGAGAATTTTCTCAACCATTCCCACACAACACATGGACATCCAGTGGATATCTAATGGATATCCATTAAGGATATTTTGGACATCCGATGGACGTACAGTTTTTATCCAAAGGATATTCAATGGACGTCCAATGAACATTCTTAGGCCACCAACCTGTACGTCCATAAAATATCCTTCATGGACATCCATAAGATTTCCTTCATGGATACCCATAAGATATCCATCATGGATATCTACAAGATATACTTTATGGACATCCATGAGATATCCATCAAGAACGTCCATAAGATATCGTTCATAATTCTACATAATTATTTGTGCAATTCGTTACAGAGAAACCACCCTAGCTTGAGATGTGAAAAAGTGCTGCACACTTCTTAGACAACGGATTATAGTCAGTAATATATCCTGTGATAAGGCACTCAACGTGACCTTATGTGCAATTTAAAATGTTCTGCTAGAGCGGTTTCACTGTATTCAAAAAATTTAGACAAACTAAGGTGAACTGGAGAGTGGTAGACGTATGATCAAAAAACTTATTTCGTTAATAATAATTTTTAATTTTTTCATTACTTTTCAAACAAAATACTTGATATAGTTTAAGTTTGAAAAATAGTTTGCCAAGAGCTCTCAACAGAAAAGTTATTGATGAATTTAAATAGTTCTCAATTTGATTAACATATGAATATAGTACTCGACAATTCACTTGCTTCCTTCCAAAAGTTCACATTCACGGTAAATGCTAATGATCACAGTTTACAATTATTAACTAACACACCACTATTTTTCGTTTCTTTATAAACACAATTATTGCACAATGCACACCACAACGCGTCAACTCAGTTCAACATAATTTTTTCAAACCGACCCGACACTCAACGACTCTCAAAATTACGACATTTGACAGACGCCATAGACGGTTGCACGTCAGGAAACAGAGTCAAGATGAGTTCACAATGCAGCGCTTTTGCATTTCGCATCGCGCGTCACGTCTTCTGAGGTGACGCTATATTCAAATATTATTTAAAAGGATAAAAAGTTAAATATATCAACTTTTTTGCTGGAATGTCTATGTAAAAGGCCCAATCACGTTGCCAATTCGTAGGGTGCCACGGCGGAAAAAATATTAATTATTTGTACAGTAAATGTACGAAATGGATGTCCATAAGATATCCTTCATGGATATCCATCGTGGATATCCGAAAGGATATCCATTTCGTACATCGTATGGATATTTTTTACTGGGAATACTTTGGATATCCAAAATTTGGATATCCTATGGATATCCAAAATTGGTCCAAGGATATTCCGACATGAATTGGACATGAACTGGACGTCCATAGGATATCGGGTGCTGTATGGGTTGCCGTATCTGCTTAGTTCATGGGGAGATTTAAATATGTTGAATAGTTATAATTCAATTCGACGATATTGTCACGATATTTCCTTGGGTTCGTTTACTATTTCATTACAACTCTTTAACCTACACAATACAATACAATCACTTGAATTGCTCAGCTAAACTATCCAACGCTCTGTACTAAAACTCTCTGATAAACTCTGCAGTATCGATGAATCGCTTCCGTACATATACTTGCGTACGCCTATGGAGAATAATCCAGACGTATCCATTCGGGCCTCGATACAAGAATCGAGAATTTCTACACCATTCGGGTCTCGTTCCGTTGTTTCGCAGGCAAACAGATAACAGACCCTTCGTCGACCCCTTATATTAATTTAAGATTTTACGACCGACAGGTCCGGCGCTAGGAGATTCTTTGAATCCACCAGTATTCGCCTTGAGATCGTATTGAGCCTTAATCCTGTCACTAGTAATCTTCGATCTTCCCCCGATTTCGTGGATTCTTATCAAGCTATCTCGCAGTTTGTCTGCAGAATTCTGTTCCTCTTTTTCCTCAGTACATGGTGATCCTAACACCAAGTCACAGGGTAAACGAAGATCTCACCCGAAGATGATACTGAAGAATAATTGAAGATTCCAGTATTTTTGATGCTCTACCACTTGGAAAGATGTTCTTCCATAGCCCTGTTGAACCACTCTACCATGCCATCATACTGTGGGTGGAGCGCAGTTGTTCTGGTCTTGCTAATTCCCAACAATTCACAAACTCACCTGAATAAATTCGATTCGAAATTTCCTCCTTGATAGGAATGTAGCTCCACTGGCACTCCGAACCTTGTAAACATGTTGGCCACCAGGGCTCTTGCAACTGTGGATGCTTCTTGATTAGGCAAGGCGTAAGCTTCAACCCATTTACTGAAATGATTTATGTCAACGAGGATGTGTTTGTTACCATCATTCGTCATCGGGAACGGTTTGTTCGAAGTTAGCACCAACATTGTATTGTTTCATCTCGCCCCTTGATCTTATTCTAGGACCTTTGCTTGCTTCGCATTTCGGGCATCTTCGGCACTATCTCGATATCTTTTCGACATTGGACCCAGTAAAACCTTTGCCGTATTTTATACAAGTTCTTCTTAACTCGTAGATGTCCACCTGATTCATCACCATGAATCTCTTCCAATACATCCTCTATTCTTGACATAGGCACAACCAGTTGGGAACTTACTTTCTTGCCATAGGCTGATTCCCAAGCCCCCTTCAGTAGGCCATTCTCAACAATCAAAGAATCCCATTGCGCCCACAATGCCTTGAACGTTGGTGTTCGATCTGAGATGTCCTTCCAGGTGAGTCTTTCGGCTTCATTTTCTTTCCATTTCAAAAACTCTGCAACATTTGGATCACTCTCCTGGTCTTGTCTCATTTTTGTTCTAGTCCAATTGTCGTCTATCCAATTTTAAATATTTCCCTACTATAAACATGTAATGTTTCTTGGATAATAAAGTTGATTGATTGATTGGTTGATTCCTTCGCGACGTTCAATCCGCTCACAGTACTCACATGTATCCGAACAAGGTCTTCTAGACAAGGCATCTGCGTTGTCGGGCAGTCGTCCTGGTCCATGTTTTATCCTGAAGTGATACTGGTTCAACTTCTCAATCCACCTTGCTACTTGTCCTTCAGGAGTAACCACTCCTGAACTCAATTACTTTTACCCGACCATCTTATTCTTGTGATAGTACGGCTCCATACCATTTTTACTGGCATCTCTGTCCAAAACAAACAGACCCTGTTGACGTGGGAAACTCAAAATGAGACTGGAACATAGACCAAGCTTTAGTTTCCCAAATGCTTGTTCGCTTCCGTTGGACCAGACGAATTTGACTCGATCATCTGTCAACTTATGTAAGGGTGGCGCAATATCAGCAAATCCTTCTACGAGCCGACGGTAGTAGGTGCAGCGACCTAGGAAACTCCAAACTTCATGTTTGTCATTGGTCTCGGCCAGTCTCTTATCGCCTGTACCTATCTTCTTCTCGTCTGTTCGGATACCAAATTTAATAAACTGTGTGACCTAGAAAATCCACTTCTTTCTGGAACAATGAACATTTCTGAAGATTCAGTTTGAGGTTGGCATCACTCAATCGTTGCAGACTTCTTGCAGATTTTGCAGATGTTCTTCTTCGAATGTCTTTTCCATGACCAAAATGTCGTTGAGGTATAAAGATAAGTTTTTCAAGTGTGCCGATACATGACCAGCTTCATTAGTTTTCCAAATATGGCTAGAGCGTTATACAATCCTAATGGCATAACAGTAAACTGGTAATTTCCATTCCTAGTCGAGAATACAGTCTTCTCTTACCCGCTTTTCAGATCTAGTTTTGGAAATCAACGTGAAACTGCCAAAGTTGTTAATGTGTCATCTATTCTTTCTAGAGGGTAGCTGTCCTTCTTAGTGACATCACTGATTTCCTATAATCGACACAGAATCTCATAGATTCATCCTTCTCAGAAAACAACACAACAGGTGCAGATCAAGGGCTCGATTCTTCAATCACACTTCCTCTCATCATCTTGTCAACAAGCTTCTCAACCTCTTGCTGCTTGGCAAATGAAACTCTTCTTGTTGGGTGTCGAATTGGATAGGCTTGGCCAGTGTCGATTCTATGTTTGACCAAGTTAGATATTCCTGCTTTTGTCGAATCAAAGATGTCACTTTTACTTCTAATACGACTCCTGGTGGCTCTCACGGGAATGGCTTGTTTTGTCTCCACCTGGGCTCGTGCGAAAACCGAATTGTTGATGGATTCATCCGCGGGTTGGGTTTTGACGCGACCCCGTGCGCGCGGCGCGGTTTTTGCAGGTACGTCCTGGAGTTGTAACGACTAATTCTTCTCCTCATAACTTCACAATTTTCTCCTTGTTGTCGAATGAAAACCCACTGCCACTGATCAAATCCATTCCTAGTATGAATTCATTTTCTATGTCCGCGACGTACACTGTATCCGTGATGGTAAGACGCCCAAGAATCATTGTAATCTCAGATCTCCCTCGAATAGGTGCGTTTTTATCAGTAACTGTTCGAAGAACGAAAATGGAAGAAATAGGCTTCATGCTGTCAGGGCGAAGGATGTCGCTGCATATCAAGGAAACTTCAGAACAGGTGTCTATGGGGCATATAACGTATATCTTATTCATTTTTCCTGCAATGATTAGCCTATCAGTTGTTCTACTCAGCCTGTTGACCTGAATGACCGTTGGTGAACTTGACCTCGCAGGTGATTACTTGGCGGCATCCTTGCAGGTGAGTTGGACATTGGTGTCATTCTCATCTTGCACAATCTTTTATGAAATGCTACGGTTTTCTCCATCGATAGCAAATTCTCTGCGGAATTTTCACCCAACAGTCTTTTATAAGATGTCCCAGTTTTTCATATCCATGAAGTGCCCTCTTCTTCTGGGTGTTCATTCCACTCACCATCAATTCGATTTCTTCCAGAACCTTCTCGACTGAACTATTCGTTATGCCAAATCTTTGTTCAGGTTCTCCTATTGAAACTGCACGCACCTACGACCTCGACGTGTTGAAGGCCGCCTCCACTTCCAAAGAGCTAACCAAAGCATTGCTACTTCTCTTGAAGTTTGTCAATCGCAGAGTTCTTTGGATTTCTGGATCTCTAAGTCCGTCTATAAATATCTTCACTGCTAGTTGCTGCTTGAAATCTACAGATGCTTCTGGATAAGCCAGCTGAATGAGTCGCCTCACATCTGCTTCGAATTCTAGCAGACTCTCACCTGATTTATGTGTGCTAGTCTTTATTTGGACCCGGTACAGCTTTTCTCGGTGTTGATCGCCATACCTCAACTCCATTGCAGAAACCAGGTTCTCTTATTTCTTCTGCTGTTGGACAGGTAATTTTTGATCGTTCTTGATCGTTCGGTTGTCTCTTCCGACCGTTCTTTCTGGCCCATCATCTTATTCCAAACGTCCAACCCGAAATAATAATAATAAATGGAGTAGATTTTTAGGGATACCCCATGTCAGGAGATTACATTTTGCACAAGGGCTTCAGCAACCGTTTTCGCTTGCGGCTTGGGATGCGTGAATCAATGTGAGCGGAGTTTTCCGGACACCTCTGTTCTTGTTTGGGTTCAGTACGTCGCCAATTCCTTTCTTCTTCGGACTTTGGTCGAGCCCGTCAGTCACGTTCAAAATAGCCTTATTTGCCAGAGTTCTAGCATTTTGGCCGCCTCTTTCGATTGTAGTCAGGTACTTTCGTTGGCGAGCGTTTCTCCAAAGCATCCAACTTTTTTACCAGTGGCGCTAGAACTTTACTCAGGTCCTCTTAATCTTGTTTGTGATTGTTGTTGGTGATGGCCCTGACCTGATGAATTCTTGGCCACTTCGAACTCAAGAGCATAGAAAAGAGCATCTTTCAGGGCCCGCTGACGTCCCAGCATCAACGCATGCTGCATTTAGATCCGTCGAAAAAGCTGGTCACAGATAACTGGTGGCTGAATTCTTATGTTGCCTCCGGATGAGCGGAAAAGTCTTTCAAAATCATCCCATATTCTTGAAAGGCTTGGTTGAGTGGGATGACTTGCAGTTATTTGGATGCTTTTTCTCTCGAGGACAGCAATAGGGCTGTCGCTTCTTCCTCTTCATTCCAGTCTCTGCTCTCTGTAGCCGCATCAAATTGCCCCATGTAGATTTTTCAGGGAATCTCGCCATAGAAAGTTGGGCGTTCCTTTTCCTCCCTGCTTAGAGCCATGAACGGCGATACTGTATAAGTGTTTTACGTCTTATGCCCTCCGAGGCGGAGGATGACTTAGTTGGTTTGGCGTAGAAGGTCTGAAGTTATTGTCTCGTTTCTTTCGCTTGCTCCTACAGTTCTTCTTTCGCTTTCCTTACTTGCTCCTGACTCGTTCCTGAAGCTCTAATTTCATCTCCTCAAGTTCTTCTCTAATGACTTTGGTTTCCTTCAATTCGTGGAATATTTTCAAGAACATGTCTCTATATTCGTTTCTCCGCTGTTTTTCAGCCTCTCTTTCTTCTTTGCGTTGTTGTCCCAGGCGTCGTTCTAGCTGCAACTTCATGGCCTCCAACGCTTCTTTTTCTTCGTGATAATTTTCCGTGTGTATACAAAGTCGGTTGGTATATTTCTCGAACATTCGCGATAACGGTCGATGGGTGTGGTCGAATTACTCAACAAATTGCGTCTCCAAATTACTTATATATGTGTAGAGGAAGTCATGGGCGTAGAAAAAAGGTTTCTTGGTTTCGAAAAATCGTTGTTGATCGTGGAATTCCTAACAATATGGAAATTATAACAATATATCTGAAAATGAGAAAAGAAGTGTTAACATAATTTCCGGAGAGGATAATAAATATTATTATATGAGTAGTTAGATTAGAATTGTTGGATGAACATAGTAGCAATGGAAAGCTTTGAACACAATGTGTGAAAATATAAATGGAAATTACTGTGTAATGGGTCTCATTTCATGAGAGCATTCATTGTAGAGTGTGAACAATTCAATTTCAGCAAATCTGTTTGAGTAGTTTTCCAGTATGATCTCAAATTATTGCTGAGGTATGTAATGTGGTAAAAATAGTTCAACCTATGGACCTGTGTGGTGGTATTATTGCGCTGGCCGATTAGAAGCGTCAATAACACTACGAAAAAAGTTGAACGGAGGGTATCGAATTTCAGGTTCATTTCTCGTATATCCCAAGTAACATAATATGGATGCAATGCGACTGCAACAGCCCAGCTTTATAGCACCAGATTTGCACTTACAATACTGTCCAGCAATCAACTCTTCTTCCTGATCGTTTCTCAGAGATAGTCAATACTCGTATAACTTTTCCATATTGGGTACTTGATGGTGTTCCGGAACCGTGAAAACACTCTTGCTCGGATAAATTCTCGTTCTGCACTTATTTTATTTATATATATGAAGGTAGAAAATTGATCTGATACACGTCAACGATTATATCCCCCAAGTTCAAACGAGGAAATTCATCAGCCGTATTACTAGGTATTCACACTGCATTTGTATTTCGTAACTTGGATTCATTTACACGAACCATTATAACATTTGCCTCACTCGCCTTGGCAAGAATTGCATGTGTTATATGACTGCTTTGTAGCCTTAGCATTCAGTGATATTTGTTGGTTATTTATGACTCCCGCTATTCGATAGAATTCTACCATGCAGATGCTCAATCTGAGAGGTATGGATGAGCTGCTCGAGGAATTTGAAAATGGATTTGATGAGGCCATTTATCGCCCCTACAATTCATTGGGTCTTCGTCACGAGTCGCGAAGCAATGACATCTTCAGCGGAGAGCTGTTGCTGACTACTTTCAACAATATGGGGCATGTACTGAGCAATATCCAGAGCCGCATCTCTGTATCCTCTATCAACAATAAGGATGCCCCCTCCTAAAACCTGTACAAAACAAATAGAAATATCCAAAACATCTCAAGAACAAACCATCACAGAACAGATCAGGTCCAATTTGAGTTTAAACTTGCAGATAAGTATTTGTCTATATTATCAGCAGCTGTTTCACCGATCTTCTGAATTCCTTTAGTGCATTATTTTTAATGTTCTCCTGCAATGTATTATATAACTTGATTCCCATTGATTCATGACTTTATTCTGTTGTAGACATTCAGATTTTAATCAACATGTAGCAATAAATGGTGAATGTATACTGAGGCTAACGTTAGGATATCCTGTTCTGTGAATGATTGTTGGCAGCTAGTTCTTCTGCTAACACCACCAATGCGTCGAATAGTCCTCTCTGGAAAACAAAAAATTTCTAACATTGTGCAGCACCAGGCTAGTATGCCGTATGAGAAAGCAAACTGTATTTGTGCATGAAAATAAATGAACAGATCAGACTTTTCAACTGTACGTAACTGATACAGATAGTGGCACATATGGGCTATTTTTTGCATTTTTTCATAACTATAATTTAGAACTACAGTTTTCAGATAAGTGTATTCTCGAAAGTTTGGTTGTTTGTACTTTTTTAAGACGGCCTCGTTTATAGTTTTTATACCCAAGCTATGGTCAAAAACTTTACGAGAAAGATGAAAACGAACGAAGACTGATTTTCTGCCATTTATGATAATTTGTGAAATACGGAAATGATCCTCATTTCAGAATAAGGTGATTCTTGAAAATGAAGATTTCACACGATGGAAGCAAGTGAACAAATATACACGACAGAATATATGGCATACGTGACAATCGGAGTTCTCATACGATCTCTGTGGCTTCTATGGTATGGTATAAAAGATCAAAATAAATGAATTCACTTATCTGCACACTACTATTGAAGTGAATCAACATCCTTTCGTCTCATTGTAAGCAATATCGCTCCCTACTCCACATCAATATTACTATGTATTCCTTCGTATTTTTATTGTGTTCTGCGGGTGAACATTTGTCTATTTTTCTCATCAAAACCTCCAACTTAACCTTATACACTCGTAGTTATTCTCATCTCTGAGAACAATAAACTTTATTATTATTCGTCTAAGCCTCCTTGGTTAGGTCCGTAATTCCCACTGCTTCGCCTCAGTAGACCGATGTGCTAGTAACATTAACCAATGACCACTCTCTGCACCACGGAGTGAGTGATCAGTGCCTCCAGGAATCGTGACTTTTTGGTAAACGCAACGAACCGAGAAGAACGGCCTTCTGCATGCGACCGCCCAAGATTTCTGCCGCATTTTGGCATGCCCTTGAATAGCCTTGATCTGGAACCACCGAGAACACCTTCAATCAGAACCACCGATTTGACGGCATCAGCACCATTCTTATTATTACTATCGTCGTTTAAACAATCTAGTCGGGTCCGTACACTCCAAGCTCGAAAGTCCACGCCCCACCTTAGTTGTCGAAGGAGATAGAACCGTGGAAGGGACGATTTGGGATTCTTGCTTCTGTGCTTGTGCATCATTTTACGGGTCTTCATGTCAAGTTGCCTCAACTCTTATTCCTGAGTCCATCTGACTACTCCGAAAGAGTAGAGTAGAATCGGAATGGCAAGCATGCCTGTGGAAGAAACTTCTTTCTTACCCGACAGCTCTGCGAAGACCAGATCTGCCGTAGTTTTTTGCTTAAACTTTCCACCGAGAGCTTTTTTCACCCACATTAGGTGTTATACTCTCCAGCATTAAAAGGGCGTGGAATGCCTCCGTCTACGAGTTGGGCATCCTCAGCGCAATCCTCGTAACGTCCCCTTTCCAGATGAACCAGTACACATTTCGCATGACGAATTCTATACCGGCAGCCTGCGTGAACTCCTGCATCACCCTAAGGGATTGCTGTGAGTTCCTTTCTCCAGAGGCATAGAAATGAAGGTCATCCTTATAAAAAAGATGGGTGACCTTGTGTCTCCGGTCTCCAGTTATATCCTCGAGTTTCCCCGAGCGCAACGGACAATTGCATTTGTGAGGTGCAGAAAAGAAGAAGGCTAATGGAATCTTCCTGAAAAAACTTCTTATGATGACCGGATCTATTTGGACTCTGCTTTTACCTGATGTTTTGGTGATGCGAGTCGTCCAGAACCCCCATCGGTGCAGCTCACTGATTGATCTTGTACCGCAAGGCACTCAAGTAAATTCAACAATTCATGTGATGTTGTATCGAATGCCTTGCGAGAGTCAATGTTCGACCCTTCTCGAGAACTTCATCCGTGGTTATCGGTTGACGCAGACAACTAAAAATGTGTTTTAGTCTGGTCAAAGTATGACATCACAGACATACTTTTCTCTGTCTGAAAGCCACCTAACATATGGTACACTTTTATGGGGTCAATCCATACATGCAATTAAAGCCTTTCGTATGCAAAAAAAACTATCAGGGTAATAGCCTATGTTTTCTACACAGAACACTGTCGTCCTTCATTTCAAAAACTCAAAATCCTACCCTTGACAGGTATTTTCATATTTACAAAGTTTAAGAAATACATAAAAATAGCAGAAAGTACCTCGCAAATGCTGACTTTCATAATTATCCAACTCGAAGAAGGGCACAACTGAGGCCTCAATTTCATATGCTGAATCTATCAGCTCGAAATTCACTCAACTCACACCTATACAATAACATACCAGCGGATATTACTACTTCGAGATATAACCGTTTCAAGGATAGAGTTAAGCGCTCACTATTGAGGTACTCATTCTACTCCATCGAAGATTATTTAAATTGTGAAACATGAATTTTTTACCATGTTAGTTGTCTTTTGAATTCACGAAAATACTTATTTCAGATGATATAATTGTGCATCAGCTGCAACTATTTTTTACTTTTTCTGTTTGACTTGTCACTCAGTATCACTACTATTATTCGGGTTTGAAGGCCGTCGTTTTTTGGAATTTCTTCCTGACGTTTCGCTGGCTCGAGTGGCTAGCTTCTTCAGAGGCTCATTCATCTTGAAATTCACTCCGATGACTGGAGATTTTTTTTTATGCCGATTCAGGTAGTTTTCGGTGCTAATTATTCCATTCGAATTAGGGGAATTGTCATTAATATTGATTACCTTGTTTTCTATTGGGTTGGAGAATAATCATATTATCTGAAGACTATTGAGTTATTATCGATTTTCTTAATGGGATTCATATTGTTGAGGTTAGTTTTTTTTTGTTGAAATTTAGTGTGTTTGTGGATTTTATTGCTCCCGTCGTGGCTGTTGTTTGTGGAATTTTGGGAGGACTTAGATATTGATGATATTTGCATATCGAGGGTACAGAAGAATTGGAAAACTTGGTATATAGCATAAAAACTGTATTTAACCGAAGATTAACAAGCTAGATCGGCTAAAGACAAAAGAGATCCACTGTCTGCAGCAGGGGTTTATGCATACCATGCACCTGTGGGAAGGTATACATCGGTACCACAAAAAGATCCATGGGAACAAGGCTAAAGGAACATGAGAGAACTGCAGACTAGGGCAAACTGACAAGTCGGCTGTGGCGGAACACGCACTTAGTGAGGGTAACCACAGGATTCTGTTTGAAAATGCAAAACTGATTGCACCCAACCAGGGATACCATAGCCGACTGGTACGGGAGGCAATAGAAATCCACAAACACACTGATAATTTAAGAAGAAAAGCTGTCTCAACCGAATATGGAATTTTTAAGAAAATCGATAATAACTGCAGGTAGTTCTTCAGATAATGATGATTATTCTCCGAACCCAGATGAGGTAAACAAGGTAATCAATATTAATGACAATTCCTAATCCGAATGGAATAATTAGCACCGAAAACTACCTGAATCGGCATAAATACAACTTGCGAAAAAAAAATCTCCAGTCATCGGAGTGAATTTGATGAGCTAGCCACTCGGCCGCGACGTCACGAAGAAATTCCCGACGGCCTTCCCCTATAGTAGTGATACTGAAAACCTCGGCCGCGAAAGCCTTAACTATCTTGTCACTATTGTACATTTTGTATTTAATGTGATAAAAAATAAATATATCTCTCTATTTCGGGCTCTAGCTGTTAGGGTCTTCTACAGAAAACTTCAAACTAGTGTCTTTTTGCAGTCACTAGCATTCGTATCTTCTCAAGGCAATGTTGCTCGATGGATTTAGTAGCACACCCCGAATCAATGTGTGATGGGTGGTACACGCACATAGCCACGGCCACGAAGATGGGATACATAATCTCTCAGATTTTGGACGGAATAGGCGTCATGCTCCGGGTGTTTCACGCACCATTCATCATGTATTTTCGCAATGTGTCCCCTTCGTGCGGGCTCACTGCAACAGAACGTCCCTCAATTCGTCGTTTGTGAGGTGGTTAGTCCAGCAGGCCCACGGCCGTCAACAGAGAGAATAAGAAACATTCCTCTCTCGGATGCACATTAGCTGCCAGTCCAATTTTGCACCCTGAGCCAAAGAAAGTGTTGGCGCTATTCATCAGAGACTATTCAGATGTTGTGTAGCCTCCCTGCTTATTTATTACTTCAGATACTTTATTGTCTAAGAATAACTTCTTATTGACAATGTGTCATAAATAATCATTAAACTAATGAAGGTACAAAATTCTTTAGTATGAACCAACCTACCCAGTAGGCGAACGCGATATTAACATTTACCATTATTATTAAGAAAGTATTGTAATCATCTACAAATTTGTGTGATAGCACAGTAGTTTATTTCATCGTTAAAAAAGGTTTTTTCAAATGCGACAGTCTACACAACATCAATGAACTATTTAATTTCCAGTTTTTTTTAACTATTATCGGCCGATATCTCCGAAACTTTTGGTTATGGGACTTTAGGACAATGGCAACTTCCAATCAGAAAACTCCCTCTAAAAACAATATGAAATGCGCGTCGAGTGTTCTGTGAAACAATTGTTGATATGAAAAAAAAATAATATTTTTTTTTGATGATATTCGTTTCGAATGGTCGCTGCCCTAATGAAAAAGGTTGAAAGAGTTGCGCCTGGAAATATCGCGATTATTTTGCTTATATTAAAGTAACCTCTCTTGATAAATGTACCTTTTTTGTGCAGAATCTCTACAAAGTTCGATGTCTTTACGGTGGGTTCTAGCCTCCAGTCGAGTGTGTGCAACTTTCAAAGGGGTGCTTTTGTCCAATACTGCCTTCTTGAGAAGCTCAATGTGCTTTTCCAGATCAAATATCTCTTGCTGGACCTATATTAATAAAATTATGTCTCAATAATTCACATAAATGTTGACGTCTACGTCGGGAGAAAGTGCTTCAGGTTTATCTAGTGAAAAGTGTGTGTGTGCTCGGATAGGCTTCTGCGGTCGGATATGTGATTACTGGAACTTCCGGAAGAAACAAGCAACTTTAGAATAATTCTCATAAGAAGCGCTTCTTTGGACACCAAAAAATGTAAGAACTTTGAATTATATACAAAAAAGATTGAATTTGGACAGATAGGTATAGTTAGATTGATTGACAAATCGAATCGATAAGAATAAGAGGTTGAAGTGCCAAACCAGAGTAGGTTGGAAAGTAACTTATTCCAACTTCCCAATCATTTTTACAATCAGCACCCTTACTTTGTGCAGATGCATCTGCAGCTTGGACTTGGTCTCCATCGTTTCGGCCGTCCTTCTGGCGAGCGCATTGTTGGTGTTGCTCCACGCGTCCCACGACTCTTGAGCGCAGTTGTTGATTAGATTTTCTGCGTCGGACCGCATCTGCGCGGAGCGCCCTCTCTCGCCTTGCGATTTCTGGATTATTCGGTTGCTGTTCTCCGCCCACGTGAGAGGAGTGCTCAAACTTCAATGGAAGCGAAAAGATGAATCAACAGCACATCGTATTGGCACTTTTTATAAATATTTTTTGTTGTTGTAACGACTCGTTACCAGAGTTGATGAGAATATAAAGTTATGAGATTTTCTGAAGAAGCGCCTTACATAAATGTGAACATCATTTGATGATATAGTTCTAAAAACTTATTTCTTGTATAATACCAAGCTGATTATTGATTTACATTTGGTACACATATCCTTTCAAAGAATGGCCATCTGCACATAGGACTCTGTTCATTAGTACAGAGAGCAAGTAAACAGCAAAAATACAAAAGATGGAGCAACGATCGCATCATCATTCCTAGTTTTTATGAGTTCGATAAGAATAACAAAACCCGTTAATATCTCATAAATTTTCTCCATTGAATCACAAAAAACTTTGTCGGATGCCATACGATACCTATCGTGGTACCAAATTGAAATCACTGAAAGTTGAAGTAGCTAGGACGACGCTGAATATTTCCGAATCGAAATCGGTTACTTACAAGCTGAATTGAAATCAGATAACATTGGAAGTGTTTTTGAAGCGAATTGATAACGAAACACTATTATTGAATATTAATAGACAGATATCGAGCAGATGTGGGAGTTATACTGATATCAAACAGAGACATATAAAATCTTTTTAAGTGAATATATCTCTTTATTCAATGTTTTGATAGCGAATTAACGAATTGTTTCATATGTAGCTTACGTCGGATCGAACGTCTCGATTCCGCCATAGTAATTGATCCCCTTGGAGTAATTGTTGAGATGATGGCACATGTTGTCGATGCCCAAAGTGGATTCCTTGCTCCTGACGTCCGCCTCCAATTCGTGTTGGACGGCTCTGTTGGTGCGCAGCTGGTCTTGCACTCTCTCGTACAAGCATTTTAGCCTTTCTTGCGCGTTTCGATATGTTTCGATCTCCTTCAGCAGAGACTGCTCCACGTTGTCGTGGACCAAGTCGATTCCTGTAAAATATTTGAGATACTTTTATGAGGATCTGAGTAAACCTAGGATGCGGAGATGGCTAAGTAGGTTGATTCGAGTTTCATCGACGCTCCAAACAAAAATGATGTGGATGGGTGACCAAGCTTGGAATACTTCTACTCCTCATCCACTCCAGTGCTATGGAAACAAAAACAAAAAGACATCATTGAATATTAGCTGGCACAAATTTCGACTTTCGTAGGAGGCGTCAGCCATTTATTTTAGGTTCTTTTGCCATATCGACAGTTATCGAAAATGCCGACATTTGTACATTGAAAGTTGTATTAAGGGTTCCGCTCAATGGAGCTTAGGTTAACTATAGAGCGCAATAATAGACTATTCGACCACAAATATATTCCATGATGATTACAACTATATCCCTCTGAACCAAAACCTGCGATTACGATAACGTTGCCAACAAGAACAAAAACGTGATATTTTCATGAATCACGTTTATGAAATGAATCATCTGGAATGAGAAATGAAAGTGGTAAGCTGAAAATTGACCAACTTCCAACTATCTTATACCGCACGTCAGTATCAGTAATTTTGAGCAATATACAGGGGTTTACAATATTCTCTGGATTTCACCTCACAAATATTCTTATCAGCTCTATTTTATAATATAAAAACAACATTTAATATGCGAGGTATTTCCCTAAAAGCAGTCAACATTTAAGCTGGGAGTCAATGGAATTTGTTGAATTTCTTGATTTTTTTGTAATTACTCAGTGAAATTCAAAGCGATTATGTTGTAGGATGACGGAGTGAGAAGCTTCACGTTTGTTTTTTCAAATACCAGTTTGGTATTTGTATGTAGCACTCATCTTTCCAGTGCAAAAGGGAGGGTAGCTCTGTGGAAGATTTGCCTCTATATGAATCAGCAGAATCCTGGAGCCGTCTGGGTTCCAGACGATTCCATTGTTTGGGATAAACCGATGCCCATTCTGCTCCCAATCCTTTCATTAACGGAGCTTGTAGCTCTTCAATCTGGCGATAGCTTTACGTACCTCGTGCAGAGGGATACAGCCTGTATAAGAACCCCCAGTGCCCTCATCTGCGCCCTTCTCATCGCCCACGTTATTGTTAAACAGGCAAGTCTTCGCACCTTTTATTTAATAATAATAATAATGATAATAATAATAATAATTATAATGATAATAATAATAATAATAATGTGACTTTATTTTGCTCAAGTAGTTTTCATACAAAATAATAAATGTAGGCGGCATTCAACATGGTTGCTCTTCCATGCAACCGCCAGTTGCTGTTACTTGCCACCAGAAAACGGCACCGTATGAAACCATAGGACGTAGAGTGTAGTGTATATCCAATACAGGAACATGGGGCTGAGCCTCATGTACGTATTCCCAAATGCACGATTTTATAAACCAATTTATTCAACTTCAATTATCTTACGATAGCTGAACTGACCACAATATTGTAACGAAATGTGCTAGCGCCGGCCCTGCCGTCTACCGATGCGAATTAGCGCGAGATTCCAGGAACGATTTTACTCGCGTGATCGCGGCTCATCCAGAAGATTCGACTGTGAAGATTTGTCTAGATGATTCTCCTCTCTATGAGCGCGTGTATATAAGCGGAAGCCGTTCACGCTGACAGCAGAATTGTTAGTACAGAGAGTTTTAGTAGCGAGCATTGGAAAGTTATCGGAGCGATTTAAGTGATTGTGTTGTATTGTATTGTGATAGAGAGTTATAATAAAAGTAGTTTAGTGTTGTTTGGTGTTTTAATCGACGAACCCAAGGAGTATTGTAACAGCGGTGTCAGAATTGAGATTTTCCAAGGATAAATCGTAACAGTGGTGTCGGAAGTGGAATTTTTGCTGGTAAATGAAAACAATTTATGGTTAATACGAGAAGTACATCTTACGATACGATGGAGAATGTGTTGAAATTTATGCAAAACCAATTTGCGGATTGGGAAAGACGACGACAGGAAGATGAAAAGAGAGAAGCGACGGCTGGAGGAAAAGAAAGAACGAGAAGAAGGACTCCAGAAAATTCTCGAAGACGAGAAAAAAGAGTAAGAAGCTGAAAAGAAAGAACGAGAAAATGAAAAGAAAGAACGAGAAGAAGGGCTCCAGAAAATTCTAGAACAACAGAGAAAAGAACGAGAAGACCTCCAGAAAATTCTAGAACAACAAAAGAATGAATTAGAGCAAATAGAAAAACAACAAAAAGAAGACTTCCAGAAAGTTCTAGAAAATCAGGAAAAGTTCTAGAAATACAAAGAACTTTACGATTGACGAGTTTCAAAAGGAGTAGCGATGCCTTGGTACGTTCGCTAGAAGTGGAGGCGGCCTTCAACACCTCAAGGCCGAAAGTGCGAGCGGTAACAATTGACGATCCCGAACATCGATTTGGCACAGCGAATAGTTCAGTCGAGAAGGTTCTGGAAGAAATCAAATTGATGATAAGTGGAATTAGCACACAGAAGAAGAAGACATGCTATAGATGTGGGAAACCTGGACATCTTATCAAAGACTGTCGGGTGAGAATGCCATCAAGATCTAGCTCACCTGCAAGGGTGCCATCTCGAACGCGATCACCTGTGAGGACAAGGTCATCCAGCGAGTCCTCAAATTGGCGGCAGGAAAACGAGAATTAGCCAGCATATCGGGGCGCATGCTGGCTAGCAATAACAGAGCCCCCAGGGTCATCCGTGTTAACAGGCTGAAAAGAACATCTGAGAGCCTTACCATTCCAGGAAAATTGAATAGAATCGACGTTATTTGCACCATAGACACCGGTGCTGCAGTTTCCTTGGTACGCAGCGACATTCTTCGGCCTGGAAGCGTGAAGCTTATTTCTTCCAACGTCGTACTTCGGACAGTCACTGGTGAAAACGCACCTATTCGAGGAGAGGCTGAAATTACATTGGTTCTTGGACGACTCACCATCACAGATACAGTTTACGTCGCAGATATAGAAAAAGAATTCATACTCGGAATGGACTTGATCAGTGACTATGGAGTTTCATTCGACTATGAGGAGAAGATAATGAGGTTCGGAGAAGAAGAATTTGTCCTTACAACTCCAATGGAAAGGACGATACCTGCAAAACTGCGATCAATGAAAACTGCGAGAATTCCTGGATTTTCAGAAAAAGTAATTTGCGCTACATTAGATGAAGACCCTGGGTGCTGCGTTGGAGTAGTCCAGCCATGTGATGAATCCCCCAGCAATTTGGTGTTTGCACGAGCCTTAGTTAAAACGAACAAAACTATTCCTGTGTGGGTTGCCAACGTGTTTCCTGGAGAAATAACTGTTAAGGCAGGCGATGTCATTGGAACATGTGAACCTGTTACTTGGGTAGCAAATTGTAATTCAAATGAACGTCAAGAAATAAAGGCGGACTCTGAGAGTGTTATATTAACTCTGGAAAAATCATGTCAACACCTATCAACAGAGGAACTGAAAGCTGCCAAGAAGTTCATCAGGAGTGAAAGTGACATTTTTGATTCGACAACAACAGGAAGAACTAATTTGGTCAAACACAGAATCGATACTGGCCAAGCTCATCCGATTCGGCAACCACCAAGAAGAATTCCATTCGCCAAGCAACAGGAGGTGGAAGAGCTTGTCGACAAGATGATGAAGGACGGTGTGATTGAAGAGTCATCGAGCCCTTGGTCTGCACCTGTTGTGTTGGTTTCCAAGAAGGATGGATCTACGAGATTCTGTGTCGATTACAGGAAATTAAATGATGTCACCAAGAAGGACAGCTACCCTCTGCCAAGAATAGATGACACATTAACAACTTTGGCAGGTTCCCGTTGGTTCTCAACATTAGATCTGAAGAGCGGATACTGGCAAGTGGGCATACATGAAGACGATAAGGAGAAGACTGCATTCTCGACTGGGAGTGGACTTTACCAGTTCACTGTTATGCCGTTTGGATTGTGCAATGCTCCAGCAACATTTGAGAGACTAATGGAGCTGGTCCTTCGAGGGCTCACTTGGAAAACTTGTCTTGTATACCTCGACGACGTTTTGGTCATGGGAAAGACATTCGAAGAACATCTGCACAACCTGCGAGAAGTCTTTCAACGATTCAGGGACGCCAACCTCAAACTGAATCTTCATAAATGTTCATTGTTCCAGAAAGAAGTGGATTTTCTAGGTCACACAGTTTCATCAGACGGTATCCGAACAGACCAAAAGAAGATACAAGCCATAAGAGACTGGCCGAGGCCAAGAGATAAACATGAAGTGAGGAGTTTCCTAGGTCTCTGCACCTACTACCGTCGTTTCGTAGAAGGATTTGCTGATATTGCGGCACCCCTACATAAGTTGACAGAAGATCGAGTCAAATTCGTCTGGTCCAACGAAAGTGAACGAGCATTTGGGAAACTGAAAGTTGCTCTATGTTCCAGCCCCATTTTAAGTTTCCCACGTCAACGAGGCCTGTTTGTTTTGGACACAGATGCCAGTAATAATGGTATTGGAGCCGTACTATCACAAGAGCAAGATGGTCAGGAAAAAGTAATCGAGTTCTACAGCAAAGTACTCACCAAGCCAGAAAGAAATTATTGCGTAACGAGAAAAGAGCTACTGGCAATAATCAAGGCTGTAGACCACTTCCACAAATATCTGTATGGAAGAGAGTTCCTCATCAGAACAGATCATGCAGCTCTGAAGTGGTTACTCGAAATGAAGACTCCTGAAGGACAAGTAGCAAGGTGGATTGAGAAGTTGAACCAGTATCAGTTCAGGATAAAACATCGACCAGGACGATTGCATAACAACGCAGATGCCTTGTCAAGAAGACCTTGTTCGGATACTTGTAAACACTGTGAGCGAATTGAACGTCGCGAAGGAATCAACCAAGTGAGATTGATAGTAGACGACAATTGGACGACAGCAAAAATGCGAGAAGACCAGGAGAATGATCCAAACGTTGCAGAATTTTTGAAATGGAAGGAAAATGGAGCGGAAAGACCCACCTGGAAGGACATCTCGGATCGATCGCCAACCTTCAAAGCATTGTGGGCCCAATGGGATTCCTTGATTGTGGAGAATGGCCTACTGAAGAGGGCTTGGGAGTCAGCCGATGGCAAGAAAGTGAGTTCCCAACTGGTTGTGCCCATGTCGAGAATAGAAGATGTTTTGCTAGAGATTCATGGTGGTAAATCAGGTGGACATCTAGGAGTTAACAAGACCTTGGATAAAATAAGGCAAAGGTTCTACTGGGTCCAATGTCGAGAAGATGTCGAGAGATGGTGCCGAAGATGTCCAAAATGCGAAGCAAGCAAAGGTGCTAGTACAAGATCAAGGGGCGAGATGAAACAATACAATGTTGGTGCTCCCTTCGAACGAATCGCCATCGATGTAGCTGGACCGTTCCCGATGACGAATGATGGCAACAAATACATCCTCGTTGCCATGGATTATTTCAGTAAATGGGTTGAAGCTTACGCCTTGCCTAATCAAGAAGCATCCACCGTTACAAGAGCCCTGGTGGACAACATGTTTACAAGGTTTGGAGTGCCAATGGAGCTACATTCCGATCAAGGAAGAAATTTCGAATCGAATTTATTCAGGAAGGTTTGTGAATTGATGGGAATTAGCAAGACCAGAACAACTGCCCTCCATCCACAGTCTGATGGCATGGTCGAGAGGTTCAACAGGACTATGGAAGAACATCTTTCCAAAGTAGTAGAAGAGCATCAAAAAGACTGGGATCGACACCTTCAACTATTCTTGATGGCTTACCGGGCAGCTGTGCACGATTCCACAAAGCTCACCCCAGCTAGTATCATCTTCGGAAGAGATCTTCGTTTGCCCTGTGACTTGGTGTTCGGATCCCCAAGTACTGAGGAAAAAGAGGTACAGGATTATGCCGATGAACTGCGAGACAGCCTGATAAGGATTCACGAAATTGCGAGAAGAAGATTGAAGATTGCTAGTGACAGGATGAAGGCTCGATACGATCTCAAGGTAAATACTGGTGGATTCAAAGAAGGAGATCGAGTGTGGCTGTACAACCCTCGTCGTAGAAAAGGAATTTCTCCCAAACTAACACCATGCTGGGAAGGACCCTACTCGATAGTCAAGAGAATAAATGACGTGGTGTACAGGATTCAACGTAGCCCTAGAGCAAAAATGAAGGTCGTTCACCTAGAAAGACTTGAACGTTACAATGGCGATAATGACGTATTGTTTGATCGGGACGATTAAAATTGAGAGGGGGATAATGTAACGAAATGTGCTAGCGCCGGCCCTGCCGCCTACCGATGCGAATTAGCGCGAGATTCCAGGAACGATTTTACTCGCGTGATCGCGGCTCATCCAGAAGATTCGACTGTGAAGATTTGTCTAGATGATTCTCCTCTCTATGAGCGCGTGTATACAAGCGGAAGCCGTTCACGCTGACAGCAGAATTGTTGTTAGTACAGAGAGTTTTAGTAGCGAGCATTGGAAAGTTATCGGAGCGATTTAAGTGATTGTGTTGTATTGTATTGTGATAGAGAGTTATAATAAAAGTAGTTTAGTGTTGTTTGGTGTTTTAATCGACGAACCCAAGGAGTATTGTAACAGCGGTGTCAGAATTGAGATTTTCCAAGGATAAATCGTAACAATATGAACGTTCTTGTAATATGTTTTTTTCTAAATAAAATAAGTTGGTATTCAATTGTGATCATCATCATCTGATGATACCAACTCTCTAGAAAAACTTCTTTTTAGTACTGGAATAGAAAAGCATCCTACTTCATATAGGTTCCCAATCATCCACTGAAAAAAAAAATGTTTCGATAAACAGCACGTTAATTAGGAAAGGTTCAAAATAATGTGTCCGTCTCAAATAATAATTTACTCTATGTTGAAATGCTTCGATGAATTAATAATGAAAATGTGCAGACAAATAAAACTGGTGCTTGATTGAATAAATAAGTAGGCCCTTTCGTGTATGATTACCTCGTCTTTTCTCGCGATGATACAAACACTCTTGCGCGATATGAAGGGGCCCTTCCATATCTTCGATAGCTTTCTTCAGTGCCTTCCTCGAATCCTGCAACAAGCACACCTCCATAAGGAGCCGTTCCAGTTCACTTCTAACTTCGTTCCTCCAAAACGTTGTCTCTGTGATTCTTTCCCCCAAACGTCTACTGGATTCCCTTTGACCTTGCGCAGTCTTCTCATCTGTCTCCCTATGAGTTTGTTTCCAGTATTACACTTAATTAAACATTTGAAAAATTCCAGACACAACACGTTATGAATATTAGTTTTCAGGTTTAGTTCCCCAAGGTACAGCAGAACAAAATATATTTTTTGAGGGATGTTCTATAGACTATAGGCGATTTAATTGCAAATTCTCGGTTTTCTTATAGAGCGCTCAGGTGGTTGATGAAAAATTTGGTAAAAAGAACCATTTATTTAATTAAACTCCTAAAAATATCAATGATATTGTAAGAACTTCATTATGTCGTCCAGAAATAAAGCAAATTCATAAGCAACTTTGAAGCCTTGAGAATTTCAAACGACTGTCAATTTAAAATGTCCAATAACACAACCAAGTGGAATCAGAATGTACTTGAAAAATAAACCATGAAGTGGATTGGGATGAAAAAACTACTTTCTCGAAGATAAAAAAAAAAGGAATTCTATTTTTCTAGAGGATTTTCAAATAGGTTTGTTTTTGCATGGTTAGGTTCATTTGAAGGAGCCTAAACAAACATTTTGAGAAAAAGGGTACAAATAGTACTAATTATCACGAGAAAACAAATGAGAGTTATTTGTATGGAAAGTTCAATAAGTATATATTTGTAGTCCATTGCACAAAATTTGCTGCAACCGTGAGAAATGCAGAGAATATATTTTTGTTCAAATAAACCACAAGTGCAATCGATATTATGGGGCAGCAATTACTGTTGAAACAAATGTACTCAAAATTTGAATGTGTCCCAATGGCCATGATCCAGTGGGAGAATTCGGACAACGAATAAGTCCAACGTTCAAGTTTCCAGACAACACAAGATATTCCAAGAATATTGTCTCTACATAATAAAATGAATATATATATATAGATGATAAGTATTCTCGACCGTCTATTTGTACACAAAGTTGTTTTTTCTATATCAGGGCTTCGGTCTGAAGAAAAAGATTACTCTTTTTAGCTACCCGAGCTTTCGCTAATTTTTATTAGCTTTTTCGAGGGCTACAATATAAAATGGACATCAAAAAGTATAAATATAAAAATAGAAGGTACATACTTGTGCTATTTGAGGTTTTTTTTGTGAATGAAATGTAAAGATAAAACATGAGATGTGTAAATTTTGACAATGAAAGGTGAAGTTATTGATTTGGAAATTCATAGTGTTCTTTTCACTGATGAAAGTTATATACAAGATGTATTTATTTGTTTAATAGAAACGAATAAATTTTACTGAGGTTTTCAATATCTGATTTTTTGTTCATGTTGTTTTTTCTTGTTTTAATTTCAGTCATTTCCAAAAAGAGACGTTTGTTCAAGTTTTTTTCAATACGAAGAATTTTTGTGTTATTATAATCAATTGTATGATCATTTTCAATAGAATGTTTGGTTAATGCACATGAATTTTGTCTCATATTTCTACAATCACTTTTGTGTAGAGCTATTCGTGTTTTCAAATTATTTTTTGTTTGACCAATATATTTTTTGTCACAATCATTGCAAGGAATTTCGTACACTACGTGAGATTTTTCAAAAATTGGATCTTCATCTTTCAATTTTGAATGTAATTTGTTCAAAGGTTTTATTTTTCTTTGTGAAATTTTGATATTGTTTTCTTGTTTAAATACATTTATGATTTTGCTTGATAATTCCATCTCACCTATTTTGGCAAAATATGTAATGGATGATTTACTAGACGAATGTATCCCAAAATTATCTTTTCAGCTTCTTTTATAAGAAAATTTGTGTCATTTCAAGAAAAGTTCTTTTCTTAAGATTGGATTGGATAAGAAAAGAACTTTTCTTGAAATGACACAAATTTTCAAAGAACCAAATGCCATAAATTCCAGGAAAGATATTGATAATCTCAGCATCATCTACTCATATTTACTAAGTCGCCCCCTACTGGGCAGTAATAATAATAACTTTACATTTGGTACTCCTGTGTAGTTGGTGATTTCACTTTCATTTTCATTGTGTGTTGGCAACAAGGTCACAGCAAACTGTAATCATTGGTCACTCGTCAACTTCATTCCCTTCTTTTCACATGATTTCCGTTAAAATTACAAATATGGTTTCCAATGCCCGTTAGGAGAAACAACTTCTCCCATTTTTCAATTCTTTTTCATGTATGTTTGATCATATCTTTTAATTGAAGTTTTATATTATATTTGTACCATTAGGTCGATGTGTTTGTGATATGTTGTCCTTCATGTTTTTATTAAAACAGGATTATTAACCTCACATTCGTAAGTAAGCACATGTTAAAAAACTTTTCTATTCTCACAATTTTCCTAATTCATTGTAGAGTTCCTGATGAAGAGCCAATAGACTGAAGTTGAACAGAAAAAGAGTTCACTTTTTCCAATTCCTGGTTGACTGCACACCCGAATATTAAAGGGATCCTTGTTTAACTTAGACAGTCGTCTAACCTTCTCACACATATATATATATATATATATATATATATATATATATATATATATATATATATATATGAGTAGGGGATTCCAGTCAACTGAATGGATATCATTTCATATCCACACAAAGTAGAATATGAATTCCACCAATCACTGCGAGTAATATTTGGTTACCGGGGACAACGTTTCAGAAAGGTCACAGTTCTGATATATCTACCTACAAACACGAAATCCAAGTTGTATCATTTAAGCATAAATAAATGTACTTATATCCGAAATATTTTCTAGTTCATTGAGTCGAGGTTGAATTGTCACAATTGATGTTTTTTTTTGTGGAATTGAAGTTCTTACATCTTCTATCCACACAATTAACTGAAATTATACAGTCCAAGTACTCTGTTGGTTAGAGTATTAGCCCTCTGAGACGATCCACTTTTTAGTCTTGGGTCCTCACCACAACCGACTCTTTTGGGCCTTTTTTTAATTTGACATTATTAATTTAATTTGTACCGTTCAATATTGAATTCGATAAAGTTTCTTTCCTTTGAGTTTTACATGAATATCCAAAGAATATTAATGATACTTGAAAGAGGGTTCTGAAATATTTACCCGGTCGAAGAAAAAATGAACGATAAAGTTTCTTTCCTTTGAGTTTTACATGAATATCCAAAGTATATTACTGATACTTGAAAGAGGGTTCTGAAATATTTACCCGGTCGAAGAAAAAATGAACTGTACAACTCGAATGGATATGGCCATAACGCCCTCGAACGTTGCCTACGGCATCGTACTCAAACTTCGTCCTCGTGTAATATGGCCACCGTATCCACTCTACTTGTACAAACTACTATTCTTGGTCGAATGTGCTGCGAACCTATGCTCAACGCCTCGGTTTGACATTCAACCAGAGAATTTCATTTTTTGGGCCAATGTATATTATCAGATCGCAACAGTTATCAAAACCATAACTTAAAAGTCAAGTTGTAGAGGTTATCTCAGGCTGGCGAAGGTTCGGGGGGTGCTGAAGGTCCTCTCGCGAAAATAAAACTCTAGGAGCTTTTAGTCAGTGGTCTTTGTTTGGAGGATACGGTTGCCCCAGATGCTTGGTAGAGGGATAGAGGTTCACACCATTTACTGAAATAATAATATACGTGTTTAACGAATACCTAAAATAGATTCACATGAACAAGAAGCGAAAAAACTACGTGCAATGCATGAAAGAAATGGCAATAGGTTTGAAAATGTAGGACTGGAAATGCCTGATCAGTGGGCTACTTTTACCTAAAATAATAATGGTAAAATCGTCGGGATTTTGGTTCTCAAACCACAAGCACTAATTTCAAAGAAATGTTTCTGGATGAGAAACCAGTACGAAAAAGACAGAGAATACGCATTTCGTTTCAGTCAGGAATGCATCTCCAAAGTGAAATCATTTCAACCGCCGCGGGTAGGATGAGTGGCATCATCTCGAAAACGATAAATTAATTTTACTCACTTGGCAGCAACATGTACCTACAAAAAAGCGGTATAGTCAGATTTACTTGCTACATTTACGAACATTTTTTTTGTGGAGACAACTAGGGAAGGTTAGAGGTAGTGATTATTGGCTTTTTCTTCTTCAAGTTAATGCGAAACGAATGGAGAACTTCTAAAAAAGAAGTGAAATCATTGTTCAGCACACACTCTCATATTGATATGTGTATTTCATTCATAGTTTCGTATCAGTTCAACTTAGAGAAGAAAAATCCAAATATCTCTTCCTCGAAATTATTTGCTACATCTTGTTACCCTTCTCGAGGCTGGAGATTGTTGGTCCTAGAGAAAACACTTAAAATATACCAGCTTCGAAGCAACGAACAACCTACACAGCCCACCGAGAACCAGCAGCAGGTAGTGCTAGAGAGCAGACACACAGGGCTAGATCCAGACAGTGCTTAATGCATGGAACAAAGTAACATACTTACAATTTTTTGTTACGCTGGAAGATAATACTCTGCCACAACCAGCATATCAGATGCAAGGACGGCACCAATTTGTATAATAGGATAGCACAGGTACCGAGGAAGCAGCATATTGCGAATAAAATCTAAAAGATTTGACAAATATATCTTCATGAAATGAATCAAAATTCAGTGAATACAAATATTTTCAGGATCGATATGTAAAAAAATATTGAAACTGAAGTAATAAAACTCATGCAAGAGTTTAATTTGTTCAACAATGTAAGTGTTTACCCTCCATAAGTTACTCAAACTCAAACAAATTGCTGGAGCCAAAACCAGTTTCTTCATATTCCACGTTGACATGAGGAGAGCAACAACGATGTAAATCAAATTAGTCTAGGTACCGCGCAGCACAAAATTCTTTTGGTTGTGGAACTGGTACGAAAAATTCACATGTTACCTACGTTCTAAGATACTGGAAATTTTTCAAATATCGATAAAAATTCCAATGTGAATCATTTCTCACTATATACTCATAATCTGTCTGAGAAATAAGCAAATTCATGAGCTGACGCGATCATAAATGCTTTGAATACGTATGAAAATTTTGGGGACCTACAGGAGATCTGTACTATTATTCAATCTAGAAACAGGAACATAGTAGGGTGAGGGTGGTTCATTCCACTTATATGTGAATAAGTGTGTGGCTTAAGCCAAATATTTGACGCCAACATGTAAGCAAGTTATCATTCCCGTGCTCCGACACTTTCCCCCAAATATTTCTGCAACGCTAGCAGGAGCAAAAACCCTCAGTTCTAAACTCAGGAATAGACGCATTTTCAGATCGAGCCACATATCGTAAAATGAACAACAATCCAGTCGATGAGTTGCGAGAGGAGTGCGATTTTAACCTCCTTCCCCCCTGGAGGCTTTTTAACCTACGGTAGTAACTTGAAGATTTCGCGAGGAAAGTGTTTTTCGTGCACAAGCACAGCAGTATGGGAAGCATTGAAAAGTAATGGTGAAATTGCAAATGAATTTCGAAATATATTCTAGAATTTTCGAACATTAATTTTTTCTGATACCTGGGTTGCCTTTACTCGTTATTTCAGGGGTAGATTTGTTGAAAGTGCTTTCCGGTTCAGTAGATTTGAAAAACGGTTGTATTTTTCTGTAAAATAGCACAGAAAATTTCAACACCAAAGAAATTACTACAACAAATTGTTTCGGTCAGGCTTCTCCGTTGAATAAGTCGACATTGTGAGTAGTAAACAAAAATTCGTTTTCAGAGTAAAGGAACCTATTGATATGGATTATCTTGTATTGAAATTTCATTCTGTTCTGAAAAAAAAGGGAACTTTCAATTGTAGCGTTTTATCCCTGTAGCGCGCAGGAAAATTGTTTTTAGTGCAACAAACCAAGTGGAGGAATGGGGTGTCATCGAGAGGGCTTTGATTTCAATTAAGATGCCTAGGAAACCCTGGTGTATCTAGTGATTCGATATTGTTTAGAATTTCTTGGCGAAAAACAATCGACGATTACAAAAGCTTTCTAATTTTTGTATAGGGGGCGTTATATGAGCATTTTCATAAATCTGTCATATGTCGGTTTTGTCAGATTGACGTAACTTTGATGTTTATTGTTGTCAATGAAAACTGAAATTATTTCTTCGCACTCAACAGTGTTTAAAAGTCTATATAAGTAGAATAAGTGTTGAAGTTATTACAAGTACTTTTTCACGATGTGTAGAATATTTCGTATTTTGTGTGGTCAGTAAAAATCTGGGGATCCAAATACTCTTCTTTATTCAGTACCTAAGGTAAGTACAAAACAAATCGCCCCGAAATAATAACATGAATGTAGCGTTGTAGCTAATTTTATTCGTTTCAGCTTGAGCGAAAGTCTTATATCGAGGAGGAAACATCTGTAGCTCTAATCAATGGGATATTGAAAACAAAGTTTTGTGTAAATAAAGGAAATATCGATGTGATACGTATTTTGAACCGTTGCATAACTGATGTGTGTATCCCCAATTCCAAGACAGTCTATCACTTTCAATACACTAGCATGAACTTTGTCGTACATTCTCAGGCGAATGGGCAAAGTAAATTTTCTCGGAATCAAAGTCTCGGAGTCAAGTCTTACAAACTGATATAAAAACACTAAAAACTTGTAGAGGTAGCAGGTGACAGTGACAGTATTGACAGGTTGTTAACGGTAGGTTTCCACGTTACATGCACGTTTTCTGAAACGCACTTGATTGGCTGTCAGGGCTGTCAAAATCTCAGTAGGCAAATAATAAAGAGTGGTAGAATATTTGGTTGCACATACCTCTCTACTGAAGATTGAGCTTCATATGGTATATGACTGATCGCCATCTACAATAGCGATCTGGAGCTTTTGCGATCTCAGAAATCAAGCAATCGGTTTTCGCCAAGTTTATCCCAAAATTATTCAGGTATAAGTAGATACACCAGGGTTTCCTAGGCATCTTAATGTCAATACATCGTTCCTTCTGACCACAGTCAAAAATGACAGTAGGTTCGAATTTGTCTAGATGCTGTCACCTAAATTCCGAAATGCTTCCTGATCAGTAGCAAATACTGTTACAAAAACGGCCACGGAACATGAGTGAAACGTTCGAGGAGCACTTGATACATTTGGAAAAGGCTAGGCTTTAAGGAGCTGGTTTCACCATAAAGTGAATTTATTCAGCAACAAAAATGTGCCTTTTAGGCAATATCGTAAGCCCGCAGGTGGTTCAATCAGACCCTGAACGAGTTCAAGGCATCGCCGATTACAAAGAGCCTGAAACGCTAAAGTTTCTCGGTTTGTTTAATTATGACCGAAGTGTCGCAGAGTTATCCTACTTGTCTTCTGTGTAAAAAGACTGCTTATCGTTGTGGGGAGGACAGAAGCAGGCCTTTCAGAGTCTCAAGGAACAGCTAAAATCAACCATCTTACCTAATCATCCATACTGCTCATTGTCCTGGCACGTTACTATACTGATGTCAATGAAGATGGAACTGATTCTGTTTGAGGACTGACCTTATGGCAAAACCTTAGTCTTGCAGGAGTTCTCCCTCGACATTGAGCATATTCCCGGAAAGGAGAACTTTGTGGCCGACGCTCTCTCCCGGCATTTCTGTAGCATGCGTTTTCAATTATTCTCTGTATTTATTATTTACCTCACTCCAGGAAAAGCTTACACTTCCACTTACGGATAAAAAAACTCTCCACGATTAAGGAAAACCTCGAGACGCCATAAAACTCCGCTCGTTTACGACCCGACGGAGGAACGAGTTGATCGAGGTCATTCCCAATACGACTTCGACTATCGATTCTAGAATATCATAGTTCTGGAAGACTCTCCTGTGATCGATCATGATATATAAGAATCGGATCGGATAGCAGCAGTTTTTAGTGAAGAGCGAATTATAAGTCAGTGCAGTAGTTGTATTTTATAGTGAGGTCAATAGAAGTAGTTTATTGTTGTTTGAAGTATTATTTAGAGTTAGAGAAACGAACCCAAAAAAATCGTAACAATATCTTATATAAAAGAGGTTCTGATGATATAAATCTTCAACTCTGAATTTCCGAATGCTTTTTTCGTGATATAATACTTGCCTTTCACGATAGGTTTAGAGATTCTGGGGTTTTACAAGACATACTCAGCTAGGGGCGAAGTATACTTTTTCAGTATGCAGCTTGGAAATGAGAAATACGTTAAAAGCTGTGATATCTAACAGAAGTCGGCTACCACGCAGGCCGTGAATGAATATTCGCCTTAGAAAGGGATGGTGCAGCGTATTTTATCCGATAATGTGACACAATTCACTTCTCAACGCTGTAAGTCGGGTCTACAAAAAATGGAGATTGTGCGCATGGTGTCACGAGAATCACAAGAAATGGGCAACAGAAACAAACTTTTCGAGTGTTTTTTGACAGCTGAGTTATGCGGATCAGCTAGTCCTGGCTAATACCAAGTATTATAATACCTATGTTCAAACTTGTTCAGTCGTCATTCAAGTCCCGTTCGTAGAGACTACTAGGGCAGATTGACGACACCTGCACTAGGCTAATTCTGTGAACCATTGCAAAATTGGTATTTCGTTTCTCAACTCACTCGCCTTAAAAAGGGAGGACGGATGTAGCAAATCCGTCCCAACCGCGGTTAAAAACATTCCACTTTGGAGATGCAAAAACTTCCATGAATTCCTGACCGAATCAAAATGCGTGGTCTCTACCCTTTTTGTACTGATTTCCCATCCGGAAACATCTTGTTAAAATTAGTACTTGTGGATTGTAAACCGAAATCCTGACGATGTTCGTTTGTACCAGTATTATTTTAGGTATATAGTCGACATTCACAGTATTTTTTCGTGCTATTGTCATTTCTTTTCTGCATTTCACTTAGTTTATCTGCTCCTTGTTTATGCAAATTATTGCTCTCTATTTTCGATGTTGGGATTTGACTTACTATACATAGGAGCAGTAACTGAGAAATGATCAGTAATTTCGACACTTTTATTTGAGGAACCAAGTAAAATCGTAATTTATCATTTTAGTAAACGAGATGAACCCCTATCCGTATCCTCCAAATAAAGAGCATGTGACTAAGTACCAGAGAGTTTCATTTCCAAGGACCTTTTGCACCCTCAAACCTTCGCCGACCCTGAGATAACCGCTACAATACTTCCTCAAAAGTCTGTCGAGATGGCAATGAGATTGTAATCGCCGTTTGGAGGGAGTATAAATGATACCTAGGATATTTCGTTTCGTGTCGTCGCAGTGCATTTGAGCATAATCTTTGCCATAAACAAAATATGGTCATTGCTCGGAAGATTCTGTGGTGTATTGACGAGTTTTAAGAAAGCGAAGCTGACCAATTTTTACAGTCTGACTTTGAAATGGCAAGTATTTGAGGGTTAAACATGTCGTAACCTGCAAAAAATGTACGTACTTCATGATACTATATGGAAAACTCAGAATTTAAGTTCGTTAAGTTATTGATTTGGATGGAAGTTTTTTTACAGGCTGCGTTGCATTTGTTACATATAAAAACATCGCTCAAGTTACGTCGTTCAGATATTCTAGAAGGGCGTCCAATCGGTTATAGCCAACATCTACATGGAATAGTTTGAAACATTTGCCTTCGAACACGTCACGATAAAGCCCCGCCTCTGGTTGAGATGCGTTGACAACACGCTCATAGTGTCGAACCACGGAGATGCAGATTTCGACGCCTTCATAGAATATCTGAACTGCGTGATGCCCACTATCAAACTCACCATAAAGAAATAATCTCAGAGCAAATTGTAGTTCCTCGACGTGGAGCTGAAGAGGAGCAGGAATATATGGGAAACGGTCGGTCTATAGGAAACCAACGCATACTCGACAATATCTGAATGAGAAATTCAACCACCATCAATCTACGAAGCAGGAATCGTCAAGACTCTGATTGATCGGGCAGTCATTTTCTGCAATGTCAAAGGAAGTCTCAACAAGGAACTGAATATAAGGAAGAATCTTGAGAAGAATGCCTATTCGAAGAATTTAGTGGATCAGGCATTGGCCCGCACGAACCAGAGAGCTGGCAGCAAGGAGACATCAAAACAACAAGTTTTTCCCGTTTCCTACGCGAAAGGACTTTCAGAGAGGATGGAAGAGAAATACAGCCTCATAAAGCCTGTTTTTCATCAGTTCACAAAAACTCGAATAAAAACAGATACCAATAACTGTAAGTGCGGCAAATGTTAGATAGGAGAAAACAAAAGTCCATAGGAGGTGAGAATCGGGAATAGTCGGAGCACGTTTGAAAAAAACAACACAGAATCAATTGGTCTGAAGCTGAGGTCTTACATAGAGTACTGAGTAGAAGAGCACTGATTCAAAAGGAAGCTGCCTACATTCCCAACAAGAATGCATTCAGTTATCCCAGCGTAAAAATCTGGAGTGTGTGGAAACCACCCATCCAAAAGATGGACCAACTTCGGCTCGACGAACGAGAACCTCTCGCCAATACATACTTTTCCAGTTGAAACCAATCAGCGTGTCTCATTACTAGCACTCCCTTTCCCCACCATGGGGAATCATACCACTTCCCCTAGCAAGAGAAAGCATTAGTTGCACTACCTTGTTCCATTTATTGGGTCTTTATAACCGACCATACCTCAAAATGATGTCAATCATTACATGAAGACCAATGCGGATACCAGCGATCGAAACATCGAGTACACTAAACTTGAAACATGATTTCAAAATTTGTTCATAATGATTCATATTTCTCCATTCAAATTTGTTGGATTTTACTATTACATATTCGAAATTTTTATATTTTTGTCTCCATTGTCTCTTTGATCAATTGAACTATTCATTTTCATTCTTTGACCGAAATCCATTTAAATTTTGTTTGGATTTGAGTACCTTATTTGATTGGATTCTTTTTGACCAATGATTTGACGGTATTCTATCATCCTTATTTTTGATTTCGATTAACTTCTGCTCATTTATTTTCAAAGTTTGATGGTTACATTTTGATATCGTTTCTTCCATTTTTTTAATTTTTTCGTAATTCATTGGTTCAATTGACATTCTTTTCCATTTTTCTTTTACAGGTTTTAATAGAGTTTATTATAAAGACAATGTGAGTCCGAACCAATATCATTCATCATAGAATCCTATCTTAGAATAAAAATCGTTCCTGAGGTGCCGGAGTTTTCTCTCTAGTGGTACAAAGAATTTTTTCTCTGTGAGAAAAATATTTCTTCTCAGATAAAAGAGACCAGCGGATTCAAAGTAGAACATAGCAAAAGTTTAATTTTTTTTTGTGTCAGTGATATTGTGGTATTCCAAATGTTATATGCATAAAGTGTTGCTTCTTCCATACCTACCTCATAACTCTGATAAAATCTCCCCGAAGCCTTTCCGAATAGTTCCGGTTGGTATCCGCTTGATTGTAGTACCTCAGGTTGCTCTGCGTCCATTCCAAAGGGGTATACCGAGTATACAACGCAACTCTGGCGGCGTGAGCAGGGTTACGATCTACCCCCGTCACCAAATTGGGAAACTTCAATGGCTCTGGGGCAATTCCGTACGAAGTCGGGCAAGTGTCAATCATGGCATTTGTAGTTGGTCGACTTGATCTGGAATACTTCAATTAGTGGATAATCGATCCAATGAGGTTCCCATAAATCAATGTAGAACATCTAAATAAAGGCGTGCTTGATTAATTATCGAATGCAATAATGTTTTTGCTTTACATGATTCCATCCTCATATCTATTGTTGAAGATGCGATGGCAGCCGATTTTGGACCTCAATTGGTGGATATGCAAATTCTAGCACTGTGGGTACCCGTCTCAAGTGACCAAAACAAATTGAACATCAACAAATGAAACGTGTTAATAGTTTTCTACTTCCGTATAATATGACAAATTTATGTTTATGAAACGGCCGATTATTGAGATAAAGTTTCGAATTTATGTTACGTTCGTTACCTACCATAGTGAATCAGTTGATGTTGTCAGTTTGACACAAGCGAATACACATCATAGTTATCAAAATAGCGATTTCATTAAAATTTTTGATGATGTAAGGGGGAAATTCTATTTACCCGCCGCACTGTGTTAGAGAAAAACGGTTTTGGGCAACTTACGTATTTTGGCCTATTGAAAAGAAAATCCAAATAAAATTTTTGGAGCTCTCAATTAGTTTCGGAGATGCAAGCCGATCTTTGGGCTATGACCAAGGACTGTATATAACATAGGATAGCCAGATCCCTATACCAGCAACGTTGTCGTGCGTGAACCGCGTCCCCACTACTTTATAACATCACCGCGGACCCGTAGCCGTTGGAATATCGCGGTGTATGACTGTGAACGCGATGAGACACGTTGTTAAGTGACGGTTTTTGTGTTTATACTTCTTCGTGCATCTAGTAAATGAAAGAATTTTTTTCACAATAAACATGCCAGGACGTCATTGCGCTGTTTTTGGTTGTAACAACTGCCGTGTGTCCACAAAACTTACCGGAAAAGACATTGTTTACCACAACTTTCCTAAAGCAAATGATTTCGTATCGGGTACTGTACGAAAAGAATGGATAAGACGCATGTAATAGCACCTCTAATGGCACAGTAACTCAAAGTAGTAGCAGTGGAAGTTCGTTTTCAACATCTGACATTTCAGGAACTTCCGATACAAAATCCCCAGAAACTACAGATGTTGCTTTTGAGTATATTGCTGGTTTCATAGCAAAGAAATTTGAAACGACTCATTCTCAACTAGGTGATTTTACTTATAAGATTAAATCTGATTTTTCTCCCAATATACCATCATTGGTACAGCAGCTTTCATTTGGGGGTCTTATTAAACCCTCAAGTGAATTTTTAAATAAAATTAAACAGTGGAACAAGTACTCTGATATTTACCATGGCGACAACAAACTAAGGCAAGAGCCAATGGTTGTCAAAAAATTATCTTTGAAAATTAAAAAAAGAGAAAGTTTACCTTTTGATATAATCAAACTCTTCTATAAACTGAGGACTGTTATTCGTATAAATTATTCAAACACAATACAGTTTTTAGACAGTCAGTCAAAAAGGGCAGGTAAACGCAAGATTTGCAGTACCCCAAATTCTGACGTGGAACAAAAATTAGCTAAAAAATGAAAAAAACTATTATGTAATAATTCTTAAAATTATTATTTATATTTTAATGTTTAAAAATAATCATTACATAGTAATAGATATGTAAATGTAGTTAACTTCTTTATTACAATTTATTTTTCAATAACAAAGAACGTATGTTAAAGTAAGCACCCATTAAGAATTTTATTTAATTGTTCTTTTCTAATGTAGTTTTTGTTCTATTCTCGTGAATAAAGTTTGTACTTCCTTTTAAAAACTTTACTACATTGATTTCTCAATTTGTATTGATTGAATGAACGAAAAAGGTCCCAAAAGTAAAACAAAAAATATAAAATGTAATATTCGCTCCGTATGTGTAATGGAGAACGCTTTGAGATCGGTCCGCGGTGACGTCACCGAGCGCTACTCGACTGGCGAAAATCTGTAATCATCCAGCTATCCTATGTTATATACGGTCCTTGGGCCATGACTGGCATTTTCTATAGTACACTTTCCGGCGGCAATATAAAACTTGAAATGCCTCCTTTTCCATTTCATTTAACAATTTAACAAATTACAACCACAAAAACATGGAAAAATCGGCATACGTTTGGTGAATTATATATCAGGTTGAAAAACAGTTATATGCCGAATTTTTGTAGCTGTTGAAGAAAGGTGAATTTTTTGTTGAAAAGTGGTATTCTCAATTGAAAAAATCTGTAATACGGATGATTGAGGGTGTGTACATTGTGCTGATAAAAAAGAAGAAGGCAGGATTATTTTGCAGCAGAAACGTGTAATAGAAAATGCCTGTCATGGTAGATACATTTTTCCAGTTTACATTTACTTAGTGTTTGAATATGCGATGCACCACCATTATTCAGTCACGGCAAATTCTTTCGGAAAAACTCATGCAACTTTTGGACGAAACTCGTCTATCACAATCTTTCAATGCGTAGAGTTTCGGAAGAAGACAGAAATACACTGACTGCACCGGTTCTTCCGAAAGATTTTGGTATAAGTCATCTCAGGGTGCCACAGCAAATATTAAAAACTGGTGTCAAAGTGTTGTGGTTGGGATAGGTCTCACCGATTTTGACGAAATTTTTATTACCAGTGTTCAACTCCAAACGCAAATTTTTTGTGAACTCTTTTTGGTCAACACCACTATTTAGTATTTACAATATTTCATGAGAACCTCATCATAAAAAATAATTTGAGTATTACAGTGGCAATATTCGCCCGTTTTCATAAGTCGGTCTCCAGGTATGTGTTGTCTGGCCTGTGGGGTAATACTGACCACCAACTATTGCTGGCATTTGCTTTCCTGAGAACTGCTCCACGAAAGGAGTTACCTCTTCTGGACTCCATGGTTGTAATTGCTGCAAATTATGTAAATTGTACAGTATATACAAAAAAATTATGAAACTAATATTAGCGGCATAACGACAGTGAAACTTTACGAGAGTATTGAATGATCTGACTGAATGATACTATGGGTGGGGGTGGGGGAAAGGGTGGGGGTGGGGTGGTTTTGGGGGGTGACTGTGTCTGAGGGGCGAATAGGCTTATGTTCTACATAGTAGTATTTATTGAACCATTAAAAGGCACATGGTATAAATGGCATGTATGCAGAAGCCAAATGCTTGCATCCACGTTATGTGGGTCGTATACTTTGATGAAAAAAATACAATATAAACCCCGTAGAATACTTTTTTGAATGATCCCACCTTTATATTACTCCAATAGAGTCCCTCTATTTCCCTCTATCCCAAAGATACACGATGTTTAGTACATTCTTTCAATTTTTCCGATACTTATTTTTTCACCAGTTTGCAATTATTATCTTCCTCTGTATAACTTGATCTTTTGAATCCCACCGCTGTAACCACATCTACTAACCTACCTACAATATAGAGGATCCCTATTCTTCACGAACGAAGCATATATTTTATATACGGGATCGTTCTGCCGGAAGGATTATTTTTTTAATTAGGTAGCGCGATAGTCGTTGCCACCAGATCAGAGGGAAAGTAATCTGTTCTGATCATACGAATTTGAGAGTTGTGGTTGTCTTGATCAATAGGTGAAATTTGTATTTTTCTACCTTACCAGAGCGGTCGGCTTGGTTTTATCACCAATTATGTCCTTAGGATGGTGAGCTCGGCAGCGGTTTAAATGCATGGGCTTTTAAAAGTATGGAGGGATGAAATGATACCCACTAGCAAGGGGGGGGGGGGGGGAAAGTCCCGCGAGAGACGGTTCCGATGTGTATTGCCTTTTTTGTCCATCATCGGTCACTTTATTGGCATTGAAAAACTGACCAAGTTTTCCACTAAACACGGTGAAGTCTGAGTTATTTGGATCATAGTTTATTTCTCCTAATAACGCCGAACTCGAAGCCATTTTCACTTGACTCGTGATACTGTGAATTCCGCGCAGATTGTTAAGAAATTCTCGTTGCCACTTATATTTCATAATACTAATGCTAAACACCAATTAACAACAAGAGATTTATTCGTATTCAGACTACCATCATCTACTCACACAAATCTGTATTGTCTCACAAAAAATGCATATAAAGATAATATTTCCCATACAAGAAATATACAGGGGGGAAATACTATAGATAGAGAATATATTTCACTACGAACAAAGCTCAATATATGACAAATACCATAAATAACATTATATACTAAATATACTGTTACGATCTTTCCTTGGGTTCGTTGATCAAAACTCCAAACAGCACTAAACTACTTTTATTACAACTCTCTATCACAACACAATACAATCTCCGTTAACTTTCCAACGCTCGGTGATCAACTCTCCGTCTCCTGGTTATATACCCGCTCACACAGTGGAGAATCCTCCAGATAAATCCCGACGGTCGAACATTCCACACTCGACGCGACATCTCTTGTAAACGATCTTCCTTCGAACCGTCACACTAATTTGCATTTATAAGCGACAGAGCCGGCGCTAGGAATTTCTGTAACAATATTATGACAATTGATATTATCATTTTCATAGCAGATCTTTCCAGTCACATAACAACAGGTAAAGTAGTTACCTACCTTTGTGGACGATAAACCAGTAAGTGTCTGTGGGGAAACTCTTGAGGAACTTCAGAACAATAGGAAATCACTTAAATGAAAAGATGGTTTCGAAAGAACCCTCTATCTTAAATGAAAACAAAACATTCCACATAAATTTCAAATAAATTAAAACTCCTGTTATATATCATTTTTGTTATATTACGAAATATTTTGGTACATGGCTAGACTCCGATCACAGGTTTTCTGCACAAATAGAAAAAAATGTGAATGAACATGTGAATAACGAACCATTCTCAAAACGATATCAATATAAGATGAATTATTATTATGCATTCACTTACAATCATATGTTCAACAATGTATAGTGGGGTTTTGCTACAGAATAAAAGAGAATATTGACTTTGAAAAAAATAATACTGATATCCGATGTATGTATACAACTTACAATGTGGATATGCACATTGTAAGTCGGTTACTTTGCTAAAAAGAGATACAGTTATGGAATTCTAGTGACATTCAAGAGACGTAGATAATCTGGTATCGTTGTAAAGGAAAAGTATACCTAAATCAAGCACGTGCCCCCGATCTTGTTTTATGACAATTCTTTTAAATAAATGAAATGTTCTCGGTGTTTTCCATAATTAGATGTGTTGTAATCATGAAGAAAGGATGACTCATTTTTAGTTTCTGACTTCTACTTCAATCTCAAATTTATGTCTTGATAAAGGGAATAAACATTCTCCACCATATGAAAAAGGGGATTCTTCAGAGAACAGACCTGATTTTTATATATAAATAACATTTTACAAGTGACATTTCTAAGGTCAAGAATATTATACAAATACTCATTTGCTTTCGAGAAATATCCAGTGGCTAGAACTACATTGACGGAAATTCATGTAGAGAATAAAAGCAGTTTTCTAATCAATATGCTTTTGTCTTTTTCCTTTAAATCGACCATAATTTTATGTTGCAATTTGTTATGAAAATATATTGTAGTTGTATATGGTGAATTTTTTGAATGTTAGTGTTTTATGCTCAGGTATGTCGAAAATTTGATTTCTGGAAGGAGAATTATGTTGATATCCCAGTATATTCAATTCAGAAAAGTTGGATTTTACAAAAGTTGAACATTTTGAGATAAAAACTGAATGAAACGGTCGAATGCGATTTTTTTCTAAGGAAGATCTGCACGATGCTCTGGAGATTTTGCAACACTACAAAATGGAATATCACTGAACTTTTTTTTATTTAAAATTCATGTAGAATATTTTCTCTCCTTTGAGATAGATGGTTCTTTAGACCCCAATTTTACATTTTAGTGATTTTATTCTTAATATATGAAGTTCCTCGAAAACTTCCCCACAGACAGATACTGTCATATCGTCAGTTACTTCACCTGTTGTTATGTGACTGGGAAGATCTTCTATAAAAATAATAATATTAATTGTCTTAATATATTTAATATATAATCACAACGCCATCCACTCTGCCCCGTTGGGGAATCAAACCCACGCCCCTGGATCGTGGGACGGCTCCGAAACCATAGCCTCTGCCTGTCATAAAATATAATGGGTGAGCGTATCTACAATTCAAAAAATCATAAACTTTCAGATATATGTGGTTATTATTAACAAATTTGCGTATCATGCATTTTCATGTAATAGCTGCAAGTCGGGTTCCCCTTTACCTTGCTAGGATTATATTTTGTACAGGAAGGAATGATTGAGTGGACCTCTTTATAATAATTTCTCGAGTAGTTTACTCGATATTTTTCTTATATTATATCATATGAAGACTAGGGTGGCTGAGTAGGTGTATCAGAATTATGGAGGGCATAATTAGTGAAATTAATTAGATTCAGAGAGAGAGAAAAAGTCTTAAATTGTTTTCCTATGTTTGTTTGAAAAGATTTCGCAGAGGTGAATGCCTAAAGTTGACGAGGGAAAATTTCAATAATTGAATATATTAAAGACTTATATTTTGTACTATTTGAACTGCAACAGAAATACCTCATTAATTTTGTTCAAATTTATTATTAGTGCTCGATCAAATATTTCGCCTACTTTGTCTATCAACAAAGGTAGTCTGTGGAAACTCTGTTGGTAAAAACCCCTTGCATTTAAGCCGCTGTCGAGCTCACCATCTAAGGACATAATTGGTGATAAAACCAAGCCGATCGTTCTGCGAAGGTAGAGGAATCGAAATTTCAACCGATTGATCAAGACAACTACTACTTTTAAATCCGTTTGATCAGAACGAATTACAAACTTCTCTCTGATCTGGCGGCAGCTACTATCGCGCTACCTCATCCAAAATATAATCTTTCCGGCAGAACGACTCCGTATACAGAGTGTGTGCTTTGTTCGTTTGGGATGGAAATCCTCTGTATTGTAGGAAGGTTACTACACGTGGTGGCAGCGGTGGGATTCAAACCCATAAACCCTAAATAAAGTTTCAGGAAATGAGGGAGGTAAGGTACTTTGAGAAATTATAGTTATAGTGATAAACTGAAGAATGAAATCCTCGAGTTATCAAATTTGAGCTCGTTGGTAGCTCCCATAATTATTCCAATTCAGATGAGCAGTTAGAGTAAAGAATCAATTTCATTGATCTTGAGATTGAATTCAGACAAAAAAAAATCCCCATTCAACTTGCCAGGTTAATATCAGTGAAATTTGAGAAAATGTTTTCAGCGACATGAAGAAGTATCTAGTTTTTGTACTAGGTTGGGAATTTCGGTTTCTAACTTACTCAATGAAGACTTATCAGTTGCTCATGCTGACGAGAAAGCCGGGATGAAAAAAAATCGTGAAGATATTTTGAATCAATTTAAGGTGGAGTTGCGAGAGGACCTTTAGGATCGAAACTAGGGAAATATTCAGAAGCGTATAAAGGGGATTTGTTACTCTTGTGGCAAACCAGGTTTTTTGCTAGAGAATGTCACAAAGGTCAACCAGGAGATAGCACTGGGTGTGAGTGCTTCCAAAACAGATTCGGGAGAGCTTCCACCAAACGTGAGACAGAGTGAGTCTCTACCAGCCGGCCAGAGAAGAATCAGACGGTAGTAGAAGAGCCGGTACCCGAGGCTGACCTGGTTGCAATGAAGGATAGTAATTTTCCTGAGAACAGAATGAGTTCAAAAGTACCTATAAAAGATGACGTCTTTGTTTTCGAGCCCTTTGAAATAGGAAACCCTCAATCACATGTAGCCCCTAACGTTGACAGAAATGAAAAGATAATCACAGTGAAGATTATAAATCTATCACGAATAGAAGTTATTTTTAAGAGAGGACAGAAGTCCAGTAGGGCAATTGTGGGTGAGGAATCACCTCAAATCAACACCTCTGATAGCAATATTTGTATATTGGATTTTTCAAACAATGAAAGAATAAGAAATGGATTTGACCCACAACATCTGAATATAAAGAACAAAGAAGAGCTGTTTGAGATAATTAGGAGTGTAAGAACCTATTTTGGGACGAAGAGTTGACGAGTACGACAAAGGTAAAGCAAAGTTTGAACTTGATACCAGATGCACAGTCCATTTGTATAGCTTCATATCGCAAAGCTTACCGCTAAAGAGAAGTAGTCGAGGGAAAATGGAAAAAATTCAGTATTATTTCTAGTGATGAAGGTTATAAGACCATCGTGTGCTCCCTGGTCTGCTCATGTAGTACTGGAAACCAAAGGAGCGTCTAACGAAGAAGAAAAAGTGAGAATGTGTATTGACTACCGAGGACTAAATAACGTGTCCAAGGAATACTATCCACTACCCAACATGTAATTCATGGACATGAAGTAGGCACTAAGATGTTATTTTCGGTTATTGATGTAGCCGAAGCCTATCATCAGACAGATATGGATGAGCAGGCCGTTGACGGGATTCATTACGTTTCAAGGTCACTAGTATATGAAAATGCAATTCAAGCATCGACTTTCTAGCCGTTCTTCAACATGGCATTCGTTGGGTTGACTTCAGAGACACGTAATTGAATAATATTATCATTTTCAATACTGAAAGTGAAAAGATCACATTGAGTGGGGCTAATGTGAAGCTGAAACCAAAGAAATATAATTTCATGTCAGAAAAAGTAGAATATTTGGGCATCATCCTTTTCCAGGAGCTTATACTATCCAACCCTGGGGCCATAGAAATAACTGCTAATTTACCACTACCAAAGAAAAGGAGTGAAGTCCTTTTTGGGAATGGTAAACTGGTACCGCCGATTTATACCCAATATCATACACAGATTCGCTCAACTTGACGAAAAAGGAAGTCAAATTCTAAATCACAGAAGAAATATGTTAGAAGCCATAAGAAAAGAAAGAATTGAAATCACATTCAATTTTGATTTTTCTGATTTTGAGTAACCATTCATTTTGGCTTACGTCAAAAAACATATTTTTGAAAGATTCTCGATATATTATTGTGAAGAAAAGATATTCCACACTACAAATTTCTCATACAGGGTATTTCATAGACTAGACAAAATTACTTTTCCCAAGATCAGTTCCGATTTATCGATTGATTTTTGGAAAAGGTGATACAACAAACATATGTGTATAGCTTTTCCGAAATATACAAAGTGGTTCATTATTAGGGAAGTATTCTATTTCGAGAAAAGTACAGAAACCATGAACCACCTGTATTTTGAAATTTCTCTGGTCAAATGGTTTTCTCACTCTATAATGATTCTTATAACATCTTGAGAGGTATAAATTCTACATTCGATACTATGACCAGTTTTCGGGATATAGGGCGTTGAATTTGAGAATTACTGACTTTATCAGTTTTTTCTTGAAACGGAAAAGCTGGATTGATTCCATGTTGCGCTTATAACTTCAATATAAATTTTGAATACATCTACGAGGAAAAATTCAGCTAAAATATTTACTACCAAGCGATTATTCACGAATATATCACAATAGGTTTGTGCAAACACACAATGATTCTACAGCTTCGTCACAGAGGAAGTTATATTAAGTTGATAACTAGTCGTGTTCAATTTTGAGATTGAAAGATTTCACCTTGATAACTTTTTATACAACCATACAATTAATCGATAATCATAGAGCGTGATAATTATTTGAAAACAATATTTGATAATTGTACAGTCAATAATTAAAAAGTTTGTGGGATTACTGTTCGATTGTAAGTCCACTCAAAAAGCAGAACAACAATAATAACCAGAACAATCGTACTAAAAACATATTTTCTTGTGGTTATGTCGGTCCTGTTTTTTAGTTTTTATGTGCTGGAGAAATCTCTTATACCGTATTTCTGGGAATGGAGACATTTATTCCAAGTATTACCAGGTTCAGAAACGAGAGATATTGATGAAACAATAGAAGCTGCTGAAGAAGCACATAATCATAGAATTCGTTCAAGACTTGAATGTACAAGGGGTTCTCGTTCATTTTGGTCATTTGCTAAAGCTCTCGCTAAAAATGCCACTTTCAGTTCATTTCCCCCTTCAACCGAAGAGGATGGATCGCAAGCCATCGCTACTCAAGAAAAAGCGACTATGTTTGGTTATATGTTTGCTGGCAATTTTAATTTCCAATTTTACATTGTGAAAATATTTTTCACCAACATAATATAGCAAATATTTCAATGAACCTGAATATAATCAAGGCTTGCGGAACTGATAGAATCCCAGCAATTGTTCTGGAACTGTGAGCCCCCGAAGTGACACCGATACTTTGCGAGTTATTCAACCTTTCGTATAACTTGTTTTTTTCCTGAGTCCTGTAAAACAGCCAGAGTTAAGCCAGTTCCTAAAAAAGGAAAGAGAACTTTACCTTGTAATTATAGATCAATTGCATTGCTTTCTATCATTTCCAAAGTAATGGAAAAAGCGATCAATATAAAGCTTATCAAATATATGGAGAAATCAGAAATAATCAATGATCGACAATACGGAATCAGCGATCAAAGATCAACCAGTGACTCACCTAAGTATCGCACTATAACTTGACTCAACCCTCACCCCCATCTTACATAGGTAACTAACAGATAACTACCAGCGTCACATAGGAGTATACAGTGCGATACTACTACCACTTATGAATATCCTGAAAGCAGCATCCAATCGAAAAATTCGGAGAAACGATAGCTGCTGCACTCAACATTTCTAAAGCATTTCATCAGGGTCGGCGCTAGGGGGTGAGACAGTTTTTCAGGGGCGGCATTTTTAATCGCAAAGCAACAAAGAATAGCATAGAGAAAAAACACTACTATGTAAGATATATTATTATACTTCATATGTATGTATGTAAGATATATTATTATACTTCATATGATGGTGTGGTGTGTGGTGTCATGTTTCACTGCTCCACAGTCGTCACTGGTGTCTTTCTGACGGTCTAGACTCACACGTCACAATACAAGAAAATTATTGTGGGAAGTTACAAAAGTGAGATTCAATAAAGAGAGAGAGGTATTCAACCTAGGACGGTCCAAGAGGAGATAATAATGTGAGATATTAATTTATTCATATTGTCGTTATTCTGGTGTATTATAACCAGTGACAGGTGATTTTGAATTTTAAGAAGAGAATGGGGGGACTCCGCCCAAGAGATTTTTGGGGAGTATAAAATAAGGAAGCTTTTATTAGTGATTTTATTCCAGATGGTACTGAGCGTATCGAAATTTAAATTGACTTTCATCATCGATTCCATAGGGTTACATCGTTACGTACAGAGTGTATCGAATCCAGAATCCAGCGAATTGTAACAAAATTGATTTTCTAACAGGAGTAGGTCGGAAAAACAGAAAGTGCTTGAATGGTCTTGTTAGTCTTTGGGATCACAGTAAATCCAAGAGTCACCTAAAGTTATATGAAGTGTATAGATATATTTTTGGTTGGCGACAGTTCTAACTATGTTCAGAGTTATTACGTATTTCGAAAATTGTAACACAATTGAAATTGTTTTCAGGTCTTGGACTCATGGATTTTTGTTTTCATTACACATTACGTTTACGTACCGTACAAGATGCTCCTATAAAATTTAGAGACTACCCATGAAATGCATGACGTAGCTCACAATCACGAAGAGTTTGTATTAATCCAAATACTGTACGTTACCACCTATACAATAGGATTATGGCAAATATTGTACAGAAAACAACTACTTCCCGAGCTAAGGACTTGCCGGCTAATGACTGATGAATTGCAGTTAAATATACACGGCAGGGCGGCATAAGAGACACTCGACTCAGGCGGCTATCCCGGTCGCGCCGGCACTGCGTTTGATCGAGTTGGCATCGGGGTCGCTATTCTTAACTGACTCCGTCTTGTGATTTACTTCCTCAATCGATCTTGTGCTTTATTGAAGAGTTTCTCTGATGGGTCTTTATATGTGGTTGTTGATGGGGTATCGTCTGATAATCTCTCAATAAATGCAGGTGTTACACAGGATTCAGTTCTGGCGCCCACTTTGTTTTTGCTTCATATCAATGATTTGCAGGAGAAAACATCTTGTTCAGTGCATAGTTTTGCGGGCGAGAGTACTCTTCATACTAGTTTCTCTTGCAGAGTTCCCATATCAGCAGTTTTTCCTAGGAATCTTCCTTCAATAAAACAGCTGAACTTTGCAACTCCTTTCCGAAAGAAGTTTTTCCTGAGGCTTAAAAACTTCAAATATTAAGTAAATGTTAATTCTTATCTCCTGTCCCTTGATTCACGAGAAGTTTCTTGAACATTTGTTCAGTTTTTCTACCTCTTTCCAACCGCCTTCAAGTACACAAAGCGAAAATGCTCGCTTGTGTCAAAAAATCTGTTCTTACTGCGGAACAGAAATACGCACAATCTTCATTGATATAAACTATGACATTGAATATGCTTCGAACAGGACTCGAACCATGTTTCGGTCAAGTAATCCGTGCATCTAATCTAGCAGATTTATTCGAAGCGCGCATTGGAATGAGGAGGGGTAATGTAGCTTTCTTTTTTTCAAAATCAGAAAAGCGAGGAAATCAATCGGTCCCGTCTCCAACAAGCCGTGAGGAGAAATCAGCCCATGTCATAGTTGTGGTCGCATTCAGTTCTCAGAGTTTCAATATAAACTTTCCGAGACGAATAGGCACTCAACCGAATTAAAACAATTCAAGATCAACAAAGTTCCGATCGAATCCTCAGATTTATAGACCGCAACCGAACCAAACCCAAGTTCAGTCAGAAACCCCAATTTTCCAATCAATTTCAATCAACAGCAAAGAGCAAATTTCATGACGTACGAAAACTCAAGTTGGTCAAGATACTATCAAGAGTACTATTTCGGTGATAATTACTATCAAACAGATTATAGTTATCCATCTGACGATGATTATGATCATTATTTTACTAATAATCAGAACACTCAATATAATCAATTAGACCAAATACAATCTCCGGAAGAAGCCTCAACATATCTGGATTTTCTCTCACTTCCGAACACCAATCGCACATATATCATTCCGTGGGATCTGGTAGGGATACAATCTCAAATCCAATTATTGGACATTCAGGATAACAACCCGAATCTCAACAACAAGAACAAACCTTCGGGTGAGCTCTCTGCTCTCGATCAACTAGGAAAATTTATATTATTACAAACATATTACATTAAAGATGCTTCAAACACCTATGAAATTTCAATTGATACAGGCGCAGGTAAATCAATATTCATGAATCCTCTGTCCTAGATTTCGAACAAACGGATCCCCACACAGTTTATTATATCTACGAGTAAGACATCAACTTTGATGGAGGGCTTGGATCAGATTTCTTAGAGCATCACAACTGAATTATCGATCTGAAATAGCCAATAACCAGTTTCAAGACAGTTCTCTTATTCGAATAGAAATAGTACCTACTGCGCACGGAAAGAGTGTTCAAAATAAAATGTGATCCTAGTAGCATTGACGCTATACTGTTAGCGAAAGAGAAATAAAAAGTGAGAATCTACAACGCGATAGTGAAAATTGACAGAAATAATATGATGTTCTACACTTCCATCGTGAACATCAATGCCATTCCGAAAAGTATAAATTTTTTCGACATAGAAAATGCATCCTAAAAATCCCGCCTTTTGATCGAATCGAAGAAATAAAAAATCAATTGAGGATCGATCACTGGAATGATGAAGAACATGAATTGATAACAAATCTGTCTTCAAATTGAGGATATCTTCTTTCTAGAAGGTAATAACTTCACATTCACAAACGAAATCAAGTAGAGTATTGAAACTAAAGATGCACTACCCGCCTTCACTGAATCCTACAGGTACGCACAAGTGCATAAAACAGAAAGCAAGGAAACGAATCTCCAACATGCTTGACCAAGGTATTATTGAACCATCGACCTCTTCATGGTCATAACCTGTTTGGGTGGTACCCTCTGCAATGCCGAGTCGAAGTACTTTACCACCAAGAGATAGCTTCTCGCCATTTTTTGGGCCGTACACAGACCGTAGACAGACTGCTGACTCAAATTTGAAGAATACGATTGATATTGATACGAAATTGGATGAAAACCCGGTAAAATTTATAAAAACGCCGAAACACTTTCCCGAGAAGAATGTGTAGCATTTCGAAATGAAATTCCTAAACTAGCTTCTAACCAAGATGAAAATGAAGAAAACGAGAGTTCACTAGACTCAAATCCCGATGACATCCCCAACGATAAATCAAGGAATATCTGTCGAAACCATCGTAGATTTATAAACCTATATAAGTCGAAATCAATCGTCGAGTATTCTAAAATAGAATTCAACAGCTTCAACATCATAAGAATATAATAACATTTTTTTGAAGAAAAAAATTGTAACAATTGCACTACACAATCATTGCAGATATTTTCGAAGAATATCCCGAAGGAAGGAAGGATAGTCGAAACAAAATTTTGAATTTATCACTTGTCCTATGTTTCGAATTCCTCTTCAGTGATAATCTCTGTGCTTTTCCTCTTACAATATGTGAAGATTCGGTACAAAATACGGTAATAGATACCAGAAACATTAAACACATCAACTCTACATTCTAGAGACATTCTAAGTAGGTTTTCTCGGGCATTTCGTATCACACAAGAATGCATTCGAGTTGGAGGGAGTACATTGAATATAAGTACTCAAGTACAGAAATCTCCCCGACAGTATATGTATCATGAAGGAATTCGTTTTGAAAGTCTACCGGTAATTTTAAATAAATAAATGTACTAAATCGTTATAAGAAATCCGCGAGTAATAAAACGAACAAATGAAATTGAAAATAACTTTCCCATAGACTGCTTAGATCCCAAATAAAATTAAGATTGGAACAATTGGAACCCATGAAGAAGGAATTTCCTCTCCCAATAATTTGAATTCAAGTTCATGTATCGATAAAAAGAGCGGATGTTGTAATTCATGCCTCCGCCAAAAAATTAATTATTCAGTACCAAAAAAACTCATGAACACCGCCATAAAGACCTCTTTACCCAATTGAATTTATATGACAAACAAAGTTTATAACAAAAACCGACAGAAGCCGAAAATTTACATATTCCAGGAAATATGAGATCTCACAAGGCTAATTAACGATCGAAGTAAAAAACGCCGAAAGAGTAGCCTTGAAAGTTTCAAGGAAAAAATGGCATTCCATGAGTGATTCGCAAATTTCTTAAAATGTCATTTGAGGGTTTTTTAAATGATGTTCATCTTTATTGATACAATCTGGCAAGTATCCACCGTCAGATGCATCGAGATTTTCCGTTATTAATCTCCAGAATGTACCAATAATATTGATTATTCCGCGATTTGTCCGTTTTTCGAAATGTTCAGTGTCCGCGATGATTTATCTCTATTAAATTTCAAGTGAGTCCGATATTTGAATGAGGAGACTGACTTGAGTTTTTCAGTTGTTTTATTTTCTATATTTATGTAGCAAATAACGCAATAGCATACGACAATACAGTTAAAAAGTTTTCTTCAGAATATTCAACTTGATGCGATTGAATCATATCAGCAACAGTTGTATGAAATCGTTCGATGGATCTGTTGAACTGGGGATGATTAACGCTGAAAAAGCTGAGTTTGACATCATAGATAGAGGGTACATAGGTTTTTCATTAGTTGACTTGTGAATTATCGACCGTAGTCGCGATGTATGCTAGTGGTGTTCCATAATCTTCGAAGAAGAGTAGAAAGGGTATTTACTACTGACCTGAAAGATTTATCTTCTATCGCGTATGTTTGAGAGAATTTCATCAATTCGTCCCTTATTGTTGATGCGTAATATTTGGTGGGGTTTCAAATTTCTATATTGATTCGTACAATAATAATAATAATAATAATAATAATAATAATAACGTTTATTGTGCATAAAAAAAAATAATTCTTACACACAAAGGGAAAAAGGGTTAGCCAAAAGCTATCTTCCACCCTTCCCAAAAATTGACATGTATTTTTGACAATATAAATGAATTGGTAAAGTTAACTCATTATTATCTCTTAACTACGAAACAATAAATGAATTATTTCATTTACACAGGATTTGTCTCAAAATGTTAGAGTAATGAGTTGAGGTTAATAAATATACGAGAGAACAAGTGATATTAGGAAATACTCAGTTGTGATTTCAATTTTTTTTTAAATAGAGAAATCGAGAGATCCAGTAAAGGTAGGATATAATTAAGATATGAAGGAGCCAAACATGAAAAACATCCTTCGAATTTAGAAGTATTGTGTTGGGGAATATTGAAAGAGTCTATCCTGATATTCACTAAATGAAGATCAGATCGTCTATTTATCAAGTTATGTAAGTACTTAGGAGTTTGAGTTTGTAGCAACTTATACAGAAATATACTTGTTAGGTATTGAACTCTAGCCTTGACATTTAATTCTTCCAAACTTAGTAAAAACGGAGTTACGTGCTCTCCGAATGGTATACAACGAACAAATCGCATGCAAGCATTTTGTATACGTTGTAGTTTCATCTTGTTATACTGTGGTAAAAAATTATAGTACACCGAACAGCAGTAATCGATATGAGGATAAATCAGAGTTTCAACTAACCTTAATTTCATTTCTGTTGACAGCTGATACTTAAATTTATATAAATTTTTCAATTTGAAAAAAGATGTTCTGAATATTTTTTCAACATGTTTATCAAATGACAGAGACGAATCAATAATAACACCTAAATTTTTTGCGGAATCAACCCATTCGATTTCGGAGTTATTCAATGAAAGCCTATGATAACTTTGTATTTCCGTTTTCTGTCTTGGGGTCCCAAAGCATAAAGCAACTGTTTTAGAGGGATTTATTCTTAAACCGTGATTTTCGGAGTAAACTAATGTATTGTGTAAGTCTTGGTTGACATGGGTTATACAATTTACTATATTTTCGGCCATGCCAGATAAATAAATTTGGAAGTCATCTGCATAGAGATGTACTTGACAAAATGATAGAGAAGACGGATAATCGAATATAAAGACCGAAAACATCAGTGGCCCTAGAATACTTCCTTGTGGGACTCCCAATTTAGTTTCTTTCAATGATGAACACAAGAAATTTTGATCGAGTTTGACTCTTTGGGCTCGTCCTGTAAGGTAGCTTGCCATCCATCTCAATGATATTTCATCGAATCCAATGTAGCGTAATTTACTGATAAGTAGTTCAAAATCAACCAGATCGAATGCTTTACTTTGATCGAGCATAACTAAAAGAGAAACCGCTGATTTATCTTTAGCTTTACCGATATCATCGACGACTTTGAGTAAAGCAGTCTGTGTTCCGTGTTTTTGGCGAAACCCCGATTGCATATCGGGAAGTATTTTTTTTTCATCCAAAAATATTTTGATTTGACGGGAAACAATTTTTTCAAACACTTTAGAAAAAGAGGGCAATATGCTTATCGGACGCAAATCATTAAACGATGTAGGTGCACTTTTTTTTGGTATAGGTATTACATTCGCTATTTTCCAAATGTCAGGAAAAATGCCTTGATTCAAAGATTCATTAAAAATATGTTTGATTTCTTCAATACAATGTGGTATCACGATAGATATCATTTTGATATTTATGTTATCGATACCCAGAGCATTTGATTTAATTTCACGGATGGCTGTCAGAATGTCTTCACATTCTATTTCCACAAAAGAAAAATTAAATTCATTGTTCAGTTTGTTGTTCCTATAAAATGACAAAGTATCTTCGTTGATTATTGATTCACCTGCTACGTTCAAGAAAAATTCATTTATTTCCTCTGGATGGCGCAATTCAGTTGGAAGATTGTGTGTTTGCGACCTAGATTTCGTGGCGACTCCCCATTCAGCAAGATTTTTCCAAGTCATTTTGCTGTTATTTTTATTTTTATTTAGGATATACTGTACATAAGCGTTTTTTTCTCTCCTTAATGCACCATTTACATAATTACGTAAACTGACGTAGTACTGCCTTGCTGCTGGTGTTTTATTTCTTAGATATTTAGTATGTGCTTTGTCTCTAGCGCGCATCATAAGTTTAAGATTATATGTTACATAAGGAAGTGTATTACGTCTTTTATTAACAATGCAAACGGGTGCGTGTTTATCGAATAAATTGATAATATTTTCATTAAGAAAAGAAACTTTGGAATTTATATCGGACAAATTAACAATCTCGCCCCAAGGCACTCTGTCAGCATCTCGTGAAAAATCATTGATATTGAAGTGTTTAAAATTTCTAAAAAATATCAAATCATCGCGGGGAATATCTTCACCCAAATCGATATCGCAATAAACAATCATGTGATCAGACATACCGTTATTATCCAATGTACTACAATTTGTCACCACAATATCCTTGCTAATACAGATAACATCAATTAGGGTCTCAGAAGTACCAGTTATCCGAGTTGGGTTTTTTACAACTTGACATAAATTGAAATTAGAGATCAGACCACTGAATAATTCACAATCACGAGTATAGGGATTCAGCAGATTTATGTTGATATCACCCACTATAAGAACCACTGAAGTTTCGAGGTATACACGTTCCAGCACATCCCCTATATCCTGCAAACAGTCGTCTACATTTTTTCCGGGTGGACGATATACAACACCACAGGCTATCTTCTGTTTGTTTATATTCACTATGATCCAAAGCTGCTCCAGACCATTGGGTGAAATAGACGAATGATATACTTTATACTTATAAAGCGATTTTAGAAAAAAACACACTCCACCCCCTCTGCTACCTCTGTCCATTCGTACGATGTTGAAGTTAGGTATCATGAGAAGATTATCAGGAAAATCTGGCGCGAGCCAGGTTTCCGTTACACCAATTAAAGAAAATTTGTTTTCTATAACGCAAGCCTTGAAAGTATCGAAACAGTTGTTCAATGAGCGTATATTAACGTGACCTACTTTGCAACCCACTTTTTTGACTCGGCTATTGTTGGCATCCCATGAATATATTTTATGTAGAGATTGTCATCACCTTCCTGTTTACGTTCATTAAGTTCAGAGATAACTGTTTTCAGGTACTCTCGTTGCATATTCGTTTTATCAGTGCTAATTTGAACGTTAATATTCAAAGATTTCAACTTCCTTTTATTTTTGAGGATTGTGATGACATCTTCCCTGCTGTTCAAAATTACTTTGAGTGGCGATGAATTAACACCCTGTTTTTTCCCAATTCTGAAGGTTTTAATTCCATCTATAGCTACAGATGGTGCTATAGCTTTTATGATATCTGAGGCTCTTTTTGTGTCTGTTTCCTCACCAACTTCACTCAGTTTGTAGATGATAATATTTTTTTCTTTTCTCTGCCTTTCTGATATTTCGTTGATAATTGCTTCCGTATTAGTGGTGCTTTTTTCTGCCTTCAAACTCCTCACCTCTTCCTGAAGTCCCCTTACCAGAGTGTTGAGATCCTTAATAGCTTTAGTCAGTTCCTGACAGTTGGCACACTCTGCATGTGTATTCATATCTCCCTCTACACTCTGCCTACAATCCTCACACTTGAAAAAAGTTCCTTGGATTTCGGTGAAAACAGTGAATTGTTCTTTAGATAATCCCAGACACTTGCAATGAAAAACTTTCTTGCAAGAACTACACTGTAGGAAAGGTGTTTTATCGTTCGCAGTTTTTAAACACTTAGCACATTTTGCTGACATTTTGATCGACAATCGAAAAACAATTTGAACTGATGTAAAGAGCTAACTCACACACGTCTTGTCTCGACAACGGTTCGGTGATGAATGTTTTCGGTGTTCCTGCTATGACAAGAGGTGAACCGAGGTTTATTCTACAAATTTTTACTTTTTCACTAACTTCGCAACTCTTCACGAAAGTTCTTATATATCTCGTACGGAACCTTGCCAGTTGTATTTTTATCTGATTCGTCTGACTCTTTCATATAGGCAACGGTATAGGTTGGTATTTCCTAGATGGTTATGTTTAAGAATGAAAGGGTTTTGATCAGGGTCAGGAATTCCGAATTCCAGTTATAGTTCGACAGATTTTGAGTTTGGTGTGTTTATAGGCAAAGAGGAACGAAGATATTTTCAATATTGGCATTTGAAATGATTTCAGACTGAATAGGTTTTCGTCAGATCGGACAAATTCTGTTATTTGTATATAATGTAGAACAGATGCTCTACTACTGCGTCACGGTCAAAGGGAAGATGGACGATGAGGTATTTTCTATCCTTGACAGATTCACTAAACACTATATTGATCTTTTGACTAGAAGAGTGTTTCGATTGGGCATTGCAGAGGGTTCTGGATACGTATGCTGTCAGGATTTCTTTTTCGATCGGTCCTTGTGACAAAATGGTGTCAATTGCGAACGCACTAGCATCATTGGTGAGCAGGAATAGTTCTTCGAAGTAAATATAGAGAAGAATCGGGCTTGAAGATTGGAAGGTGGTATAGAATAAAAACAAAAGTAGGAAAAAACAAAGCCAGAAATATGTGGAAGATCATCAATCATGAATAAGGGAAAACAGCTCTACTAGTCGCATGTTTGTTGATTATTTCTATACCATTGCAAATGTACTGGGTAACCAATTACCGAAAACATCTGCTTCAGCAAGAGACTATTAAAAATCACTACCTTCTAATAAAAATTCTTGTTTTTATCACCTACGGCAACCATCGAAGTGGTACAAGCAACAAATAATACGAAATCAAAATGTTTCGAAAATTATGATTTAAACAGTGTGATATTGAAAGAAATAGTGTATAGGTAATGTTTCTGAACCCCTCCCCATATTGTGTGATTTCTGCTTTAGCCGAGAAATCTTTCCTGACCTATTCAAAAACACCAAAATCATTCTCATTTTCAAAAAAGGCGACATTGACTGGATGTAAAACTATCGATTATGTCCATTATTGGTAAAGTTATTGAGATCATGGTTAAGAGAAGGCTTACTGATTACTTTGAAAAACAAATTCCTGAACGATCATCAGTACGGTTTCAGAAAAAATCGCCTGGCAATGGATGCTGTTTCGAAATTGGTGAGTGAGGTTGTTGATGTTTTTTTAGGAAGACATAAAGCAGCTGCCCTTTGTGATTTGAGCACAGCGTTCGATTGTATCTCTCATCATCTACTTGAGAAACTCGAGTACTATGGTTTAAGAGGAGTTGCAAATACATTTTTTCCATGAAAACATAGGAAAGTAACACATATAATAAATGGAAAGTGACCTTTATTCTCACTCATGCGGAAAGTTACTTTCCGCTCGGCTAGCAATAAGCCGTCAAACCCATGAATCCTGTAAGATTAACAGATGTAATTATTAATTGCTCTTCCCTATTAATGTTATTCACATGAAAAACTGGAATGAGAACTATTTTTTCATGAAAAATACAGAAAGAAAATATGTTGACTCCAAAATACCATACTACCTGTATCTAAGATAGGCAACCACAAGGCGCGGGAACATTTTTTGAAAATTCAGAAAAGTAAGTAGGCTTTTGAACAAAGACTATCATAAATACAACGTGAGATTAGTCCGACAACTGGATATAGACGATTTGATATTTGCATTATATTGTTTAATAAAATAGGTGGTCGTGGGAAAAATAACATTACTTGTACGAAAGTGGTTTTCCACACAGAAAACCCTGCGGCTCAATGGAAGACCTACATAGTAAGGCCCCAGGGACCTAAAACTGCCACAATTTTCTTTTTTGGTGTTTCGAGAGAGAATGTGAGTATAGGTTGAATACCACAAAAAATTTATTGAAAAATCATATATCTGATGGGATGCGTTTTGATAATGATGATGCGAAATGATTGATCTTCGTATTCGTTTAATAATATTCATGTAGGACGAAATAACTTCAGTAACGTAAGTTACAGATATAAGTGGTATAAAAGCATAGGAAATTTCATTTCTCGATTCTTCAGAACGAAATCTTATTTATCTGACCTCAGAAGTCACTCTGAAAATCTCACAAATAGTTTGGTAACAACCTGTTTATGATTGTGGGCAATGTATCGATTTTTCTCTGTGGAATTCATAATGATACAGCGCGACAAGACAAAGTACACCACATATCTGTTTGTGCCTGGGGTGTACATATATTTCATTCGACAAAATGAATCTATGAATTATGAACTGTAAAAATTTCTCCTGTTCCAGCTCATAAAACCTAGTTCATGAACCAAATTACATTGGAAAAAAGGTACTTTTAGCAATCGAACCGGTGAGTCCAGCAGACTTGTTGTTTATATCACCCTATGAATAAATGAACAATATAAACTTACTCGGTTATATCGGCTCCTCCTTTCTTTTTCCTGACCAAATATCATCAGATCCGACTTCCCAATTAACTTCAGCACACTGATCAGTCACAGAACAACCCGCGAATGGCACATATATTTTCATTTTTGAATGCAAATCACATCCATTTAGCATCATATTCCATCCGGTGTCAGCCTGTACCGTTTACCATGGCCTAAGATATTCTAAATTCGGTGTAAACACACGATTACCGACCCAAATATAAGGAATCAATAAGGGTAAGTGAGAGAAATGAAGTCAAAACGTTAGATACGGTTTTTAAGTTTCACACTTCACGTGTATTACTTTATTTAGAAAATGCTAAATTAATCATCTAGCTACAACTTCCATTGAGAAGAAAACATATGAATTCACTTTCTAAACGGGGTTTTTCAGATCACTAGCGTTTTTCGGTTTTGCAGATTTGCCATTCGATCCATAATTAACGAATGCTGAGCTAATATAAAGGGGATAGCTTATCAGAGAAAAATGAGACTGGCTGACTGTTGACATTCGGAAGCCTTGATAATAGGAAATTGTTTTGAGGTGGATTCAAGCAAGCCAACTGAACTTATGAATAATTCAACTTATCAACTCAGATCAGGATTGAATGAGGGCATTCAGACAAGTACTTAACTTGAAAATTCCCCTATTCTATCAGGTACTTAAGAATTGTTGAGTTATTTATAAAATGACTTGGGTTGCTTGAATCTATATTCAAATTAATACCTTCCTTGATTCGTCACAGCTAAATTTCTTTCAAATGACATATACTCGAAATTACAGACCTCTTTTCAACGCATACATGGCTAAGAGTTGTGAAAGGTAATAGGAATCATAAGAAAGGGAATAAAAGAAGCTCCTTCAGTTCAATTATATTTTTCCGGATTTAAGTTTTTTTATCTGTGCAATATCGTGTAACTCAAAGCTCACCCCTCGAGTCTCTGCTATTCAATGTAATCATCTATGTAGAAACTTGTTGTAGAAATCAATTAACCTAACACCAAACTTATATTATTTGTACTCGACGCGCATCAATTGACTTTTTATGTAATCAATAATCTGCACAAAATCAATCGGAATCATAATGCCAACTATGATTCATATATAGCTATGAAACAAGTATACTTGTTAGGGAAATGGGAATGAAAGTTTTTTCAACATCACTCGATTATTTGAACTATTCGTTGTAAGAAATCAAATGTCATTTAGAGTTTCTGATAAACTCCATAACTAGATTAATCTGTGAAAAAATTGTGATAGACACAGTCGAATGATCATGATAGATTTTTCCTGAGGGTTTCGACTTCGCATCATCATGGGACTCTTCTCAGAAGAGCCGAGTGATTTGTCTCGAGATAAATATAGCCATTGAGGATATCTGGATACAATATTGGTCAAGACTATTTGGCATTTGTTTCATTCCGATTGGGATTGAAGTAGGCGGACCACAAGTATGGAAGGTCTTGTTAGCGAACAAATAATCGAAATTGAGTTGATTCTTTGAAATATCCTGTGGCCTTCAGTGTCACTGGCGGAGACTCCATAGAAAAATGTATTCCGGAACATTGAGAACATTTCTCAGTGGAAAATATAACTTCATTTCATTAATAATCGTAATTGAATTTGTTCTAAACTCGTATCTTCAATCGAAAATTTCGAAAGCTGTAGAATTACAAACACTCCTGACAGATTTGTGAATATAGTGGCTCTTTATTTTATTAAACTCGCCCATTTTTAGCTGATCCCACTAGTACTTCCTTGAAAATGGTAAGACCAACTGAGATGAAAGTTGATGAAAACAATTAAAATCGATAGTATCACACCTGTTTTGAGATATCCGCAAAAAAGTAAAAGAAAACAATTTTCGTTTTTTGGCTACCTAGCCTACATTTTGAATAACATGAAAATGATGTCTGCGGAACTTTTTGTCTCCTTTATTTTTTGTAAGGGTCATGTAGAATGCGAAGACTCACTAATATAAAGGGTGTTCAATTTAAAAAAATAGCATACACTCATCGAAATGAACTTGAAAATCGAAGTATCATTCGAAGCACCCTGTATAAATATAAATGTTCCTCAGACTATTAAATGCTATTTTTGTGTTCTCTGAGCTACTTAAAATAACTTTCAGTTTTTTGATAAAACAACTCAATAAAAGCGGTTTCATTCCGAGCAGGCTTCACCTCTGAATTTAACAAAAATTTATTTGGCAACAGCGCATTGTCGCAGGAACAAAATCAGCGCTGGGTAGGAAGGTATGGAAACATATTGTATTGAAGGAATAACAAAACGGTTGTTCTATTGAAAAAAATTATATCATAGCTCTGACAGAAAAATGCAACACCCTGTACATCTGAAACCAATTTTAAAGCGCGGCCTTCCTGGTCTCATATAACTTTCATTTGGAACTTTATTATGTATTTTCGCAATATCGATATATCGAGTGGATATACACTATTGGGAGACCCTGTATGAAATAATGAAACGACAATTGTACTTACAAGACGTTTATTGCCAAATAAATCATACTAACAACATAAAATAAACTCTAAATACACGTCTTAACATACAATTTTGTGAACAAATCTTTGGTAATCAGACATTAGGTTTTGAGTAAAATAGACGATTTTCAAACTAAATGCACACAGTTCGGTTACTATCTTATAATAAAAATAAAGAAAATTCTGAACACTCTCGATATATTTGGTATTTTTCCAGCGTCTCAATATGGGCGTACCTAGAGGAAAGAGTAAAATTAGCGATTATAGACAAACAACAAATTACTTCAGTAGATATTCATATTAATCCTGAACAATTATATTAATTGACCACATGAAACAAATATCAGTATTCTTCTAACACACTGACAAAGTCCCGGCATATGCAGTCATTTATGAAATGATGTGCAGGGAAAGCGCTGCATTTATGAAGTGATGTGCAGGGAAAGGGCTGCATATGAAGTCACGATTCAGGACAATAAAACAAGCACGACTGCAGGAGCAGTGGTTCCTTATGAGTACTCTAGTTTGATGTTCATGCATATAATAATAATAATATTTGATTTTATTGATAAGTTCATATACATGGTACCCAGTACATACACAGCACTTATCAAATGGCAGGATTCACTTTTTGTCCCTGTTCAGAACATGGACAAAACTTGCTCTTCCATCCAACCTTGTGCTCTTCCATCCATCCATCAAGTAGAAATATTGTGCAAAGTGCATGTATAAGGAAAAAATCGTTCGGAACTCGTATATCTCTCCAACTCCGAATGGGATTTGTAGGCGGAGAGCACGACTGCAATAGCAGACAGTGATTATGAACTGGTCTTGAGTCCAAGGTATAGGTTGTCCATGAACAACCTTAGTTGAAGTAGTTGAAAAATGTTTCAAATTACAACAGTTTTTTCAGGTCCCGAAGAAAATTAAGACTAGATCCGAAAACGCACCACTGTTTGTCTTGTCAATGTGTTAGTTAAGTAAAATGTGGTGTGTGGAGGCGCTTGCCGCGCTTGACGATACTCGCTGCACACGGCTATAGTAATAATAATTGAAAAATTATTTCTAAGATTACACAAAGGAAGTAAAGAGACAACATATGGGAGGTACCGACAGAAATATTGAATCCCAACACTAATATTAGTTTCACTTGATGTCTTTGAACTGATGATCGAGTTTAAACTCGATCCGTAGTTTTCTGGGTTTCAACCTACCTCAATCTGAAAAAATAAGAATTAATATTTTTGATAAGCAAATTTGATTTATACGAGAGGTTGCTGACTAATTGGATTGTTCTATTCAGAGGGAATTGTTTTTCACCAGACGCAGCAACTTTTCGAGGTAAATCTGCCCTTCTAAACTTGTACAGATTCCAATAATAATTCTTATTTTTTCAGATAGTGGTAGGTTAGAAACCTAGAAAACTAAGGAACAAATATTTATCCACCAGAAAATAATAACGTTCAAACAGTAGTCTAAACTCATTTCGAACCTTCATTATTTTTGTGATGAGTAGTAGTGTTTTTCAATGTTTTTTGAATATTTTCCCCGAAGAACGTCATTGTAAGGGAAACTAGTACCAGTTACATTTCGACAACCAAATCAGCAATTATGCAGTAAATTGGATTCATTTTTGAATAAGGGTATTTAACAACTCCTGGGTAAGTTTGACGACTGCAATGGAGTACAGACCATGCATCAAGTTCTACGAAGAACAACAATTTTTGGAGAAATAAGAAAAAATTTCCATATATTGTATTCAGCGAATATTGTATGAATAATTGTAGGTAGGTAAACAGCTATGCTTGCATTCGAAGGATTTTTGAACGATCTGTCCCGCCGTCTAGATAATTTTAAAATCCTTACCGATATGATATATCGCATAATTATACTAATTCTCACAAACGAAAATACTCCATCTTCTATGTTATCAACATAGATTGTATAAGAAATATTATGTTATACTGTAAAGCACAATCTTTTTTTGTGTAATAAAATTGAACGTCGAAAAGACTACTGCCAGACCATCGTTTGAATGGTTTTGCACAAAACATTGAACTACGACTCAGCTCACCCACATTCAAATTTGATACATTCAACCTGAAAATATTTTTCTAGGTAATAAGGTCTTACCACATGTAGCGATGGAACAAACTCGTCAAAATATCTAACGAACATCGCCTGTTGTTTGACACTAACGTACAGATGATCACTGGGAAATGGTCGGCGTTGAATCAAATCGTTCAAAAATTCTTCTCGTGTAACCAATCGATCAACCTCTGACACAAACTTACGTAATGGTCGTCTGGATCACGCCGCCCTACGACGTCAACTCCTTCAGCAATTCCTCTGTCGACCGCCGTTCCTTCCTGAACTTCTCCATATACATTTCGGGCACGGTCCACTCCAGCAGGATGCGCACGTTCCTCTTGAGCTTCTCGGCCACCGTCAACTCCTCGTCGCGGCACGGTTCCCTGCCGCTCCCTTCGATCGACTCTACCAACACCTCGTCGATGAGCTTCTTGTTGAAGCCGAGCTCGCTCAGCCGATCCGCTGAAGAGATTTTCTTCAACAGTATCGCTAGCAGATAGCGCATCTTGCCGATGGGCATGCCGAGATCCTGCGCGGCACAACTTGTTTCCGGCTTCTTGCAGAGAGCGTAGTGCGTCTCCAAGTCGGTCTTGGTGCGGTGAAACGATTTGCAGTGCCTGCAAACGTACGGATTGCTGCTTTTGTGGATCGCGAGCATGTGTTTCTTGAGGTGCGGCAGCTGCGCGAACGAAGCCGCGCAAAGCACGCACGAGAATGGCTTCTCGCCCGTGTGCCTGCGCGTGTGAAGCCTTAACGCGGTGCTGTGCGCAAACGCTTTCCAGCACACGCGGCACCTATACGGTTTCTCGCCGCTGTGCGTGCGCTGGTGCACCGTCAGCTGCGAGCGCTGCGTGAAGCGCGCGCCGCAATGCGCGCAACCGTGTGGCTTGTCTTTCTTATGGATGCGCATGTGCTGCGGCAGGTGCCCCTTCAGCTCCTTGTCGCAAATATCGCAATGAAACGCCTTAACGTTTCCGTGGTAACAGTTCAAATGTTTGCGCAGCGCGTCTCGCCGGAAAAACATCTTCCCGCATACGTCGCACACGAAATCCCGTATCTCTAAGTGCCTGTTCATATGCAACTTCAAATTCGCACAACACGTAAACGAAGCATTACAAACATGGCACATGTACGGCTTCAAACCAGTATGAGTGCGCATATGTTGGATCAACTGTCCCCCTCTCGCGAAACGTTTGTGGCATTCCCCGCACTCGTACGGCCTGTCACCAGTATGCGTGCGCAAATGCAGCTTCAGCCTGTCCTTGATCGGAAATGCCTTGTTGCAGTAATCGCATACAAACGTGTTCTTACACGTCGAGTGCTTGCACGCTATATGGTTCTTTAACGATCCCGCCTGCCTGAAACCCTGGCCACAATCGTGGCAAACGTAAGGTCGTTCATCAGTGTGCGTTCGCATGTGCTTGCGCAGATCGTTGCTGCTGACGAATTTCTTGTCGCAGCTGGCGCAGTGGAATTTGCGCGGTCGTTTTTGCGCATGCGTCATTGTATTTGTGCTCTATTAGAACATGCAGTGATCCCACTACCGACTGAAACCTTGTGCTAAAGAGAGATAAGTTTGATGATAATGGCCCAGCCACCAAGAAGGGTTACTACTAGGTTAATGTTAGGTTAGGTATGGGTTACGCGGGAGGTGCCGTCATCGCAGTTGTTTTCAGACTAGAAGAGTACCATCACCTCACCTGGAAGAATGAAGAGAGAACACCTCAACCTTAGTCTATACTACCAGTGGGGAAATGGGGGATGCTGGATGGGGTACGGTGAATTAAATGGATAATACTGTCTTGAGTATTCAATTACAAGAAAAATCTACCAACAGGTTATTCCATGAAAAAACTTTCATACTATATACCAGTGAAGCACCTGGAGGGTTCCAAACGTTAAAACCTCGGATTAAAGTTACAGTGACTGAACTTGTGCTTTTGATGTGGGATATTCTTTTCTCATACTACAAATTGCAATGTTTACTAAAATTTCATTTGTGCACTCAGTTTCTTACTTAGAATGGATTATAGGGAAAACTCGATTACACAATATATGGCATACAATCATTTTATATGAACATTATGAAAGAATTGTACCCCAACGTATTCAATGGCGTCCTCATTAACATTTGTGAAAAATTCTGTTGAGCTGTGTGAACCATTTCTGTTTATGAAAATTTCTGTCAAACTTGACCTTTCCTTCATTGAAAAACGCAGAAGTAGTATAACAACGTGTGAGCGTGTGAGAGCATGCAAAAAAAGAATATGCTATCTATCTATTCTAGTCTATGTCGAATAAGTGTGTTGATGACTTTCATTTTAAGATGTATCACTAACACTTTCGAAGGGTTCAATAATATCTTGTGGCACCATATTTTGAAGGACCTCCTTGCAGGCCCGGATTAGCAACTATTTACGCCCTAGGCCAGAGTTCTACATTACGCCCCCTCCTAGCAGACGTTCGGGGAGTGGCATTTTCGGCATATTAAATGGTGCGCCCCACCTTTCCGGCAAAACTAAAAAAATTGTGTGGGAGATTACAAATATCTCGGATATTATTTAGATTATCAGTGATCTTACACATACATTTGCAAGAAAATAATTTAAATCGATCAGTCAATAACAGCGAAATTCCAAAATGTGTGAAAAGGAAATACAGAAAAGGTTATGTTGAAAAATAAAAGACACTACTTAATTAACACAAACAATACTGTATAATTAAGTAAGTACATTTATTAATACAACACGGTATTTACTAACGAAATGACTTTTAACATCGTTTTAAAATATCCTCTTCCTGGCTTTGGCCCAGGCAAACGATTGGATGGTGTTGGTGAAATCCAATATTTTGGTTACATCATTTTCAATATTGAGGAGAGCGAGAGAGTTGAGCTTTGTTTGGGTCATGTTTGACCTATTGTATTCCTTGATCCTTTTTGAGCAGGAAAATGACCTAAAAATACAATTAAATTGTGACACTTATTAAATAAATTATACAGAAAACAAAGCAATAAAAAAGTAGACTATTCAATTTTATGAAGTGATTAAATATTCATAAAAAATGTAGTATATTAAAAAGTTAGAGTAATTTGTGGAATCTTACTTTCCCATGAAAAACTGTGTGTGATCCCAAGAAGCTGACAAAATAGACTTTGTTTAATATTTGTTTACGTTATTTTAGTTTACATTAAAATATAGAGCATTGGAATTGTAATACAAAGTAAACGGTTTGTTATTGTTTGACTTACCTCTGGGCTGATGCGTTTGTTACTAGAGTACAAATAAACATTCTTAGCAAAATTTCGACATTTGGATAGATATCTTGCAATTTGTTTCCTATGATCCACTTGTACAAAGACAACGGCTTTTTATTTTTATTTTCCATTTTGTTTGTTGACATGTGCGACCTCAGGTGGACAAGTTTTTCAAAGATTGCCGGCTCTAAATCATTTTCAAATACTTCACTTATCTTTCCAGGCAGCGCCGGATGCTCGCTACTGACACTCGTCTAGGAAAATATACAACATTTTTTTGCCATCCCTTGCCCTGCGCCCCCCGCAAGCTTGCGCCCTAGGCCATGGCCTAGGTTGGCCTTATGGGTAATCCGGGCCTGCCTCCTTGGCCCCCTTTCTTCTTTCATCAATGATTACTGAATAGTTGCGATGCCAAATTCTTTGAACTCCGTGAAGTCAATTGTGTTTTTCTTCCACATCTCGTAGATACATTTGTGCAGCCTTAGCATAGGGAAAATTCCCCGATGAGATGCATGAAATAAGGGAATCATTAGCTGCATACTATATGAATTCAAATTCGGTAATACTTCGGTCGCTACGAGCACCTTTTTTAAATATTTTTTTGGAACTTATGTAATTCGGTTTTCTCTACAGAAAATCCAAATTGAATTTTTGGCGGTCTCGTATATTTTCGGAGATACAGGTCCATTTTTTTGTTGAACTTCACAATTTTTTACATCAAATTTCTCTTGTTTGAACACACTTAATTCGTCTCTCTTCTGATCAAACACCACACTCGCCCTTATTTACTCGTTTTCAACATTCAAACATTTGGTACTCAGTTCATTTCAGTTGTACCTAAATTGGTTGTACATTGCCGCTTTGCTCCTCCCTACACGTTTTTTCCCATTAAAGGTCCCTACGACCCTTGATACACAGATATTTTTCAAATGTTTCTCCTTATCTATTCAGGTGAAATTTCACACATAAATGAATAACAATACTATTTATAGCAATTTCTTATAATAATTTATTTGAACTCGAGAGCACAAAGAGTATTTGGTGAACATTGAAATTCATTCTATCAAAAGAAATACCACATCAAAAATTAATTAGTTCACTGCAATTGTAGTCCGAGATCGAAACCCTCATGCACCCACTATATTTTTTGCAAAAATAGGGTAGGATAAGAGCTAAAAAGATGCGAAATTTTTTTGGTTTATGAGAATTTAATATACCTTTTGTATTTGTGATCCTATGTTTCGGAAAAAAAATCATATTGATTTGTGTGGCTAGCATGTCCGATGTCCCTCACATAAAGCAACACGTTTTTTCCTGATAAAACTATACTATCTGCTTATTGCAAAACTTAGGAGCTTAGACTCATCGGGAACGAATATTTACCCACTTCTTTCATTCTTTTCCATTTTGAAAGAGCCAAAAAATAATTTTCCAAATATTTTATCAAATACAGAAACTGTCACTTTTACTGTCGAAGCAGAAAAAGAACTTTTGGTGCCGGTGACAGTGAAAATATAACGTAACCACAGTGATGATGATAATAATAATAATATTAAATGTCCTCATTCATCAAAATCAACCAAGTATACATTCGATTTCTTAGAAAAACAAATGTTTGATGAAATGTCAGCTTGAGCTGTTTTTGAACTTTAATGATGAGATAAGATTTTTATACACCTCAAAACTACAGAGTGTTTATAAAACTACTTCCAGAACAGGTCCATGTAGAAACGTCGGGCAAAATGGATACACCAATACATAATAAACTGATTAGAACCAAATTATTTCAATCAAATTATCAACTTCCATGTTTAATCTCGGCCTCAAAACGCATTGAAATTATCGATGTCTGTAGAAATGAATTTCTGGAATTAATTTTACCTTATTCAATGAATATCGAAATCACTGATGATTCAATGGAATCAAATTTTCGGAAATAAACAACTATTTCTACCGAATAGTTCGAAAACCTAATCCTCAAGCATTTGAATTTCGGATCTTTCTGCCGAAATCCTGTCAAAGTTATCAAAATAACAATGAAAACTCGACAACATTTACAGAATTTCGCACGAAACATCCGGATGTATGATGGGCAGTATGTGGAAGTGGAATGTGAAAATTCCAAATAGTCCAGTATGGTAAAACATGTTAAGGGGGTTGTGCTTGCAAAGGGTCCGGTCGTTCTGAATTATATTTTGTTAGGACCTGCATCAATATTAAAAAAAAATAGATTTGCACTTTCTAGTGTTGTACGAGAGCAAATATACCAAAAAAAAAAAACGTGAAAATTTGTTACTTTTTTCGCAAATTGTCATGGTTTTTTGGGTACACTGCCGCCAGCACATCACTGGGAATTGCAAATCTGTTTTCAATGTTGGTTTAGGCCTTAACAACATATAAAAAATTCAGAATGACCGGACATTTTGCAAGCATGGATGTACATCTTCACTGGATTTTTGGGTTTTTAATTTCCCATATACATCTGAACTCATTCTAATAAGAAGGGTAGATACACCAAAATACTGAATTTTGTGGGATTTCCTATTGATATTCAAGATCACACACAGGTCGTTCTTTCACCTGATAACATTGTTGCTTTCTCAGAAACGATATCACCAGTTTTAGTAGACCATATTATGTATTACAAACACACGAATTCATCTATATAAAATAATATCTTCAATGAATTACATAGATACGCTTTTCAAAACTGATTTGGAGTCAATGTAGAGGTTGGTGTTCATGAAAGTTTAATTTTTCCAACTCTTTTGATGCCTCGAAGACCGAGAATTGGATCTTGATAATGTATTTTCAAATAGAAACATATATATACCTATATGCTTATCAAATTCCTTAATACAAGTCTGTACTGCAACTTTTGACTAATACAACAAACGTTTTAATATCCACAGTTTAGGAATTAACAAAAGTGGAATGAGTCAAAAGAGCCTGCATAGAAAATGAATATAGGTGACACATGACGCTGATTACAAATAATGTTATTAGAGATTTCAATTAGATTTGTGCCTATCACCAGAAATGATTACATTTTCGAATGCTGAATAAATTTGGTTAGTGGTATATGTAGGTAGTTGGAAATGATTTTAGTAGTAATTATTCTTATCACCTGTTATTCTTGTAGTATGTTGGTTTCTGTGTGAAAATAGACTTGAAATAATATACATGCAAGACTTCAATTCATGGCATGAATAGAAACAATTATTTCAGACTTTATTTTGTGCTGACAATTCAAGAAGTGACGACGAAAATGGGGAGACTTTCTGTAATATGGAAATAGATACTTGCACCATTGCTTATAGAGAAATGGAACAGTTAGCCACTGCCTGTGAAAAAACATTTGAAGCATTTTTATGACTTCATCTGCACTATAATTTCCATGTTTCTGTTTGCTGAACGAAGCGTAATGAAGTATTTTTCACAGTATGTTCGTACTGGAAAAGAAAGTATCTCTAAAATAACTATAAATTTTTTTTTGTCTATTTATGAATCGATTGCAAACTAGTTTCTATCTCTTCAAATGATATTTTCATAAGGTAAGCCAACTATCCTACTTCTTTGTAATTAATACCTACAGCTACAATACTTGTTGGCCAAGGAAAAAATTTCAAATGATTAATCTATAGATTATTACTGAATACTCACTTATACAGATACTACCTCCACCAAACTGAGATATTTATTTAAATACAACAAAATCTTACCTTTTCACAAATTCACTATTGAAAGTGGGAACAATCAAAGAACATTCATTGTTTTTTTTTTCATCAAAGAACCTCATGAAGATAATTTGATTCATGAATATCAGCTAGAAAAAAGATGGGGAAAACACAAACATCTTTCAATTATTTCTCAGATTTCAGAAATAGCAAGTATATTATTGAGTTTCAAACTCAATATGGGCTGGCTTTGCCATAAGTTTGGTTTGATGTTTATGAAATAATTAAAATGTGAATATGTATCAAGAGTGCTGAAAATATGATTTATGCGCCATTATGGTACTCACTTCTGCACATTGGGAAATGCTTACCCTTGGAAGTTGATTTCCGACTATGTACATTGAAAAAATTGAAGATTGGCATTGTCTTTTATTGTTGGAGGGACTTGGCTTGTATCTAATTCAAAAACCAATTCCTAAAGTCGACAGGCTCTGAAAATGTAAAAATTAAATGTACAGCATGTTCCACCGCAGCTCCTAGACATTGGGTACTGCTTTCAGAATACATTTGATTTATATTTCATTCATGAAGCATAAAATTCGATTCATTGAAGGGATTCCTTGTTAGTGAGCATCAAATACAATTAAAATTGCCTTTGATGTGCATTCCAGAACAGTAACCACTACCTAAGAGTGCAATGAAACATTCACCAATTTTTCTGTAGCTAGAATAAATTACCTAATGGGGGAGGTTCGAAATCACGCTTTTCTATTGAAAGTATTGAACTGTGTGAATATTTTACAAAGTATCATTATTTATGGAAAATGCAACCCATTTCATTTATTATGCTTTCATTTTGACAAATCAAAACTCAAAACCAAACCACTATTTCTCTTCTTCTTTTTCTTAATTCTTGTCGTGATGACAGAAGACAGAAGAAAGGGGAGATGATTTCAAGGTCAAGGTTTGTGGGCACTGAGATCCTTTAGGCAGAGCTCATTCAAAATCTGTGCATTTCTCTCTTTTTTCAACACTCCAAATATTAAAGTATAAAGATACACGAGTTCTAAAAAAAGAATTTGCTACAAGCATCCACAAAACGTCAAAATCTGGATTGCGATTTTGCGAATCCTTAAAATTAGGCATTCAGATAGGTACTTGTCAAATGACGAAATGAACCAATACCACAGTAAACTGCTAAAAGACGGTGGCATCTGGCATTTGCCCCCCAGAAACTATCATTTGGTTTTTTCAAAAGAGTCAAAAAAAGAGTGTGACTTCCATGGTAAGGTATAGACATCTTATTTCATGGTAAAAATATAGTGTTTGCCCTCCAGACAGCAGACTCCAGACATCACGTGATCTGACTGATCTGAGATGAGAAAAAATAGGGTTATGTAATGTAATAACATTTATCATTCCAAACCCAAACATTCCAATCCAAAATCCAAATAAACAAAAACATGAATACAAGTGGCTTGAGCGCAGTAAGAGTTTACTCCAGGCCTTCGGATCGGACCAAGACCAGAAGAAGGGCCAGCGTAGGGCCCAGCGACCCGAAACCCAAAAAAGACAATAGCATAGTAGCTGTTATAGTTGATAGCGGGGCATATAGCATAAAAGCGGGCCTCTCCACTGATCTGTTTCCCACGATTGTCCCCAACTGCATTATGAAAGCTAAATCCGAGCGAAAACGGCTGTTCATCGGTAACCAAATCAACGACTGCCGCGACTGCTCTGGTTTGTACTTCCTTCTCCCCTGTGAAAGAGGCTATGTCACGAAGTGGGACGTCCAGAAACCAGTGTGGGACTACGTTTTCAGGTGAAGGTTTGAGCAGTACCTGAGTTGAAAATGGTCTGTTCTCAAGTATTTGATACTATGCTGATTTTCAAGAACCAATGTGAGATGCTATCGATCATACCTCGAATCATACTATCCATACTTGAAAAACGGAAATTTGGATGCTGTAGATAGCGAATTCCCATAATAAAACATACAATTCATAATCGAAATTAAATAGTTTTGAATTGTATCTTTCAACAATGTTGAGTTTGATGCTTTCTGTCATTTTTTACCTCCTCAGTCATTTTTGTTGTACAGGCAGTTTCATCGAAAGAATAGTGCATAATTTATACTTGATTCATAGACCAAACTTCAACTTCTAATTCATCTTTAACTTTTACTTTAGGGAAGTTCTAGCAATGCTAATCAATGGAAGCGTTCATACACTTTTACTTAAACATTTTGGGTATGAATGCCTCCATTGATTAGAATTGTGATAACTCTCTCAAAGTTGAGAGTAAAAGATAAATCAGAAAATAAAGTTTGGTCTATGAACCAGGCATTAGTCCAAATTGCATAACTTTAATAATGAAAAATTACACCTCTGTTGGAAAATTTCAATTTGGTCACTTGAATATCGTATTCAATTCACTAAATCTCTAATAAAGTATCAGAAGTGGAAGTGTTCAGTTATTGCATGTGAAAATAGTTTTGTGGTTTTGAAAATGTGTGTAATCCTCAACTTTTTCCTTCCATCAGTCACATAATATTTTTCCTTGATCAGTTCAATGAAAAAACTGTTATCTTTGGACCATGTTTCTTTTCTTTATTATTTTTTCTCCATTTTGAGAGAGATGACTCATCAGATGACATGCAATTTTGATGATCTCGCCATACTATTGTCACAAAACTGTCACAATCTCAAAAACCTTGCAATGATCTCATGGGAAAAATAATTCTATAGTTCTCCATTAATAGTCTCTATATCAGTGCTAGCAAAACACAGTTTATTATTTACCACACAAAACAGAGAACGGCTGAAAATATAGAGATTAATTTAGGAGAAACGAATCTTGAGAAATGCCACATAATTAAATTTATAGGTGTAACTATGAGTGATATACTTGACTGGAAATCTCACATAGGTGAAACAATACAAAAATTGAACAGTTAGCTTTACTATATTAGATCTCTTCAGAGAGTAGTTAATATACTTAAATATTCTTAGAAATTATTATTTTGCGTTAATACAATCCCGACTATCATATGGAATTTTGTTATGGGGCATGTTGTCTTCAGCACAAAAACTATTCGTAGTCCAAAAAAAATGTCTTCGTGCTATGTTAAATAAATATCAGAGAGAATCTTGCAGACCTCTTTTCAAAAATTTGAATATACTTCCACTATTCCGCTTGTATGTATTGGAAGTTTCCTGTTATATACATATAAAAACAGAAACGAATTTCCCTGTCATAATGACATCCACAATTACGCAACAAGACTCAGTCATCACAAAATCAGTTGAATATATGCCCATATGGCCCTATTTCCAATGGAATTAGGGTTTACAATCACTTATTTACAAAAATCGATCAGGAGGTATCCTATTTCAAATTCAGAAAAACTCTGAAAACATACTGGATAACTCGTATTATACAGTAAGCAAGTTCTTATCTTCGTAGTGAACTCTGTTTTCTCCTAATAGCATTTTAAAGTACATGTGTTGTTTGTCTTATTCATATTATTTTCGACTTGTGTTATACATTATAGGTTTTTGAAACCAATAAAGATTTATTATTATTATCATTACCTGACATTTATCAATTTTAATCTCGTAATATATCGATTGGGTGGATCGGAACCAGAAGTTGAACTCATTTTGAGCATATCCAAAATTGTGAGATGAATGTTGTCATTTCAATAATCTTTTCACATTATTTGTTCGAAGTGTTATCCATTTACTAATTCACATCAGTATACTTTCAGATAGTGGTCAGAATGAATTATGCACTGGTATAATTTACTTCAGTACAAAAAATTATTTTTTGGATTCCATTTAATTTCTTCACTCTTTTCATGTACAGAATCTGAAATTTGCTATATATGTTTAGAGGTAGATGGCGTTTGGAAACCATAAGCAATATTTACTAGCTACTACTGAAAATTTTAACTCTTAAGTTATTCTAAAGATCATTCAATTTTTTTATTTTGATATTTTCAGTATTTTTTGAAATGAGTGCGTCATAACCGATCCGTTTTCAACAGAAATGTGTGCTCGTCTAACGACAAACCCGTCATTATGACTCAACCGCTGTTCAACTTCAAGTCCATCCAGGATTGCATCGACGAAATATTTTTCGAAGAGTACGAGGTGCCTTCGATGTTTCGGCTGAACCCCACTGACCTTACGAAACTGAAATACGCGGAGGACAAGAAACTAAGCGAAGACGCGCCCTGCATAATCGTGGACACCGGCTTCAGCTTCAGTCACGTCATACCGTATATCGGTGGCAACAAGTACTTGAGAGGCATCAGGCGGCTGAACGTCGGAGGCAAGCTCTTGACGAACCATCTCAAGGATATCATATCCTACCGACAGTACAATGTGATGGAAGAAACGTTCGTGATAAACCAAGTGAAAGAAGACACTTGTTATGTGGCTCGGGACGTGAAGGAAGAGCTGAAGCTGGCCGCGAAGTCGGATTCGGAAAACAGTATTGTGAAAAACTACGTGCTACCGGATTTCAATAATATTCGCAGGGGCTATGTCCAGAACCCCGAAGATCTCCTCCAGAAAGAAAAGGAAGAGGGTTGCCAGATACTGAAACTGAACAACGAGAGGTAAATTTATTCAAGGTTTCATGTATTAATTTCATTTTATCGTCAACCAGTATCAGAATATCAAGTTTGAATCTATGGGCTCGTTTCCAAAGATTCAACAGAAGAAACACGGGTCTAGTGGTTTCATTCAAGCAGCTGAGTTCCAAATGTCACCATTAGTTCATAGATAAGGTAAAAGCTGTTAATTTTTCCGACGCACAAACAAAATCTCACGTTGGTGCTGTTGCGATATCCAAGTTATCAATGAAGCTCCTCAAAATTTTTTAACACTCAATAATACAATACACTATTCTCAGTGCTGCCCAGGGCTGGTATTTTCAGAATCTTACAAACTCCAAATCTACCTCTCAAATGCGAAAAGTATTGTGATATCAGTAGAATAAGTGTGGCTTCATGCACTTTCTCTTCGAACACATACATTTTTTTAAATCTTTATATTATTGAATCCCCCTTGAAAACTTCTTTTACCAGGCAGAAAAAGTAATTTGTTTCAGTGCTGGCAACATCAATAGTGGAACGTTACCATGGCAATGAAAATTTAAATTTTAAAGAAGAATAGTGGCGGATTTACAGATTTGCCGCCTGTAGGCTATTCAATTTTTGCCGCCTCTAAATTTTGATATCCTAGTCCACAATCATTACAATTTTCTATCAATAAAATTTCAACTTTATGATCCTTTATCATCCTATCATCCTCGTTACATCAACTTCTCTTGTATGATTTGTATCATTGAGAAATATGCATGGTACCGTGTTAGATCCTTGATTATTTTTACAGCAAAGAATTATCAAAAAACATTATTTTAGGCAAAAAATATCTCGATTATGTACTATTTTCAAAGTAAGATATGGTATGTCTTGAAACTATACAATACTTACATAATATGAATAAAGACTGCATACATTTGGCGAACGTTGATAAATATTTATTACTACACTCACAGTTTGAAAACAATACAATAAGTATATCTTTCCTTGATTATTTTTTTGGATTATAATTCATGTTGAATTTTAAAAGCATTACAATACTTTCTTTCGAGACTTTGAATTTGCAAAATCGTTTATTATGTCATCGTCGAAATCTTGTTCATTAGCTCTGACTCTATGCTCAAGAGAGCTAAAGCGTTTAGCTTTTCTTGACTCCAAGTTGATCGTAGGTAATTTTTTACTCTCTTCAAGCAAGAGAAGCTTCTTTCCTGAACAATTAGTTGCTGGTGTACAAAGAGCCATACGAAGTGCTATATCCAAGTTTGGATAATTTTTTCCTGTATTCTGTTCTCGGAGGAATGAACACAGTCTTTTTAATGATCCAGAACTTGGTTTCAATGAAATTCTTCCAGACGAAAGATAGCTTTGGAAGTGGATGCATTCCTGAACTAAGTCTGTTTCTAAATCATTAGGATACATTTTTTCCAAAAAAACTGGCTTTTTCAGTCAGAACTGATGGTATCGACTCACTCATTTTGGTAAGAAATGAAAATTTCTCGTTAAATTTGTGATAAGCCTCTTGCCGTTTTCCTAACTCGGATATGAGTCTATCTACGACAACGAAAAATGTGTTAACCCTGATCGAAGTATTCACTCGCAGATAATCCAATATCTTCATCAGGTGTTTCATCAAATCTTTTTTTTTCTTTTCGGTTAGCTTTTATTTGTATATTCTTTCGATACGCTTAACTCGATCGCCTTTTCTTCGAAGTACTTGAAATTTTCTCGTTCAGCTATGAAAAACTTACGGAGTGATTCGTAAACATCAGCAACGGTAATGAGATCTATGTCAGATTTCTGAATTTGAATATTCACTTTGTTTATTCTCTCCAAAAAAACATCCCATACAACAACCATTACCGCCGTCTCCAGTTTCTCTAAATTCAAAAGTATTCCCGCCGCTTCCTGTCGCGTTACAGGCTTTTCGGTACAATCAACGTTGATTAATTGCAAAGTTTTAAGAACTTGGGGCCAAGATTCTTTCAAACTTTTACATGCATCCTCTCTAGCTGACCAACGTGTTAGATTTACCCTTTTAACGCTTTTTCCTTTTCCGATTTCATTCATTAATTTTTGCCAGCGTTGTGTGGAACTCACAAAAAAAAACGTCGATTTCCTGTAGCAACATGAAAAAGCGACACGCTTCTATAGACAATTCAGCAGCCGCAGTTGCCACTAAATTCAAAGAATGGGCAGAACATGGCACATAAAACATGCCAGACATATTCGCGGCGTTATCATATGATTGTCCACGGCAGTCTTCAATATTTATGCCCAGTGTTTTGAGTTCAGAAGTAATCACAGTAAACATTTCTTCAGCTATATGTCCCACTGAGGGGAAAAACTTGGGAAATCTTTCAGATGGTTCACCTGAATCCAAAACGTATCTAATAACAAGCGTAAGTTGGTCTATATGAGCTATATCGTGTTGAATCATTGATGAGGGAAAAATATTTCGCCTTTTTTATCTCGTCTCTAATCTGTTTCAACACTTTATCACCCATTAAGAGAATGAACTCATCGCAAATGGTCTTTGATATGTAACTGGTACTTCCTGATCCTTGATTGCCAAATCTTTCAATATGACGAGCTGAAAAAGGATCGAATTCTGCTAAAAGTTCCAAAACCATACAATAATTTCCATTATGTGGATTTCCGAACTTTTCATTTTTTCCTTTAAAGGCAAGACCTCTTGAACACAGTCGCTTCACGACGGCTACAACTCTCATCAGAACATTTCTCCAGTAAATAATTTCTTCCTCAATTTGGACCTGCAGAAGATTATCGAGTCGGCCATCAATTTTATTTCTATCTCTCAAACTAAAAACACTAGATTTATGACGTGCAGAATTTTCATGTTGAGCTACTCGATGTCCCGCATTTTTCAGTCACTGAATCCTCCGTTTTTAAAATGAGTTCTGCACTCCAATGGACCAAATGCCAAACACGGTCCACAATACACAGATTTTTTACTTTCAGAATAAACTAGCCAATTTCTGTCTTTCACTTCATTATTTCTCATTTTTCTTTGGAAGATACTAACTGGCAGAAAACGACGCTGATCAGCATATATTCTTTCACTTTTAGAGATTTCAGAAGATTTGTTTTGATCAAAACCGTACCTTGTGATAATCTCCCGCAAGTTATCGTTGATTTCCCACAACGCTGGATCTTTATTCAGACTTGTGGTTGATTGTATTTCGACTCAACTTGTACTTGACGTCTGATTCTGAGACATATTTTCAACTGTGAGGCTTATAAATGATTCCTCTTTCGCCTCTCTATCAAAACCATGATCTGTTTTTTCAAAATCAGAATGATTAATGGGCGACGGGACAAGAGAGTATGTATCGGTCTCATCATCTTCAGAATGTTTTGTATTAGGACATATGTTTGAAGCTTTCGGGCTCAAAACACTGTTTTTACTTTCACTTTAAAAAAAAATCAACTTTTACTGTCTGTCGGATGATTTCTTCTTGGTCCTCTCTTTTGATTTTTGCTCTTTTCTTGTACTCAGCTCCACTAAGTCGCTTTCGTCCATCACTCATTCTAACAATTTTTGATTAATAAACTGAAACAAGACAATATTAAATTAAAAGTTTTGTTTTTTGTACGTTATCACCAAAAGAGATGTTTATAGGTAAGATAAGAAAAACATTTAATTTTTTTACAGATTGCTTATAATGTTAAATAAATTATTTTACGAATAAATAATCGTAAACACTTGAATTATTCATTTAATACAAATTATATTATACCCACCAGAGATGTTAGGTATACGATTATTCACAAAATCCACTGAACACTTCAATATTCACAAAATCCACTAAACACTTCAATATTCACAAAATCCACTAAATACTTCAAGATATTATAGTACAGAACTAGAAATATGGGTTCCCTTAAATATTAACATTAGTACAGTATTAAAAATTGCAGGGTATGAAATTGAACTAAATAGGAGACGTGAATTTCTCGTTGGACCCCGCTTCGGGTCAGGTAGTAAGAGAGAGGACTGGGGAATGAGCAAGATAGAATACTTAAAGTGTAACCTCTGAGCGCATTCCTTCCTCAATGTAGCAGATGTAGAGAGATTTATAAAGGATAGAGTCATTCAAGGATAGATTATCATTCTGTTATTCACAATATCACTTCAGTGTGCATATCGTAATGCAAATGATTCAGCCAGACACTCTTACCGTCATGTTGTTTGTTCTGCCGTTACTACACAAATACAACTACGCAATAGAATGTCTTAAGCGCGTAGGTATGCTCTACTTTTGCCTGAAAATCTTATTTTTTCTGTTATGATTTATTACTTTTCAAGTAAAAAAAAAGAAAACACGGTAACTTTCGAAAACATCATTTTTTCAATTTTTTTTAATATACTCATCTGACTGGAGAGAAGCCGTTGAATATTTTAATTTCTCTCCAATTTTCGAAATTCGTATTTTGTGTGTGTATATTTTTTTTATTTGTCAATCAAGATAAAAAACTTATGAACTAAATTTGCCGCCCCTCAAAATTTGCCGCCCCTCAAAATTTGCCGCCCTAGGCTGCAGCCGACTCACCCTACTGGTAAATCCGCCACTAAGAATGTCATATATAATGTTTACTGCCAGTCAGAAAACGTTATACTGTTTTGACGTTTGAAGAATAGCAATTAGTCGGAGCGGAATTCTTTGGGTCAATTTTCTGTTTTTTTCTGCTACTTTGATCAATTGGTTGAGCTCTGGCTACATAAAGCCTCCGATTGCAATGGGACTGCGGTGTCCTGGCTGTGTGGTTGCGGATAATCGCATAGATGTTTTTCCAGAACGATTCCATCAGATCAGCGGTTTTATGTTCTAAATGCTATAAATTGCTTTTCCTCCACAAAATGAAGAAAATATGGTAATACTTCGGTCGCTATGAGCACCTTATTTTTGAATTTTTTTTTGTGGAACTTACGTAATTCGGCCTCCTCTACAAAAAACTCTAATGAAAAATCCGGCGGTCTCTCATAGTTTCGGAGATACAGGGCCTTTTTGGTGTAAAACTTCACAATTTTCCACATCAAATTTCTGTTGTTTAAACACACAAAATTCCTCCTTCTTCTGATCAAACACCACACACTCTCTTATTTGCTCGTTTTTAACATTTTCAAGCAGAAAAAACCATTATTTTTTCGAAAAATCCAACTTTCTCCAAAAGACAACATTAATGCATTCAGTTCTCAACAATAACAATGAGAGCGGCAACACTGCAAATACATCACTTTCGACTGTCATTGCACTATGACATCACAAGAAATTGGTTATGGTTTGAAAATAATTGCATTTCTTGGGAAAACTAATGGTTTTTTCTGCTTGAAAATGTTAAAAACGAGCAAATAAGAGAGTGTGTGGTGTTTGATCACAAGAAGGAGGAATTTTGTGTGTTTAAACAACAGAAATTTGATGTGGAAAATTGTGAAGTTTTACACCAAAAAGGCCCTGTATCTCCGAAACTATAAGAGACCGCCGGATTTTTCATTCGAGTTTTTTGTAGAGGAGACCGAATTACGTAAGTTCCAAAAAAAAAATTTCAAAAAAAAGGTGCTCATAGCGACCGAAGTATTACCGAAAATATTCATAACCGACTTGAAATGAAATTAATGGGGCAAGGAACAGTATGGTCAAAACTACCTATGGGAAAACCTGTTTCAAATTGTGAAAATGTATTCTCTTAATTTCAGAGAAGTTGATTAAAAAAAAACAAGTATTTTATAATATAGTATCTGGTATATTCCTCCTTTTTCTACACAACATCTTTCCAAAGTATCAGAAAAGCTGCTGTATTGTCCGCTACTACCGCTTCAATAAACCCCACTGAACTTCGAATATTATTCAAGTGTTTTCATCCTGAGGAGAACAACCAAAGATGATGATTGAAAACGAAAAAGTCTACATTCATTATTTACTGAACAGCTCATCCAATCCATCCACAAAGAATTAATATTGTATGTGCGCAGCTATTGCTATTATATGTGTTCTACTGTATCGAAATTTGTTTCTAGTAAGTATTTTTGCTTTCGTCATGGTTTCTAAGGTCAATGAGCGACTGAAGGAGAGACGAAGCTATTGCCAGGAAGGATTGATTGAGCTGTCTGTTTCTGGGCAAAAGATAAACGTTGTTCTCCACGTGGTATGGATATTATATTTCATAAAACACAAATCATATCCAAAATTCGAAGAGAAATCAATGAAAACACCGAAAACAACTACCACAGAATAAATATTTGAGGTTACTGAACAATTTCACGGAGTCAGATGATTGGTTGAGGTGTTGAAAGCAGCGCTGCGATCTTAATTTGCATTCACAACAGGTTCATCGTTCCGGAAATCCTGTTTCATCCATCTGACATCGGCATGAAGTCCATGGGCCTCGCTGAAGCGGTGGTCAAATCGATCTACTCGTGCCCGGAAGAGCACCGCGAAGGCCTGGCCAAGAACGTAGTGCTGGTGGGCGGCAACTGCAACTTTCCCGGCTTCAAGGAGAGGATGTACTCGGAGCTGCGAGCGCAGCTGCCTCATCTATGGGAGGTAGTCGTATATCAACCGCAGGATCCGATCACGTACAGTTGGGAAGGCGGCGGGCCGCTGCTCAAGGTGCCTAATTTCAGCTCGTACTTGGTGACGAAGGAGGAGTACGACGAGCTCGGGTCGACCATTATTCAGCAGAGGTTGGACATCATTTGTTTATTCATAATTTATATATATATATATATATATATATATATATATATATATATATATATACACAAAGTTGTTTTTTTTTTATATCAGGCCCTGATATATAAAGAAAATAAAAACAACTTTGTGTACAAATAGACGGTCGAGAATACTTATCATCTATATATAGATATATATATTTTATTAAATTAAATTAAAATTGGGATTGAACCATTCTTCATTTACTTCTCATTTTCGAATAGAATAACTGGTAAATGAAACACATATTGTGCACAGTCTTTCTTGTATCACTTTGACCTCATTTTCAGTAGAAATAGTTTACAAAGTAAAGTGATAAATTTTTGATTCACTACTGAGACTCTACAAACAGGATCACCCCTTGAATTAGGACAGTAGACAAAATTTGTAATTTGTTGGGATACAGAACAATTTTGTAACACTTCAGTTTCACAGAAAGTTATGTCAAACCCAGTCACACGAATTCAGGTAGTTGCAAGAAATTGCAATAATTTTTGGCATAATTTATCGAATTTTGACATGTTTTCATTTTTCCTTGACATTTTCAGGTTTTCAAGAACTTTGAATACTTACAATTTTTAATGTCCACGTAGACATTGGACATTTACAAAGAATGACAGGAATGGGAGCATGCAGTTTATTTTTCAGCTGCTTGCAATGTCAATGAATAAAAAAATATAGGAATTCACATTATAATATTCATTTCTTTTCAATATTATTCGTACAGCTTATCCAATCCATCTTGGCATAGAACTAATGACGTATATGCCCAGAAATCTCTATGAAGTATAGTAATACAAAAAATCTATTATATGTGTTCATTGTGTTGAAATTTATTCCTAGTTGGTGTTTTCTCTTTCGACATGGTCTGCACTAGCAGTGTGCAACTGAAAAGTAGCTGAGTTTGTGCCAGGATGGATTGGATAAGCTGTATCTCAATCCATTTCAATTTATTGTGATTGAAATAGTATATTAAATATCAAGACCGGTAAGCACATTTTACCAATTATTGCCTGAGATCGGTAGTGCTTAATGACAAAATGGTTAAGGCTTAATGTTCGTGATGCTCAATTTTAATGTGCATAATCCTGATTTTTTTTCCTTGATTGCAATAAATTAGTTTCCACCTAATTATAGAAAAGTTGAAAGTGACATTCATATATTCATGTAACCATTCTCGCTATCCAAATTGCATTATCAAAAATTAAGGTGACTCTCGGAGACGTTTCCATGACATCAATTAAATATTGTTTGAAAGTTATTATTTTGTGGTGGATAAATAAATCTTATTTTCTGGGTTTCTAACCTACCACATTCTGAAAAAAAAATTGGTATTAATATTGTCAATCAGTTTCATTGACAAACATAATCAGTTGTTGAAGTCAAAATTTTATATTATGAAGTGAATTACTCACCGACGCCTTTGGTCTAGCAACCAGTAAACAAGAATTTCTGTTTTGCCAACAGATACCGTAACTTTTCAAAAGAACTTGATCGTGCAAAATAATATATATCTTCGGTGAATGTTCCTCATTTCTCTCGAGGAAAATGAAGCCCTGTTCTCCAGGAAAAAGAAATAAATTTTGAAATTCCGTATCTCATCTATGCTATTTTAGGTAAATATTCGTTCATCCCACAGCACCTAGTTTCGAAGAAATGTTGGTAAAAACCATAGACATTACGACTAAAAAACTGGCCCTAAGAGAGATAAGATTGCGGAATGAGCAAGATAGATTACTTTGTATAAGCTCTAAGCGCATTCCTTCCTCAATGTAGCAGAAAAAGGGGTTATAAAGGATGGAGCAATTAAAGTAAAAATTGTCATTCACAATTTCTGTTCAATATGCATAGTCTTTCTCCCATTTTTGTATTCCGCATCATGCTATGTGGAAAAGTGTAATGATGGCCAGTCCATTGGTTGTAACGTCTATGCTACAAACGTACGTCTTTTGAGGCGTTGATACGAATCCGAAGTCAAAACGCGGCGCTCTCCCTTCGTTCTGAAGTTACGGCCCTTCAATGTTCGGAAAAGAGCATATCAAAAAAGAAGGCAGGATATGCCCTTTTTCCAACATTTTTGCAAAACTAGGTGCTGTGCGCTGAACGAATATTAACCCATTTTTATAATCCATTTGTATGAGAATGCTAGATTTTATGCCATTTCTCCCTTAAGGTTCAGCACGTGGATGACCGATAACTCTGAGCCTCGTGAAAAATCCCGAAAAGACGAGCAGACATTTTGCTACCTGGATAAACTGCGGGGAAAATCGATTTTCGGGAAGCAGGAAGTTGGTGCAGACGATTCTCAAATGGGCAAAGATAGCCAAAGCTGCACCGAAGCACAGGAATCCGCAGACAGTGGTACCGTCGAGGATTCCAACAGTTCAGAGCAAATGCAACAAGATGACCAAGAGCACGTTGCTGAGAGAGACGGCGGCAGGCAAAAAAAAGTTGCTTCGAAGCATAATGCTAGCGTTCCTTCAGAGGAAGTTGATTTGGACTCTTCCGATAGTGACGATTTGACGAACTCGATCGATATATTTCCCTTCGGTACTGGCTCGTATTTGTAGTCTTCAGAAACTGTGTTATATTTATTTTTTATACGACGACAAACTATTCAATTTATTTTCAATAATTGTAATATAGTTTTAAAAAATCTACTTTTTTACTGAATACTGTCACCCATACGATAAATCAACAATATATTTATTTTAGTGACAATGGTCTACATGTAAGATGTCTAGAAGGATGGTGTACTGAGTTATACCTGGGCATGTTTGGGGTATACTTGGCGACACATGCCTACTATGATAATGATAATAAGCATCATGGCTTTTCGACATCAAATCAGTTCAGATGGCGTTTGCAACGAAAAGAGTTACAAATTTCTTAGGAAATGTATAAGCGGCCGACCTGACGGCTGACTATACTTTTACTTCTGGACGCTGACTGATCAACAACCTATATTATTTGTTTAGAATACTGTCCAAATTCCCTATAACTGTGTTCCTCTCATTCGATTTTGTTTTTTATGAGTATGACATTAGATTTTGCTCATTTTGTTGACTGCTCGAATCAAAGAATATAGTTTGTCGATCGATCGATCGGTTGACTATGCACTTCCAATTAGCGTCAACTAGCGATGAAATTGAGAAATACATCACGATACGTAAAAATGACACTAATGACAGAAAAGTGTCGCCATAAAATTCTAAACAATATCGCATCGGTCCCAGCACCATCCTTATAGACATCTTATCTACATTATACACTCATATCTTGGAATTTCTGATATAGTCGGTGGGCACACTTGATGACTTGCAATAAATTAAATCATCTGAAGAAACAATTCATTCAGACCATTCTCAATTCAACTACACAGTAGGTTAACTAACACCTGCCAGTCCATTAAACTACCGTGTAGGTGAGTTGGCTGGCCTGATCGATTTTTTTTTTATTTTAAACGGGAAAACCCCCTTTACAAAATATATACAGTGTGGAAATTAACATAAATAGATACTAATATATTTCACAAGGTATCACAGAGTAGCCATTCTATCAAGATATTTTTTAAGTACACAAGTTCACACCAGTTATACATACATCATTTGAATTGACTAGAATACCCAGTCTCAAAATTTGTGATATGCTGCTATTGTAGCCATAATTAGTATGGTGATAGAATGCTAAAAAGTTCACACTTTCGTGTTGGTTTTTATGGAATCTAAAGCCTCGTGTCCACTTGCAAGTAACTTGCGAAAGTTTTTTCACCAAGTACTTGCCGGCGTGTCTACCCTGTAGTCTAATTGTTTCGAAATTCATTGCGGTAAATTACTCTAGCAAGTTCGTTTGCTTGAGTAACGTGTACACACACTTCCAGAAAAATGTCGTCTCAGCAAGTGGCTGCTGCTGTTGTAACATATATTCAGTTAAAAAAACAAATAAAGGAACAGGAAAATGACAAAAAGCGTAGAAAACTTTGGGTCAGTAAATGGATTCTGCGAAGATCTACGTTAGGCATACATGAGATGCTGCTCTCTTAATTGAGAACGGAAGATCCTCAGCGGTTAAAAAAAAATTTACGTATGTCTCCGAAAGATTTTGATTCTTTGCTGAATTTGGTGAAAGCAAAAATATATAAAAAAGATAGCAAAATGCGAGAAGCCATTCCACCAGAAGAGCGTCTGTCCTTAAAACTTCGCTTTTTAGCAACAGGTATATTATTAGAATAACAACACAGCTGTACTGAACATAAACAAATATTTTTATTGTCATGAACAAATGTGATATTTTTTGAAATGAATATTTGTAGTGTCATAAAGCATAACTTTAACTATATTTAATTTTAAATATTTAAAGGTGACTATTGTCATTCTCTCATGTATCTATACCGAATTCCAGTATGTACGATCGCAAGGATTGTTCATGGATGTTGTACTGCAATTGTAGAGGCCCTAAAAAATTAATATTTCTGGGTACAGTTCAAAATTTTCAATTAGCAGAAGAGTGTCTTCTCTATTCCAAACACGTCGTTCTTCCATTTTTGTGAAAAAATCAGAATTTTAATTCAGATTCGAAAAAAATAAAAGTTTAAAATAGTTCACAAAAAATCTCACAACTTGCTGCAAATATTTCGAAACAGTCTCGAAATAATAAAGTGCAAACTAATTTGCTTAGATTAGCCGTGTACACTACAAGCTCTAACAAGTCGGCAAGTACTTGACCCGAGAGTAAACTTTCAGCAAACTTCCTCTAGCGCTGCTGTTCACACGCATTGCAAGCATTGCAAGTGACTTGTGAGAGTACTCTAGGAAAATTCAATTGCTAGTGGACACGAGCCTTAAGCTGATTTGTGCCAACAATTCTGGACATGATGTTATTTTCTATTTCTTTCCAACAGTGCATGTATAGTGGAATGTTTATTTCCATCCGAATATGAAGCATTGAATTACTCAGAGGGTAGACTTAAAATTATCTCACAGAATAATTTTATTCCAATATTTCTATTTCGATGTTAAAAATGTGTTACGTTTTGTTAGTGACATTACCATATTGAACTTGAAGTTCGAATTCAAATGATCAACCTGGGGTTACTGTTATATCAAATTGATTCAATATTTCAGCCCCATAGGGGGTTTAGTTTAGTATTTCGACAGAATAAACTATATAAAGGAAATTTGAACCACTGCTCTTTATGCTTGAGAGCCACACATAATTTTTTGTCAAGTAGTTCAACGTACTTTAACCACAGCGACCTAGCGACTATGTAATTTGTGTTTGAACCTCTAGTCACAGCTAGAGGAGATTATGAAAATGGCGGTTGAGAGTGAGTTCCCAATATGACCTTTTGCTTCCTGTTTTTGCATTTCAATTGTATTGATATATTTTGTTATTAATACACCAATTAGCATCAAATATTTTTATTTATTTAGGGGTTTTCATTTTGAAAAATAATTCCAAAATAGTTTGTATTTATTCACTTTCTTTTTGAATCATCACTTCAATTTCAATTTTCGACTCCATAATGTCTTTGATAGGTTTCAATTAAATTGGATAATGTAGACAACGGGAGTTCAAACCAATGCCTTTCAACTCAAAATATTGTCAACCCTGTAACAAACGGGTAGGGTATTGTAATTGTTGTTTTGATCTTCTTGCTTTGCTAGATACCTACAAGAATTACACGATATTTTCCTTCAAACGCTGGACCTCTATTTCAACCTATCTATATATATATATTGTGGTCTCGGTAGTGTAGTGGTTAGCATATCTGCCTATCAAGCGGAAGGCCGGGGTTCGAATCCTCGCCGGGCCACCGTGCTGGGTAATCGCACGTTAAAAGGTAAGGACTCGTTGATCCATTGCTCGCACAAGTTTCGACTTCTGTGGGTTGACGTTCGTCAGCTGGTTAACGGAACGAACAATTTTAAACAACAATATCATTTATGTTTCCAGAATAGAAAACTTTATAATTTACAATCCTTATTTGCTTTGTTACAGTGTGGTGATTGCTGGAACGGTATTATTTCTGTATCATTTTCTTTTCATTTGTCTTCTTGTTCATTTAGCAAAAAAAAATAAACCCAACTCTAGATTACCAGGTGTAAGGACTGCGAGAGTTATTGTTATTCTGTATAAGCTCATTCCTTCTTTTTACATTAGCCTTGTCACTATACAAAGCACATCAAACCAGATACTTAACAATCTCTCCGCACGTCACTAGATGTAATAATGACAAAAAAGCTATTAACTTCAATTAAGGCAGCTGCTGTCACCAGACGTAGATTTCTCCACATCAAATTTTGGATGTTAAGGCAATTCCCGAAAGGGGCATGGATTTGGCCATTTGCACTAGGAAAGGGTCTTTAGTGATAAACTAAGGTGTTTCTGCTTTCTTACTCTGTACTCTGAAATGGGGCGGCTTGTTGGGAATGGAATCCTCTAATAATTTTAAGCAGTATATTAGCAACAAATAAAAATAGCCCTACCGGCTAAATATACAGGGTGTTAATTAAGTATGTACCATAAATTTACTTATTTTAGGAAAAGTGTTATTTATGGCCTGTATAGTTTCATAAACTCGAGGCCTATACCTGTGAACTTTTTTTTATGTATGTATATATGCAATGTACCTATATTTTTTGTGGAATAATAATAATAATAATTAATTCAACAGACGATTCTTTAGGTAATTTTAAGACGAAATGTTCATATAAACATGGGTCCGCAAATCTTTCGTTCTCAAGATACAGGGTGTAAAAATAAAAAAAAGTTATTCGTAAATATCTTAAATATCCTTCACCTGATTTTGTTGTAATTTGGCAATGGTATTTATAATATAAAGGAGCTAATTTAGCCCGAACGTGATCTTTTTTATTAAGTCCAGTGGCGTCTCGAGCGGGATTTGTACGAATATTTTTGACTTAAAAATGTACGCCTCTAACTTTTGTGCAATTATTATTATTATCCAGAGATTTGCCTGTAAGACTAACTTTTTACGCGGTAAAATAAAAAGAAATCCAGGTTTCCTAAGTCGAATATTTGTTTACAGATGAAGCTTGTTTTTCTCGCAATTCAATTATTAACTTCCACAACAATCACATTTGGACCGAAAACAACACACGCCTTGATAGAAAATAATCTTCAAGAACAGTTTTATTTTAATATTTGGGTTGGAATTGTCGGTGACTATCTCATTGGGCCTCACTTCCTTCCACCTAGACATAATGGAGAAGAATACCGAAGGTTTTTAGAATTTGTTTTACCTGGACTTTTAGAAGAAATTCCAGTCATGGAAAGATTCCGTATGTGGTACATGCACGATGGTGCTCCACCACACTTCAGTGTAGTGGCACGCCAATTTTTGGATGAAAATTACCATAATCGCTGGATTGGGAGAGCAGGCCCACACCCATAATACGCCAGGTATTTTCAGAAGAGTGCGAAATTCAATGATGCGGCGGCTAGACGGTTGTATTGAAGCCAAAGGAGGCCATTTCCAACACTTAATTTAGTGCAACTCGTTATTCTAGATGTTAATGTTATTTAATATTTTTTGTTATTGTTACATAATTAGTAATGAAAAATTGTGATAATAATAATTTCCAAAAGAAACATTTAATTCCCCATATTATTCCTTGTTAGGTCCAGGGATACGCAATTAGGTCAACTTTTTTTCTTAAAAACTAAGCAAGATTCGAAAAAAATTCAAGAGACAAAAAAGTTGAACTTTTAATTGTGTAATCCAAAGAAATGATAAAAATTGCACAGAAATCAGTCGCGTACATATTTAAGTCAAAAATATTCGTTTAAATCCCGCTCGAGACGCCACTGGACTTAATGAATTGAATCACATTCGGGCTAAATTAGCTCCTTGATGTTATAAATATCATTGCCAAATTACAACAAAATCAGGTGAAGGATATTTAAGATATTTACGAATAACTTTTTTTTTATTTCAACACCCTGTATCTTGAGAACGAAGGATTTGCGGACACATGTATATATGAACATTTCGTCTTGAAATTACCGAAAGAATCGTCTGTTAAATTTATGGTACATAATTAACACCCTGTATATTATCGGCCGCCATAAGGCCCATTTCTTTATTCAACAGAAATGAAAAATAACGGCTTCTCTTCCCAAAAATGAATAAAATGATTATTTACGTTGACACAGCAAAATTGACACAAAGTTGGTCCTCTATCTTGCATAGCGGTTTTCTTGGACGACTCCCAATCCATTTTTTCCCAGTTTCCAAATACGACATTTATGCACCTGACTTTTTTTCATTCCTATTCGACATGATTTTTAAAGAATAATTTTATGAGACGTGACCTCATGATTCGCCTCCCCCCCTGCGCTCAACGCGCGATTTCTCGCACAAACTTTCATCGATCGATTTCCGAGCGTGACTCCCGGTTAACTCCTCGAGCAAATTTTTCGTCCACTCTCCTCAACGGCCGTTTTTCTGCATAATTGCAAATATCGCATTTTTCAAGCGCCAGACAATTGCAACCGAGCGGCGAACCAAAGTTTGTTTTGACTACGCGCCAGACAACTTCCAGATCTCACATTTCGTCTGCACAATGAATTCGTTCACGGATATTTCGTGATACAAAATCCCAAATGAATTTTCCATACGTTGGCCTGAAACTCACATACAAGGTGCGAAACTAATATGAATAAATTTTACAATGCCCAGCATTACAACCCCATTCAGATTAACGCTGGCATATTTTCACACTCCTATTATTTATTATGAATTCAGTGTAAAAAATGTACAATGGCTATCTGTGATGGTTGCTAAAATAAGAAATTTGGAACAGAAGAAAAAGAGAAAGGCCGAGATGCATTAAGCGCTAAGATTGATATTGGCATGTGAGAAAGTTTTGAGTGAAAGGATGAAAGCTCACCAAAAGACTCAGTAAACAAGAAGGATACTTGGAAATGGTGATAGGTTCTACTTAAAAGTATTACAAAAACCATGATAACGATTTCCTAAATCATATAATAAAAATACACCCTTCTCTCAAACAATACTTTTAAAATGTACATCTTAAAGTCAGTTCGACTAAAAAATAAATAAAAAAACGTTTACAGAAAACATACAGAAAACATACAGAAAACCCGTATTATTTCGACTTTATCAAGTCGTTATAGTAAGCCGTGACCGCTATGAGCTTTTTGTTGATGAAGTCTTGCTCGATCTCGACTTTTCCTCCAGGTCCTGCCTCACTAACCAACTGAAATATAAAGATTATTATTATTGGACAAAATAAACTTATCGATTGAGGGGACGTTATTTTCAATAGCTAGGGTAGATAGATAATTTATTAACTACGTTATATAAATCCAATATGTGTAGCAGGTCAGAATCACGATCCAATACATATAATGGGTAAATATGAATTAGAGAGCATACCAAGTATATAATGGTCAATCTTGATGGATTTCGAAAGGTTGAGAAAAAATCAGAAACAAAAAGAAATACACAATCAAACAATACATACAATGGCCCAAAAAACGAATTTTCGTTTCAAATTCTTTGTAAAATTGAATCAAAAAAATAATTATGTTTTTAGGAAATTTATTGTTTAATAGTTTGTGGGTTAGTACTGTATCTAGTTATATCCATGAAGTAAGCATTTGTTTTACTTTTACTTACTATCATCCAATGTCTCGTTGAACATTGAAAATGTGGGATAACGGAGAAATTTCTGAAATCACCGCACAAGCATGGTGGGAGTAAAAAAAGTACTCACAATTTTCGCTCATGCATAGTAGGCTACTTATCCTCACCATTACGTAATATACTATTATAGACGCATCCATAAGGAACAGCAAAGTAGGGCTGGGGGTATATATGCAAAAAATTCGATTACTCGTTTTCTTCGAAACTACATGACGTAACGTATACATATGCGACACGGAACTCATAGTCATCCATAAAGGGTTGACGGTCAGTTTGGAAAAGCTCTCTTGCAAAAATCCCATCCTAACAGACTCCAAAAGTGCCATAGACAAAATCAATAGTATTAATCACAATGCCAAACCAGACCATATCACACTTATAATAAAAAAATAATATGTGAATTATTACAACATAACCTCAACTTCGGATTTGCTTGGATACAGGGACATGATAACATTTACGGCAACGAACACGTAGACATCCTACCGAAAATTGGAACAACCCTGAACTTTTCTTTGGATATAAATAAACATTCACCCCGCTGGCAAAACGCGCAATCAAAACGTCATTCAAAAATGAATGGAAACGAGAAATAACTAATAAAAACATAACGTATGGAAAATTAATCCCAGAATATCCAAACCTTGCATGGTACTCAAGCTTCCCATGTATAATATAAATATGATTTCAACCATTGATATTTGCATCAAATAGCTTGAATATCAACGCAACGAAACTATTAAATAGGCTCTCCAGGTCAGTTTCTCAAAGGAAGAGATATATATATATAAATATATATATATATATATATATATATATATATATATATAATGAGTATATTTAGCTACAAAGCTACTGAATACAATTATTATCTTATAACATGGAATGTAAAATATTGATTATGAACATTAAAAATACAATGGAATATATTATTTTCACAAGTACACTCTGTATGAAATTCAATAAAATCAATCAATAAATGTAAAAATCATTATTTCACTCTATGATATTTATTCTGGAGACAATGTTATTATTATTCGAGTCAATGTTCGTGTTGACAAAATTTGTACACATTTTTCGAAAATTTGTTATACTTCCACAATTTTTCATTTCTATCGGCACTTCATTGAAAGTTTTCAAGCCTTTATAAAATAGTTGATTTTGTCCAAAATTTCTATTATACCTTTTCAATTTGATATCATTGGAATTCCTTGTATTATAATTTGTGTTGTAGCTAGTGAGTTGTCTTTCAGGTGTTTTGGAAGCATGTTATTTTTCAATATATATAAAAATATATAAGTATTCAGATATAATCTCTGTTTAACACTCAAAATTTCAAGGGACTCATGCATCCATAATACTTTGGTATAGATATCTTTATTTAAAACTAATCTCAAAGCCCTGTTCCGTAATTTCTGTAAAATTTCCATCTGAGTTTTATTCAGAGTGAATAATATTGTTGATCAATATTGGAAATGGGGTTCTATTATAGATCTAAATATTTTGAATTTTGTTTCATCTGTTAGGAGTTTTCCGATTCTTGATAATAATCCAGTTTTTCTAGCTATTTTTCCTGAAATATATATGAGATGCTCATTAAAATTTAGTGAATTATCTAACAACAAAGAGATCTTGAATTTTGTACTGGTCTATTAGAAAGTAGCATGAATTTTGATTTACCTGGGTTAAGTTTAAGTTTATTGAAATTCAACCAGTTTTCCATATATTTAACATCTTTCTCTAAAAAATTTATTATTTCATCTATTGATTTTCCAGTAACATATATTAAGGTGTCATCAGCAAACAATTGTACTTGATTTTTGATTACTTTATTAATATCATTAATATATAAAATGAATAATAGTGGTCCCAAAACAGATCCTTGTGGAACACCGTGTTCTGACAAAACATAACTGGAAATGTTATCATTAAATTTTGTGATTTGTAATCTATTTTCGAGATAAGATTCAAACCAATTTATCACCTTATCAGTGAATCCCATTCTGTTCAATTTTTTTAAAAGAATTTCTCTATTAACAGTTTCGAATGCTCTTTTGATATCTAAAAATAAAACTCCAACTACTTTGCCTTCATCAATCGATGACTTCCAATTGTTCAGCAACGTTTGTAATGCAATTTCACATGAATAAGTTTTTCTAAATCCAGCTTGAAAATCTGTAAGTAAATAATGAGTATCAATATGCTCTAGAATTTGTTTACTAAAATTTCTATTACTTTTTCACACGGCGGTAGTAAATTTAATGGCCTGAATTGTTCAAATTTTAATGTATTCTGGATTTTTCTGATTGGAGTTACAGTTGAAATTTTCCATGAATCAGGAAACTTTCCCTCCATCAGACTCTTATTTATAATATAATAGGTAGTGTGATTTGTAGCTTTTAACCAAGTCAATGCAAAGTGAATATGGAACTTCTATGAAATAAATGACATTGTTTCTGTTTTGCATTTACTTGGATCATGTAAATTTTATTCAGGCCAATTTTGATAAATTTTTTGATATTCTGGAAGCTTGGAGAAGACGGGGTCTTACTTTTCAACGCGCGATCTCAATAACTAGGCACAGTAGGTATCGACTTACTGTGAACGTGTTGCTGTTCCTCGGCAAGAAAGCCGCGACATTCGGGCTGATCTTTCTTGCTGCAGCTATCAACTGCGAAAACGGCAACGGCTGTAGCATCTTCTCGAGATCGTACACCGTCTGGTTGAGGTAGCTGGGACCGCCCCATGGCGGGCTCAGGAACACAACGTCGCCCTTCAACGAATCGGCCATCTCGAAAAAGTCACCTGTTATAAAGTCGATTTTATCGGACACGCCGTACACTTCGGCGTTGTTGAGCGCCAGTTCGATTTTCTTCGGGTCGATATCTATAGCTATAACTGGAAAAACAATATTGGTTCCTTTAGTCGGAATGTACTTTTGACATCAATTTTTTTTACTAGGATAATTCTTTTATTAGTTCCAGGGATTTGAATTTCACATACCTCTTTTGCAAGTGAGGGCAAATTGTATCGAGTTTCCCCCTGCTCCGCAAAAGGCGTCGATTATCGTGTCACATTTGCATCTTTCGGCAGCATGTTTAGCAACTTGTTCGGGAGTTACGGAATACCAACTTTCTGAAAAAAAAAAATTGGCCATTATAATCAGAATATCAGATACTCAATTTCATATTAAAGGGAACGGACAATTTGATAAAAAATCGAGTTGCTACTGAATTGTACCTTGACACTAAATAACTGCTTGAAATAGTTCCAATTTTTATTTCAGAAGTAGTATTTCGGGGGTTATATCTAATGCATTTCTTTCATGAAATTTCAACTAGAGTTAGTTATCCACATACTTTACAATCTAGGGTAGTGCAAAGGTTTTTCTTAGTCAGATATGGACTTCGTCTGTTAACTTCTATCGAAATATTCTAATTAATATCTCAACAATAAAATAAAAAGCGGGCCGAAGGGAATAGGCCCTTCGTCACCATTCATGCTATTTTTACATTTTGTGTAAAAGTGTTATATTTAAAAAAAAATGTATTACCAAAAACCGTTTTTTTCACATAAACGCAATGCACAAATTTATTTTTGATAAAATAATTGTGGGTATTCATGTAATACTACTGAACATACGAATATAAGGTTCGAGCAGCATCTTTTGAAAAATTGCGAATAGGGTCTTATTTTCGCACAAAAGGTTTCACGAACTTAAGTTGCAAAAAGAAAAGAGCAAAGCTGTTTTTTCAAATCAAGCAACAACCATTGAAACACCCCAGTATATCACTTTGAATGAGAATGACGTCTACTTCTCTGAAAATATAAAATGTTTTCGCCGAAAATCTAAAATATGGTGCACACACTGATTCTCTCTGTAAAAAACTAAATCAAACCTGCTACGGTTTGAAAATACTTTGCAGAAACGCAAATATTAAAATATGAAAAATATTTTACTTTTCCAACTTCTACTCTCATGCTCGATATGGTATTATCTTTTGGGGGGCGGAAGTAGTGAATTGGACAAAATTTTCAAGACACAAAAACGTGCTCTGAGGATCATGAAAAATATGAAGTTCTTGGAATCATGTCGAGGACATTTCATGTAGATGAAATTTCTCACCTTTATATCTATGAATGCATAAAGTTTGTTTTTCAGAGTCAACATTATTTTGAACCCTATTTGCCTCCTCATTCTTATGGTACCAGAAACCCTTAACACTTCAATTCACCCTAGCATCACCTATATCTGTCGGAAAGGTGAATTGAAATTCTACAATCATTTACCCCTTTAAAACTGATAAAAAATGTATGTCGTGTAGATTTCTTCAGTGAAACATTCTCCATATATATATATATATATATATATAAAATTATCGAAAGCTTGGTAGAGTAAAGAAGAGTTTTTCTCCAATTGAACGACTGAACACCCGATAAAACTCACCTTCGTATCTATTGACAGTCGAGAACTTCCTACACTATATATATATATATATATATATATATATATATATATATATATATATATATATATATATATATATATATATATATATATATATATATATATATATATATATATATATATATATATATATATATATATATATATACACACAAATATGTATTTCAGACTTAAATTAGACATTTTTGGCTTCAGTTTGTATAACTATAGTCGGGCTGTTCAAAAGATAGAATTCAAGGACGCGTGAACAGTGAATGCCTGCAGAGCCACGCCTTCTAAACTGAAATAAATGAAGAACTGTTTACACTGTACTGTACTCATTTGTGCTTTGTATTTACGTGTGTTACGTTAATTAAATAATATGGATGGAAACACTCTTTCACCTCCAAGAAAAAGGAAAAAAAAAGACATTCAACTGTAGAGGAAAAAGGTGTAATAATGAACACTTATAAAAAAGCATCCCAAGAGTTGATGGGAGAACGACGCGGCGACGTTTTTGTTGAGTGGTGTAAATCGGACTTGTAAAATTGGGGAGAGGAACATTCAAAGAGTGCGTGCCGTTCACGTGATCATTCTATCTTTTCAGCCGCTACACTATAGCCTTCATATTTCCTATATGTATATGGTACAATAAAATTATTACTATTATTATATACTCATCTCGATCGAATGAGAAAATTCACAAACGATAGGATTTGGGTTCTCCTACCCAAGATGGAAAGTTGTGAACTTGTCGAGAATTACCTAGCAGTGAAATAACTCCTAAACTTTCTATTTGAAATGTGGCAATTTATAAAATTTTGACTCACAATACTTCATTCTCAATCAACAACAAAAAAAAAACTATATAGGAATTGTTAAGCTGTAGTAAAAGTGGCCATACCTTCGTCCAACTTTATGCCCTGATCGAACTTGCTGAAGAGACTGAACCTCTTGTCCCAATACTTCCTCAATTTTGAGTTGTCCCTAATTTCGGGCGGCAAGCAAGGTTGATTCCTTTTCCTCTTTCTCCTCTTGGTGGGGAGAATCGCAGTGGTTTTATCGTCATCAAGGGTTGAAGCTGGAAGGAACGTTTCGGAAGACTCGGGCTCATCTTCATTGCAAGAACTAGCCTTATTATCCGAGCTGTCGGAGAGATCTTCATGGAAGGCCAGCTGGATAGGATAGTGTCATTGTCAAATTCGGTTATATTTCATTGTCGTAGATAAAAAATCTCAAAATAGTAATTTACGTAACAAGTCCGCAAGGTTTTTTTGGACGGGTAGACAAAATTCTAGGACGAGACGTAGGCGAGTCCTGGAAGTCTGCGAGTCCAAAAAAAAACTGTTTTCGGTCGTGTTGCGTGCACTATTTTTTTGGCAACCGTCCGGGAAACAGAATTTGGACAAAGAATCATGTACCTACTATGACTTTGTTGAGATTTAGTGAAATTGAGAGCGGATTCATTGTCATAGTACTGGTGGCGGGGTTGGACGTCTTTGTTCGTCCCTCACTGCCTGAGCTACTGTGCCTACTACTCTGCGGGTGCATTGGCTTGGGATGTGGGGGTTGATCAAACCGGCCATCGGATGTCTGCTTCCTCGTAGCACCGCTGGATATGGGAATGACAGAATCACTTGTGGTTCTGTTATCCCCTAACCGAAGGCATCCCAACGATGGCTTAATCCTAAGGTGTGTGTATCCGTGCCGAGAGGATGAATGACACTGAGCCCATCAGTTGTCTTTAACGGAACCTTCGAAACACCGGGCGCCCTCTCGTCGTATTACTGCCTTGTCACGGTAATGCGGGGCTCTGCCGTGATGGACTTGTCTTCCCTAGCTACTCGTGGGACTTTCATGAACACAGTATATCAAAACGTATCTGACCTTGAGTCTACAGAGGAGATGGATGTCGAGCATACGACTCCAACTGACCTCCCTGTAACTTCAGATCAGGAGCGAGAGCTTCTTAACTCTCCAACTCCTGAAACAATACCGAAACCTAGAAATAGGCTAGGTGGTGCAGCCAGGAAACGATTAAGTCGTCTCCTCAAGAGCGGAGTACCTTATGAAACCGCCTTGCACCAAATCCTTGAGCGGCGTCTGCAGAATCCGTCTCGGGAGGAGGAACAAACCCCCCCTGAGCAGATTAGTAAACGTTTGCGCTCAAATGACGATTCACCGAAACCAGAGGAGAAAAAGCCCTGCACGGTAGAATCCAAGGCATCGTCAGGTGTAGCTGACGTGCAAAAACCCTCTTATGGGAAGGTTGTTTCGGGAATCAAGGTGGCAATCTTGCACCTTGATTATCCGACCACCTTATTGAAGGTCAACCAACTGGAATCTCTACAGGGGGCTATCTTGTCGGCTGTAGAGAATATTCCAGATGATGGGCCACAGGTACAATTCCAGAGCTGCACATTTCGGCCTGGCTGGTTACTGGTCGCCTGTGAAGATCGGGACAGCGCCGACTGGCTTGTGGGTGTAGTCAATATCCTGCAGCCGTGGGAAGGCGCTTCACTGAAATGCGTCACAGGGGACCAACTTCCAAAGCCACACATCTGTGTCGCTTACTTACCTGACGGAGGGAGTCACAGACTGACCTCCGACCAGGTCCTCACTAGATTGAGGAAAATGAACCACGGTCTGTCAACCTTGGAGTGGAATATTCTTCACAAGGAAAACTCAGGCCCTGGCCAAACATGGACCTTCGCTGTTGATGATGGATCCATGGCCGCGCTGGCGAGGATGGGTTTCAGACCACATTTTGGTTTTGGGCAGGTGTTATTCCGCCCTAAAACCCGGGCACCCTCCCAGCAGACATCTACTCAATCGAGTCACTCTAACGCACCTGTTAGAGTAGAAAAAGCGGGGCCGAGTGGCAATCCTTCTATGGGGAGGAGAACAATTAAACCTCCACCCAAACATAGGGATAAACCACCGGCACGTACCCATCCCAAGGCTGGGAAACCAGCTGGTTCTCAGGAGACGAAGACGGTTAACGTCTCGTCCAGAAAACCAGGGAAAAAGACTGGACTTGGCTCCTCGAAAGCGAAGACGGAAATCGTCTCGTCAAAGGGATCCAAGAAACCAGCCAGCAACTCAGTGACGGTAGGTGTCCTCGCCCCGTCTTCAGAGCCAAACCATCCCTCGATCCTGGGAGGGGTGGGTGGAGGTGTCGTTAGTAATCCTCCACCCTCTCTCTCTCTCCTAGGGTCGAGGAGTCCTAGTTTGCAAGAACGCTCTGTCACTTTCAAGTGTTTGCAGGCAAACTTGCAACATGCCAAGGCCGCTTCATACGTCCTTGGAAAAAACTTCAAGGACGAATTAATCGACCTTGCTTTCCTGCAGGAACCTTGAACAGGAAATACAGGCCGAGTAACCGGACTGAGCAATATTCCTGGTGAGGTAATAGCGTGCCCTGGGGTTAAACCCAGAGCATGTCTAGTCATCAGGAAGGATATTAATTATTTTTTGCTTACAGGCTTCTGCACCCAAGACGTGGTAGTCATCCAAATTTCCCTACCGGGTAGTAAGTGTAGGACGAACATTATCGCCTGATCTGCCTACTTTCCAGGAGATGCGGATACTGTACCTCCTCTTGCTGTAAGACGACTTATCGACTACAGCAAAAGGAACAGACTACAATTTGTAATGGGATGTGACGCCGATTCACACCATACAGCGTGGGGCAGCACGAATATTAACCATAGAGGTGAGTTACTCTTTGATTATATACTAGGGGAGGGGCTGTCTGTAATTAATGAGGGCTCGGAACCAACTTTTGTTACTAGCAATAGGCAGGAGGTATTAGACTTAACCATCAGCTCACATTCTCTGAGCAACAAGATACACCATTGGACTGTATCTACTGAACCTTCTTGTTCGGATCACAGATATATTCTTTTCAATATTGAAACAGGTCCAAGACCAGCAGTGGAATATCGTGACTCAAAATCTACTGATTGGAGTGGTTATAAAAACTCCCTCCAATCATACCTTGAGGACGGATCCATTACTATTCACAGTTGTGATGGTATAGACACAGTAGCGGAGCAACTTCGCGAAGCAGTGATCTTATCCTATCACGAGAACTGTCCACTGAGAACAAAAAGAGATAACCATAACTCTTCTTGGTGGAACAAAAACCTTGAAAAACAAAGAAAAGAAGTTCGACGATTATTCAATCGAGCTAAAGAGTCAGGTAACTGGGAGCTTTATAAAACTACTCTAACAACATATAACAAGGAAATCAGGAAGGCAAAACGGGATTCTTGGAGGAAGTTCTGTGAGAGTATCTCTGATTCACATCGCAGCACAAGAATTCACAAGATTCTCTCTAGAGAGCCGACTGCTGAAATTGGGTCGCTGAAACGACCCGATGGAACTTTCACGACCTCTAGAAAAGAAACGTTAGAGCTTTTAATAGAAAACCACTTTCCTGGAAGTCTGACTCTTGATAACAACGGACCTCCCCCTTTTGAGGGCGCTCAACGCCCTAAAAAGAACGACTGGGAGGTCGTCAAGAAGGTTATCACAGCACCGGCAGTTGAATGGGCTATCAAGTCGTTTCAGCCCTTCAAATCTCCTGGAGAGGACGGCATATTTCCAGCTCTGCTTCAAAACGGACTGGAAATAATTCTACCCATTCTCATAAAATTGTATAGAGCAAGTCTGGCGTGGAACTATATACCTCCCAGTTGGTTGGCAGCAAGGGTGGTATACATACCTAAAGTGGGTCGGAAAGACCCACACCCTAAATTGGTACGACCAATCAGCCTTACATCCTTCCTGTTGAAAGGACTTGAGAGGATACTGGACGAACATATCAGGAAGGTGGCTTTATCTTCAGCCCCCCTGAATAACCACCAGTATGCTTATCAAACTGGCAAATCGACAGATTTAGCACTAAATAACCTCATAGAGAAAATTTCCCAATCCCTTGATAACAAGGAGATTGCGGTTGCCGCATTTCTCGATATTGAAGGAGCATTTGACAATGCACTACCAAAATCTATAGGATCAACCCTGACTGAAAGGGGCATAGAAACAACCATAACGGGTTGGATCTATGCCATGCTGGTAAACAGAATTGCAACTACGACTCTTCAAGACGAGGCCATTAAGTTCAGGGTCACCAGGGGCTGCCCTCAAGGTGGGGTACTATCTCCTCTTCTGTGGTCCCTCCTGGTGGACAGTCTGCTTAATGCCCTCGAAAGAAGACAAGTAGATCTGCAAGCTTATGCAGATGACCTTGTCATTTTGGCAAGGTCCACGTCGGGAAGGGTAGCTTGTAATATCCTTCAAAGCGCGATGGATGTTCACGGTTGGTATCAGAGGGAGCAGATGTCTGTAAACCCCAGCAAAACTGTGATAATCCCCTTCACCAGGAGGAGAAAATGGTGAGGTCATTCCATTTGGAACGGAGGTGAAATATCTTGGCATTGTCCTTGATAAAAAACTCACCTGGAACGCCCACTTGGAAAAAGTTTTACACAAAGCCAAACTGTCCCTATGGACTTGTCGAAGGATTTGTGGTAAATCTTGGGGTTTAGGTCCCAAACAAATTCATTGGATTTATGTGACTATTGTCAGACCAATGATTACCTGTGGGGCAATTGCCTGGTGGCCGAAGGCTTCTCAGAAAACGGCTCAGGCAAAGCTCTCTGGCTTACAGAGACAGGCCTGTTTGGCTATCTGTGGTGCCATCAGGTACCACACCGTCCGCGGCCATGGAGATACTTCTAGATCTACCTCCTCTCCACATTTTTCTGGAGAGAGAGGCTAGATGGACTGCATATAGACTTGTGCACATCGCTCATTGCACAAAACAATCTAATGTAGAGTATACTAGACTGCTGGCTGACACTAGAAGTCACAGCATTCTGGGAATGACCTCGGACATTATGACTCCAACTGTGAACTATGAACTACCTTATACAGTTCTTTTCCCGAGTAGAGAGGACTGAATCCTCCGGGAGAAGGAAATACTGAGAGCAGATAGTTGTTGCTTAACAGATGGATCAAAAACACCTTCTGGTTCCGGTGCAGGTGTTTTCAGTCGCAAACCCAGGACAGAGATATCAACCTGCCTAGGGACCTATGCGACCGTATTTCAAGCGGAAATTTATGCTATTGAACTGTGTGCGGAGAAATTGGCAGAATCCAACCTCACACACAAGTCAATAAAAATATTCTCGGACAGTCAAGCGGCGCTGAAAGCCATTGGCTCTTACCGATCAACGTCCAAACTGGTAACAAATTGCCAAAAACGACTCTCCTCAATAGGAAGATTTAACAAATTGTCTCTGGTCTGGATTCCGGGCCATACTGGCCTGGAAGGCAATGAGGCTGCTGACTCCCTTGCAAAGGAGGGTGCTGCAAGCAGCTTCATCGGACCAGAACCTGTCATTGGCATCGCCTTAGGCTTTGCCAAACAAACATTAAATACCTGGACGGCGAGAAGATTTATGGACTTCTGGCAAAATCTTCCAGGATTGGCTCATTCCAAGGCGTTTATTCACCCTTCGAAGTCGGAAACCAAACAGTTGTTGGACTACAGTAGGGACGAACTACGATGTCTAACTGGCCTTCTCACAGGTCACTGTCATTTGAATCATCATATGCAAAGAATCGGACTGTCAGAAGACAGCCTGTGTCGTCTCTGTCTGGAAAATGATGAAACAGCAGAGCACACAATTTGTGCCTGCCCCGCTGCGGACCGAATCAGGTTTCCAGAGTTTGGCAAGGTTTCACTCTTACCATCTGACCTGAAAGATCACTCACCATACAAACTAATCGGCTTCGTTAAGAAGCTGGGTTTATTTGGTCGAGTTTGAATAGGTGTGAGCCACAATAAACCCTTGTTGGTTGCAGTGGAGGGCCGAACAGACCCACTCACTTCTGACCTAACCTAACTGGTGGCATAAAAAAATTTGAGTCATTATTTTCCTCGGAGGAAATTGAAATCTCATTAGAAAAATAATTGGATAATTGAATCATAATCTAATATGGCAATGCATAACCACCAAACTCATTTGCTACAGCGCTCAACTCCGGAATTCTGCTCGAAGACCTTTCTTATAAAATCTGGGATTTGATTCAGTTCTTGATTAGAAAAGTTATGTGATGTGATGACCAGACCTTGAAAACTATAAATATTTCATTTTGAATAGCATCACATAGATGAACTTTCTGTACAGTGGAGAAATATTAAATCTGCAAGGTAAATTAAGGTTACGTAAAGCAAGATGGGAACAATTTGGGAAAAATATTATGTAAAAGAGTTCGTGTTGCCCGACAATGAAAGGTTTTTTCTACTAGGTATGTAGTAATTCCAATCTATACTATATCCATTCAACAAAGAGAGTAACCCAAACAACGATAGATGCGTGATCAACGCGTGATCATCACATACATTTGCATCTATTGCGTAGAATAAACACGCCTCCTTATGCTGGCCAATCGAAATCAAATGAAATCGACTGGTGGAATTCGCGCGACAGTGTCGGAGTAGTCAGTTACGTTTTACGCTTGTGGTGTGTAAATATATGGTATTTTAAAGTTTGAAATTTTTGAAATGTCAAGGTCTGATATGGCTGAAGAAACTGCTAATATGGTTCCTTACAGTCCACCTAAGAAAAAAGCAAAAAAAGTGCAACTTAAAAATAAAATTTCGATTGTTCCTTAGTGCGACTCTGTACAAGCAGCCTTGTCTGAGTGATCACGTGCACAATACATGATAATGTTTTGAATCACTCCTTTGCTTGGATGGACAGATAATAGTAATTGTGCTTTTCTTTATAAAAACTGTAAATGTCTATTTTCTTTCTTTTGAGCGCACATACTTGATATCTATTTAAGTGTATTTTTAGGATCATTAATTTGTTTAGGATTCTTACTCTTTCCATCAGTTAGTGACCACGTGTTGAAGAAAAGTTTTATAGTTGTTTTGCTATATTAATGTTCATATTTCACCAGATTCAAAGAACGATACGAGGATTTATATCAACTTTGCGAAAATCCACTTTTTTCACACCGGTCAAAGGAAACGAAACGATTTCTCGTAGTTGGTCGATTTTGATATTGAGAAAAAATTCTTTTGAACAAATTTTCAACCCTGCCACTTCAACCTCTTCGGCGGTGAGATCCAACACTTCGATCTTAAATGGGAATAGGGGTCCTTTTTCATTGCTTCGCAATGTTTTTAATGACGCAGTTGTTACTGAGAAAAAAAATGTTATAAAAACCTTTTGAAAACGAATGTTATGCTTTTTTTCACTTCTAACGTTGGTTGGGCGTTGCGTAGCTAGCACTAGCACCGGTCGCATATTATTCAACATCCTTCGTGATATCCTACTGTGTATGTGGTTGATGCTGACATGAACAAACGTTTCAAACCACATTTCGATTTACCGCCAGTCTTCCAGTACACTCACCAACCAAATCAAATATTTATAACATTTGAACAATTCGTTATAAACACCATGCTAGCTACACAAGTGAAAGGAAAGCAACATTTGTTTTCTTTATAACGTTTTTCTCAGTATCTACTGCATCAATTGAAAAAATGTACAGAACAATATTAATAGCCCATCAAACGAGCTCGTTCGATCCCTATTCCCATTTAATAAACAGAGGTTGGATCTCACCAAACCGAGGAGGTGGTAGTGACAAGAATGAAAACTTTCAGAAAAAAATTGTCTTCAAACTGAAAAAATCGACGGGTTCAAAAAAATTTCATTTCTAAACGCCAACTGTATAGTAGATTTTATGTGAATACTTTTTAAGAGAGCTCAAACCACTTGAATACAGAACTGAACGCATTTGAAGTGCGTCAACTCTGTTGACAAGTTTTTTAATTTCACAATGGAATTATAGCCCCCATGTGAGATCAAAAATGGCGTATTTAAGCCAGTTCAAAAACAAAGAATCCAGATACTACTGAAAATACTGTTTTCACTCCGTCAGATATGAATTTATTTGTTAATCATCAAGAGGACGACCAGACCAGATACTGGCTGAATTTCTGGCTGCCGTCGTCAATCTTCCATAAATCTAATATTTGGCAGAGTTACATCTAAATAAAAAATACTTTCCAGACAGCATAATTCTTGCCATTTCAAATTGTATTAATTTATATTTCCTTCTGAAAAAGACTTGCCAGTGCGCCTGGATTATTAGTAAAGGAATTACTGATTTGTGATTTCTACAAATTCGTGTACAGGGTGGATGAATGCTGCGTGGATGGCCTATAGCTTTATTCAAGAAAGAGAAAAATGTCTCCGATAAAAGTTGTAGAGGACAAGGAAACCTGTCTAAACAATAATAACCAATATACAGGGTAGCCAAACTTTTTCCTTGACAATTTTATTTTCATAGGAAATATGATTCACCACTTGGTAACTATGGTACAGATTTTTTCTTCTGAATTTCGTATTTATCTCAGAATTGTTTTTTGGCAATTTACATTTCTGATTATTTCAATTCTTTTAATTTTATCCTTTGGCTGAAAACCATTTGAGCTTTCTTGAGTTTTATTCTTATAAGAGTTTTTTGTTCAAATTGTGCTTATTCAATTTCAATTTTTGCAAATTATACATTTGATTTTGATGCACAGAACACAGAAATGAATTTAGAAATGTAACATCTGCGTAAAATTTGGGAGCTTAGGGTCAATGACCACCAAAGGCTCTGACGGCGGTTATTTTGTCCCATTTGGGAGAGAAGATACTCTGACTTCTTCTGATGTGGTCAATTGACTTTGACATTTACCTGACATGCAATGCATGTAGCATGAAACTTCAACTTATTTCGTCATAATGGTTCCCTGTAAGTTAGGAGTTGTAATTTTATTCGGGAAGTGGATAAGGACCAAATTTTTACACAAAAAAATACGCGAGAAAGTCATATTTTTTTTTAACACGAGATTTTCTATACTTGTGTCAGGTGAATCAAATGACTAAACTATAAAAATCTCTCTCGGAACCAAATTTATAAACCAGATTTTGTACGCAAAGGGTATTTTTTTTTTTCATATTTTACAATACCGGGTACTGAAAGAGAACTTACATAACGCTCTCATTTTGCTTGAAATTACATGTAAGTGATAGAAAATAATGAATTCTTTTGCAGTTGCCTTAGGGTACGTGACGATTTTTTCTGAAGGCTCACAGTTATCTGTGATGTGGTAACACAATCGATAGAAATTCAAATACTCCAGTCTATGACGGTGAAAAAAGTGTAAACTGTGTAATTATCCCATACAGCACCGATTCGTATGAAAATTTGGATATAGGTTCTACTTACCCTCTATTCCAAAATCTACCCCGTGCCGAGGGTTGCTTTCCCACTGTGGGTGGATGCCACCCCTTCTTGGGGGTGAAAACATTTTTATTGGAAATAATTGCGGAAATCAATAGATTGACTAATTCTAAGCATTTTTTGTTCAATGGAGTTTTTTCTGAAAAGCAATACTTTTCGACTTATTCGCGAGTGAAATTGTCGGTTTTCAGGCATAAAAAAACACATTTTCAGATCCTTTATCGCGAATAACTGAAAAATAAAGCATCTAATCGAAAAACCTGTGGAGAGCAAAATTATAGCTTTTGAAAAAACAAAGGCGATTGTTCATTTGTGATGTATGCAAACCCACTACAAACTGAATAATTGCTTATTGAAAGTTGATTGGTATTTTCAAACTCCAAAATGGAAAGTTTCTACGTACAATAACCAAAAACCAATGCATTTTTCGGGAAAAACTGATTGAAACTTTTCTGGAGTCCTTCAAAAATACTTCATTTTTGTTATTTATAAAAGTTTCTAGCATCAAAAATGACCGATATATGAAGGAAATAATGTTGAATCCTATTTTTTTGTTGAAAAAAATTGTGAATAACTCATCCTCTCTTCTTCCCCCTTTGAAACAAATCGTTGTTACTCCATAATTCACTTCATTCATGTTTTTTCAATTAGTTCTGAGTTTTTCATCAATTGAAAGTACGTAGTTTTGGAAAAAATTGAGATTGAAGAGAAAAAATCATATACGTAATTCAGCAAAAAATCACAATTTCTTCGAAAAAACTCGAAAAGTATTGATCATATGCAAAATTTTCTACAGTAACAAATTGAAGGCTTCTCTTCTCTGAAAATTTCGGTGTTTAATTTTTTTCTGCAGGATGAAAATAGAGTAAGATATGGCTAGTCAAATATTGTGAAGGTTCGCGCAAAGTACCTTTTTTGAGCCCTTTCAGCATAAACCTTTTCAAAAATATAATCTGAAACAAAGAATAATGTGAATGAGCTCATAGCTCTTGGAAAGATCTACAAAATACTCTTTGGTGGATGTGATTGCGTGAAGACTAAGCGAGTTATGGAAAAAAAAAACAAAAACAATTTGTAGAAATTAGAGTATGTACATTGGTATATTGAAGAATACACATAGTAACTATATTTCAGGCCTAGTGGAACTATATGTATATTATATATGTATATATACATATAGTTCCACTAGGCAACGATTTTTTCTAAAGGGGGGGGGAAGCAAGGATGAGTTATTCACAATTTTTTTCAAGGAAAAAATAGGATTCAACATTATTTCCTTTATACCTCGGTCAGTTTGGATGCTAGAAACTTTTATAAATAACAAAAATGAAGGATTTTTGAAGGTCTTCAGAAAAGGTCCAATAAGTTTTTCCCGAAAAATGCATTGGTTTTTGATTATTGTACGTAGAAACTTTCCATTTTGGCGTTTTAAAATACCAATCAACTTTCAACAAACAATTATTGAGTTCGTAGTGGGTTTGCATACATCACAAATAAACAATCGCCTTTGTTATTTCAGAAGCTATAATTTTGCTCTCCGCAGGTTTTTCGATTACATGCATTATTTTTCAGTTATTCGCGAAAAAGGATCTGAAAATGTGTTTTTTTTTTTGACTGAAAACCGACAATTTCACTCGCGAATAAGTCGAAAAGTATTGCTTTTCAGAAAAAACTTCATTGAACAAAAAGTGCTTAGAATAAGTCAATCTATTGATTTCCTCACTTATTTCCAATAAAAATTTTTTCATCCCCAAGAAGGGGTGGCATCCACCCCCAGGGAGAAAGCAACCCTCGGCACAGGGTAGATTTTGAAAAAGAGTGTATGTAGATCCTGAATACAAATTTTCATGCGAGTCGGTGCTGTATGGGATAAATACACGGGAAAATGGTCATAGACTGGACTAAAAATAAATACATTTTCAAAAATATTATCAAAGGGATGATATCACACAGTGGACTTGAAAACTTTCCCTCGAGTTACAGTAAAAAGTTTGGAATTGTCCGTCATTTCTGTCTTGAGGTATGGATAATTTCTTTGTTAGAGAATTTTCACTCAGTTCTTCAGATACCCTCATTCCACAACAAATGAACAAAAATGGACGTGAATCACTTAAAAGAAAACTTCTCATTTTTGTTTTGTGGCATGGACAATTTCTTTGTTAGAGAATTATTACTAAGTTCTTCAGATACCCTCATTCCACAACGAATTAACGAAAATGGAGGTAAATCACTAAAAACTTCTACTTTTTAATTCGATATTTGAATGTTCGTGGCCAGTGATTACCAAGTGAATACATGTACATGTTCTCATATCACAAAGGGTTTCAATATCTAGAAGTTTTTTTTGGTCAATATAAGTTAATTGTAGGTTCCAGACGGGATAGATTATATATACATTTAACAACTTTATTCTGCAGTCTTTCAGGTGGTTTGAAACTTCTTTGTGAAGCAGAGTCCCAGCTGTCATGAAATGAAGATTGGAGTAAATAAACGAGAGAGAAGTAATTTTCCAAACAGATGAATGGAAAATACATCCTAATTTTGTAGAGAATATCTAGTAGTGAAATGATTTTTGTTTTTATTTTGTCTATATAATATGTGCCTTCCAATTTAAAGTTTCATCTATATATAGACCAAGTAATCGAGTTGTTTGTAAAATAATGGTTGATTTTCTTTTTATAAATGTACATGTAAGACGATTTATCGAAATTGCCATGTTGAAATATGGTTAGATCATTTTGGATACAGACATGTATGTCATCAATTTTTTTTCCGTAATATAATAATGTGGTATGGTCAGCAACCATTTCATTCTTAATGCATGTTCAACAAAAAATATATGCAAATGGTCAATTGAGGAGTGCTTTTTCAATAATCAAAAATAGAAGAATGGCAATCTATCATTCAGAAAACTATACATTCTACTTGAATACAGTCTGCATTTTGAAGCGCACCTGTAAGCTAGACAACTAGTTAATCATAAAACTAATTCTGCAAATGGTGGGGTTCCATGCTGGAAATTAAAATAGAACATCGGACAAGAGGATGAAATATTCCGCCTCGCCACTTAGGTCCGCACTCTACCTAGCAATGTTTTCTTCAAAAATAGTACTCGAATATGTAAGGACATATGTTTATATTCGTCGTCAAGTCAAGGAGCATAATTTGATGGATTTCTTCTAGACCAGTTAAAAAATTCTACCAATACGCTGAAAATCACATACTTTTCCATATTTCACTCCTATATGAGCTACGGTGTACGACTATTGGGTAAGTAATTTATGTCACGCCATCAAGGTATTTAAGATGCAAAAAAAGGTTATGAAAGGATCACTGCCAAATCTCCACCTTTACATAATGTGCTAGTAGTGAATGAGATTAAGCAGACTTGCATGACAGAATGGTCACATATTCATGAACACTATACACAAAACTATCATTTGATCAGAGTTAACCTATATTGTCTCCATTTGAAAAAAATTCCTTGATTACGCCCTATATAATATCTTGCCACAAGATATCGAGACGATCATGTAAATTTTTTCAAGAAACAGTTTGATTTTTATGTTGTTGGGCACCTCTTTTTCACCATCCGAGTCAAGCAAAAATCCTACTTTAATGAGAGTCAACTGGATGACGTGATAAAAAAGAAATTGACTTGATATAAGTAAATTAGTTTCCCCGAAATTGTAATCGCTTCCAAAAATTCATAAACCTACCTTTTATGGCCGTCCAATAGTTCTTTCGATAAGAGCATACACAGAATCAATAGTTTTTCTTACTGATAAAGTATATGAATTCAACAATGAATATTATACTGTAGATTCTTTCAAAGCCAAATGTACCTTCAACAGATTGACACCTTTTCAGTGATGTTTATATTCAGGCTTGTTTACGAGCAATAGAGAAAATATGGAGCGTTATTAGCAGTTTTCGTAATTTTAAAAACGACACATTTTTTAATTTGCTTATGTTCCCCTTTGACTAGGTCCCAGATCGGTTAAACTGATCTAGTGCATTTATTCAAAGGTAATACCACGAGTCCTTCAAATTTAATCGATAAATTTTCATTTTCCACAAAAACTTTTTTATTTGGCAAAAGTATGAAAACAAACCGATTGATAAAGTGATTTTATCTAATTCGGTTTGTTTGAATGCTTTTGCCTCAAAATAAAAAAAGTTTGAGTATTTCGAAAATGAAAATTTATCTTATTAAATTTGAAGAACGAGTTGTATTTGGAGAGATTATTTTTCGAACAAATAGAAGGAAGAACAATTTAATTGATCAGTATTTCATTTACATAAGAAGGAACGGAGAATAGGTGAAAATTTTACAAATTTGAAATGTCAAACAACGATGTATGCCATCTATGATCCAGAAGAGATATGATGCTTACGCATTGAATATGATAATGCTTGCCGACGATACCAAGAGATGGCGTCACACCTCTCATTGTACAAGGTTGATAATTGAGTATTTCTTATGAAATGAAAATCGCGCCAGAAGGAACATAAAATCATTCGTTGTATCAAAATCTTCATACAACAAAAAATGAATTGTATTCAATAAAAACTAATTGTACGCCATCTTCATTTGAGTTAAGGAAATCTTAAATATTTGAATCGGTCGTTCGCTATATCTGTCATGAAGTTGGGGTTATGAGCTATTTACGTGTTCGAGTGTTCATTGAAATGTGTTATGTTATTATTATGCTGAAAAAGTGAAAAGTGAATGACTCTTTAACAATAAGGTAACTCTTCATTCATGATAATTTATATAAGTATGAGCCAGTTCAATAGAATCGACGCGGTAAACCTTATAGTTTTGACAGTTCAAAGGTAAACAACGTTTTATCGAAACAATCGAAAGGATCAGGCAGTTTTATCGGTATAATACCCGATGATTGGCTAGAATAACCATATAATAACCCGCTACTATTGGTTGAAATGCCAAAAACGTCATATTTTGACAAGTGAAAAAAATAATCATTGTTAAACCTATAAGAGCTATCTTGATTGCTTAGCCTCGAACTTTTTCACCTCTTATTTGCCTGTAGTTCTTTTCCTAACTTTATTACTATTAGCACCAACCTCTTCATCGCTGCCATCGTTGGGTATTACATTTCCGTCGTCGTCGAAGAATAAATGTCTGGGTCTCTTGACTTCCGGGCGTATTTTCAAATGCCTGTTCTGGAGTCGGATGTGTTTCATCTTGTAATCGACTTGGCCGGTCATGGTCTGGTCAGAATTTTCGCGAAACTCAATGCCGAGGACGTTGAAAGCCGCCCGGATCCTGTTGCGTCCGGAGTTGAAACTCTCACTGAGAATAACAGATAAACAGAATCAGAATATTTTGTTGTAATAATAATAATAATCTTTATTGCCCAACCGATAACCAATTATAGGACAATAACATTCAACATAAAATGTGAAAATCATTTCAAGCGTTCTGATAAAAAGGTTCACAAGATTTTTTCAGTATTATATCTAGGTTGTTAAAATTGATGTCAGTTTCATGAGAGATGTGGTTAAAACTATTACAAATTTTTTGGATAGGAGAGTTACACAAAATATTTGTTCTGGAATACGAACAGTAAAATAGTGCTGCATTACGTGAATTATGCCGTGGTACTAGGAAATGCAATCTTGAGAGGAGTGTTAGCGAGTCAATTTCGTTATGAACTTATTGATATAGAAACACTAGTCCAGCATTTATTCTTCTCAATTGTAGGGGATCAATTTCGAAACGTTGTAGCATTAAGGATTCTTCAGTACCCTTTTCAGGGTAAACATCATCAAGCCTCGGGGTGAGAAATTTCAAGAACCTCCTCTGAACTTTTTCCAAAGCTGCGATATGAATATTGTAATGGGGATTCCAAACGATTGACCCATACTCTAACGTAGATCTTACAAGGGAAAAGTATAAAACTTTCATCGCGAGTTCATTAGTAAAAGTTCTACAGTTCCGAATAATAAATCCAAGGGATTTCATTCCCTTCGATGTAATTTGAGTGATATGGTTGGTATTGGTTACTATTGAACAAAATACCGAGATCTTTAATATCTTCTACTCTGGTGAGGTGGGCACCAGTGATATTGTAGTTATATAGAGTTGGTTGCAACCTGCGAGTATATGAAGATATTTTACATTTAGAAATGTTTAGGTCGAGTCTGTTGGTCCGACACCACGCATGTACATTATTCAAGTTTTCTTGCAAATGTTCTGCATCTCTGAGACTGCAGATGTTACTGTATATTTTCAGGTCATCAGCAAAAATAAGAAATTGACAATCCAAAGCAGTTACTAAATCACTCATGGATATTAAAAACAAGAGATGTCCAAGGTTAGATCCCTGGGGAACTCCTGACGTGACCGAGTAAAGTTCCGACCTGAACCCATTATATGCCACAAATTGATGTCGATCGGATGGGCATGATTTGAAAAAACTCACTAAGGCATCGCTAAATCCGTAACTTTCTAATTTGTATAATAATATACTACGATCGATTCTATCGAAAGCCTTAGAAATGTCCGTATAAATTACATCTACTTGTCCCTTGTTATCCAAATTTTCAGCTATGAATTGAGTAATCTCTATAAGGTTCGAGTTTGTTGAACGATTTTGCATGAAGCCATGTTGAAGGGGAGATAATACACGATCAATTTGGGGATATAGTGCATGATACACGGACATTTCGATAATTTTTGCAAAGTTGTTCAATATCGCTATCGGACGATAATTAGATATTATTGAATTATCACCGCTCTTTAAAATAGGACAAACACGAGCTAATTTCCATATGTTGGGAAATGATTTATTTCTCAGAGCAGCGTTGAAAATAATCAATAACGGTTTTGCCAAAATATGTGCACAAACTTGGTATCATTCAGGGCCGGATGTTAATTTGTTCGGTAATTTTTTCATTGACTTGATAATGTCCGCTTCACTGAAAAGTAGTATTTGAATATTAGTGCTTTGGATTCCATTGATGAGCACGTTTTGTTCTTTCGAGATATTAGTGTAAACACTTTTAAAATAATCTGCAAATCCATTAACGATTAATTCGGGTTCGTCAAGCACTAACGTATTCAGTGATAATTTGCCTGGGATGCGGGTTGTTCCATTTTTGGTATGAACGTATGACCAAAAGTTTTTTGGGTCGGTGATAATATTTCCTTCAATCTGATTCTGGTAGTCAGAGAATGCTTGTCGAATTTGTTCTTTCACCAATTTCCTCACTCTTGAAAAGTCCTGGTAGTACTGATTTGTTTTGAAGCGCTTGTAGAGATTATGGTATCTATTTTTAATTTTGAGATTCCGAATAATTTCCTTGGTGTACCATACTGGATATCTTCTCTTGGTTGTTCGGTATTTAGGAACATACATGTTGAAGACATAGTTTAGTTTGGAGTAAAAGACTTCACACATGTGGTTAACTTCTTCCATATCATATAAAAAAGACCAATCTAAATAGCTAAGAGCGTTATACAGCCCGGGGAAAAATGCTTTCCTGAAATTAAAGGATGAATTTGTCACAACACGCTCAAAATTGCTATTTTCCTTACTCGGCAAATTGAAGTCAATACACAATGATGGATGCATTACATCTAATGCATACATGTAATGCTCCAGCTACACCCTCGTTAACGTTTGTGTTAACGCCTTTGTCAAAAATGTGTCTTACTTTACGAAAGTGTAGCCAATACTAATTTAACGCAGAAATTAAGCTGCACCAGAGTGCAGCTTATCGTCTAACGTCATTAGTAATCCCGCATTTCAATTAAGGCGCTAAACTGTTGGCTGCATCTGTCGAATGTCAAAGTTGATGCCTTTATAAACGCGTTACGACGCAGGTGGAGCAGTAGCACAACACTAATTATTCAAATGATAATTGACCACAGACACAGAACTCATAATTATGTTACAGGTTATGAGTGATCTGTGTAAACAAAACTTAACAGTTGATTTGAAAAATAACATCAATGACGAATATACTGGAACCACCAACTCCGGAAAATATCGAAAAATTATTCTCAGTATCGATTACCCTAACACCAAATTGCAATCACTTCGCACTCAACGCAAATAATGATGACTTCGGGCTGAAAGTTGAGTGCCATCAAAATTCACCCGAACTAATCTTTTTGAATTGTATCAGTTTCTTGAATTTTTACCAGCTCAACAGCATTTCGAACCGTCGTGGCATTTTCTTGGATCTGATTTTTTCGAGTATTTCAGATTTAACAGTTCATTTTCCACTTGACTCCCCGTTTCCTGCTAGTATTCACCATACCCCTGTTTCATTTGACATCATAACTCGGAACCATAGCAATGCAATAGAATACAATGAATATTTCTATGACTTCAAAAATGCAGATTATGGACAAATAAATGAATTCATATCCAATGTTGACTGGCAAATACTTTTTTCATATAATATTAATCAATTGCTCTATCAAAACTACATTCTTTTCAACTTTGAAAAAAAGTATCAGGTTGACTCTGTCTATACAGACTTTTCAAAGGCTTTTGATAGAGTTAACCACGATATTTTGATTTCCAAATTGATATCACTTGGTTTTAATGGAAAATTGCTGAGCTGGTTCACTAGTTTCTTGAAAGACCGAACTCGATGTGTCAAGGTAGCAGGTTGTATCTCTCACCAGATGAAAGTCTTGTCTGGGGTTCCCCAAGGATCCCATTCAGGCCCACTCCTCTTCAACCTTTTTATTAACGACTTGACACTTTGTATTAGGAACTCCCAAGTTCTTCTCTTTGCTGATGACCTGAAGTTGTATCGCCCTGTTAACACGTTCCATGATGCTTTACTGTTGCAAGAAGACCTTGATAACTTGGTTCACTGGTGTCAAGTTAACAAATTAAATTTGAATGTGAAGAAGTGTTTTACCATGTCTTTCGGGCGCGTCAAGATCTTCATCAACTTTTCATATACGATTACCGATAATCAACTATCACGTGTTAATGAAATTAATGATCTGGGTGTGAAGTTCGATGCAAAACTAACTTTCGCCCAACACATAAATGAAATTACTGCAAAAGTTTTCAAACGATTGGGTTTTACTTTCAGGTTACGCAAAGATTTCAGCTGTGAAACCCTGAAAATAATTCATTGTTCGCATGTGAGGTCCATTATTGAATACAATTCCATTGTTTGGTCTCCACATTATCATTGCTATGTTAAACAAATTGATAGTATCCAAGAAAAATTTTTACGTTGTAGTGCTTTCAAAATGGGTATAGTTGGTGAACATTGTGAATATGAGGTCATTGAAAAAAAATTGAACATCAAAACACTTTCCCATAGAACTGTATGTGACTTAATATTTTTGCAAAAAAATTCATCAGCTACAATCAACTGCCCTGATTTACTCGCAATTATTACATTGAAAACTGCTGTTCGATATACCCGCAGTACTGAAATATTTGACATTCCTTTTTATTCAACCAATTACTGCCGTCTCTCCCCACTCAGCAGAATGAAAATTACCGGTGATAAATTTTCCCAAACGCTTGATCTTTTCTGTATGAGCGCATCTAGGATCAGGAGGGTTTTGGATGATGTGAGCCTTTGAAAAACAGTCATTTAAAATTTATTGTTTCATTATTTTTTTTTCATTAGTGAAATTTATCATAAACCTCGAAACTGGAGAACCAGCTAAAAAATCCTTCATGAACAGAAAATTGCGGAACAACCTGCGAAATCTCTTCCTAAATAGGAACTACATCTGAAATCATCATTTTTATTATCTCCTATTGAATTTGGATTGTGTTCATCAGTTAACATTCTAGAATTTAGCACAAGACAGTCAGAATATTATGATACGGTGAGGATGAAGAGTAACTTTGGCAAAAATCACTTTTTCATAATGGAAGGAATACATATTTATAATAGTTTAAAGTTGAGATATTCAAAAAATATGTTGAAATCTGAACGTGACTTGAAGCACTATTTCATGAACAAATAATTTGCAGTTATAGGTTCAGTAGTTTTTCAATCTATCTGTCTGTGTTCCTTTTCATATATTTTGTATTCTTATACTGTACAAGCACATGTTTTTTGTAATTTAATAAGTAAACAAAAAAAAAATATTAAAAAAAAACAGGATGAACGGGATCGGGCCTTGGTTACTCTTTATACCAATAAAATCGATTGGTTGACCGACTCTTTTTATAGTAAGAAAATCAAAAATATTTGCGCTGCTTATGGTATTTTACAAAGTGTCACAAAGCCTACTCGTATTACAGATACTGGTGAGTCATTGATTGATTATGTGATATCCAATATCAATGAAAATGGTATAGTAGCTGAAGTACACGACTATCCAAAAATAACGGATCATTCGGTTATTTCAGTTAATTTCTGGAATGGAATCAAGGTTAATGATAACGTCAAAAAGTTTAGAAACATTAATAAGGAAAATTTAGACAATATAAAAATTAACTTGATGATGCACAACTTTAACGTAACTTCTGTTGACATTGACACAATTTATAATGAAATTTTGGTGACATGTGAAACTGTAATTGATAGAATTGCTCCAATTGAAATATGTAAGTACCAAGCAAAGTTGCCATGGTTTGACTATGAGATATATGATTTAATAAAGAAGAGAGATAGAGCATATAAAATTTTTAGGTCGAGCAGCAACAACAACAAACAAGATAAATGGGAAACCTTCAAATTATTGAGAAATAATGTTGTCAATCTTTTGAAACAAAAAAAAGAAATATATTATTTTGACAGTATTGACAGAGATAGACATAATCCCAAAGAAATGTAGAGAACTCTGAAGAAATTAGTTAACAGTAATAGCCAAAGTGTCTCGAATAGCATATGTTTTGAATCAAATGAGCATAACAGATTGTTAACGAATAACATCGAAATAGCTTCAGGTTTTAATGATTATTTTGTTGATAGTATTAATGATATTATACAAAGTATTAGCATCACTGAAAGATGGCATAATGTAAACAATAATTTATATTACAAATTCGAAAACTTTGAATTGCTCTCTATGAAAGAATTGCGAAAAATAGTCAGTAGCCTGGACAATAAATTCTCCGTATATGAAACGCTAAACTGTAAAATGATCAAAGAGGTCTTTGAAGCCATTGGTCATATTTTACTAAACTTAATAAATACATCGCTGCAAACAGGAAAAATACCAAACAAATTGAAAAGCAGTACTGTTATCCCTATTCCAAAAATAGCAAACACCAATAAAGCTAGCGAATTTCGGCCCATAAATACTTTGCCCCCAATTGAAAAAATTCTGGAAGTTTCCGTATACAATCAGTTATTACATCACGTCACTAAAAATTCAATTTTGATAGATAATCAATCGGGTTTCCGTAAAAACTTCTCATGTGAAACAGCATTACAGCTCACAATATGTAATATCAAAACTAACTTAGATAGCCAGAAATATGTTGTTGCTGTATTTTTAGACCTAAAGAGAGCTTTTGAGACAATTGATAGAGACATTATGTTGTTTAAATTGGCTCGGTACGGGATTGATGGAAAGGTGTTGGAATGGTTTGGTGATTATTTAAACAATAGAAAACAGAAAGTCCGTTTTAAAGATGCACTATCAAATGAAAAAGACATTGATGTAGGTGTTCCCCAGGGTAGCGTTTTGGGCCCACTTCTTTTTGTTTTATATTTGAACGATATTGGACTTTTTATTGAATCTGAGTTCATAAACCTATTTGCTGATGATACTCTGCTTATGTGTAGCGATTTGAATTTAGATCTAGCTATTCATAAAATGGACAGGATTTTAGGAAAGGTAAATGAGTATTTATGCACTAACAAATTGAAGTTAAACGTAACCAAAACGAAAGCAATGATATTCACCACGAAATATAAATACAGTTCCTTAGATATCAACGGTATTAACCTCAATATCAATAACGAAAAAATTGAAATTGTGTCAACAGTCAAATACCTTGGTTTTCAACTGGACAATTTTTTGAATTTTGACAATCACTTTGAATATATACATAAGAAAATATCAAAAAAACTATATTTTTTCAGCAGAATAGCACAAAATTTGTCGATGCAGTCCAAAGTAACAGTTTACAATACCATTATTCAACCACACTTTGATTACTGCGCGTCAATATTATTTTTATTCAACCTCAATAAATTAAATATGCTACAGAAACTACAAAATCGAGGGATGAGAGTAATCTTGAAAACGAATCGTCGTACTCCTATAAAAAGTATGCTAGATTGTTTAAATTGGTTACCAGTTGAAAGTAGACTATACTATTTTACAATGACGCTAGTATACAAAATTGTGAATGGAATGGCACCAGAATATTTCAAAGAGTATATCAAATTCAATAAAAACATTCATAATTATAATACAAGAAATTCCAATAATATACATATAAACAGAACGGCATTCGGAAGTACCATGAATTCGTTATTTTTTAAGGGCTTCCATAAGTTCAATGAATTACCGGAAGAAATAAAGAAATTATCCATTTTGGAAAATTTTAAAACAGCACTTAGAGATTTTTTAAAAAAAAGTAAAGAAAAAGTAGGTAATTGAACACAAATTGTATAGATCTATTGAATTATTTGGGACATTATTGTTTATTGTCAATCATCAGTTGTTTTTAATTGTTCACTAAGGTACTTATATGTGTAATAAAACCATTGTTTTAATAATAATTGAATTTATAAATGTACAAGTTCTTAACGTCTGACCTTGTTATTTTTGTTTGTTTTTTTTTTGAATACCTAATTATAATTTAGTATCTACTTACATGTTACTTAAACTTGAACATTAACTTATGATAATGAAATCCTTATATATAATGATCATTTTCTATCTATATGTTTAGTCTTAACCTCAACTTTTTTTAACGTATTTTTACTTTCTATATTTCTATGTTTTTATAGTCTATATTTATGTAGCCGTATTTTTCTATATGTCATTATGCTAGTGTTATCTTTACCCTCATAGATATGTATATTAGGTGGTTCCTATTTTCAAATAAAGATATATATATATAAAAGTACTACAGCAATTCGAATGCATCGAGAGGCCTATTGTCATGGACATTCTGATCAGTCTGTAATAGCTTTCATTGATCCTGTGATTTGGGCAACACTGGACTTTTTTCTCTTCCCGATCTGATGATAGATATTTATTGTCTACGTTTGTATATCAAATGTGCAAGGCACTTTTTTCGTTTCAGTCCAGTCTATGACCATTTTCCCGTGTATTTATCCCATACAGCACCGATTCGCATGAAAATTTGGATTCAGGATCTACATACCCTCTTTTTCAAAATCTACCCTGTGCCGAGGGTTGCTTTCTCCCTGGGGGTGGATGCCACCCCTTCTTGGGGGTGAAACATATTTTATTGGAAATAAGTGCGGAAATCAATAGAATGACTAATTCTAACCACTTTTCGTTCAATGAAGTTTTTTCTGAAAAGCAATACTTTTCGACTTATTCGCGAGTGAAATTGTCGGTTTTCAGGCAAAGAAATCACGTTTTCAGATCTTTTTTCGCGAATAACTGGAAAAATATGCATCTAATCGAAAAACCTGCAGAGAGCAAAATTATAACTTTCGAAAAAACGAAGGCGATCGTATATTTGTGATGTATGCAAACCCACTACAAACTGAATAATTGCTTGTTGAAAGTTGATAGGTGTTTTCAAACGCCAAAATGGAAAGTTTCTACGTACAATAACCAAAAACCAATGCATTTTTCGGAAAAAACACATTGGACCTTTTTTGAAGTCCTTCAAAAATCCTTCATTTCTGTTATTTATATAAGTTTCTAGCATCAAAACTGACCAAGGTATGAAGGAAATAATGTTGAATCCTATTTTTTCGTTGAAAACGAAGATGAGGTAGAAAGAAATAGCATCGAAGAGGAAGACAAGAGTGAGGAGGAGTAGTAATTATTATTACATTTATTTTTTGTAATAATACAATTCTTTATATTTACTTTTTATTATTAATAATATAAGTTGTTGAAAAATATTTACATTTGAAGATGATTTGAATCGATCACACATCCAAATCTAGACTCGACCTTTTTTTAATGGGGTAGTTTTCACCCTTAAAAAATCAAAAGCAACCCCGAGTACAGAGGTAACTTTAAAGTAGAGTCTCAATCTGAATTTTCATACAGTTGGCTTTTCCGGTTACTCAATAACAATTTGGATATATTTTTTTTTTTTTGAAAACTATCATGAGGGTGGTTTTTAGGGGTCGAAACTGTTTAATAGATCAGAAATTGTCTATCAAGGTCAATTCAACGTATTTACAGATGACTGCACGCTCAAAACTGGTATTTTGTATTTCTTTTTGAATAGGGGTAGTTTTCACGTCTGATGAATAAAATTCAAGCCCAGGCACAACCTTAACTTTGAAGTATATGGTAGATAAAAGCTAAATCCAAATTAAATGCAAATAGATACTGAATAAGTTGAATAACTGTCATATAACATGTTAATTATTATTTTCTGATGATATTCTGTCATAAGGGCGGGGGGGTTAAGGGCTGACACTGATTACTTAACCATAAATTATATTAAAATTATCAATTGATTGATTTTACTGATATAAATATGATTTCAGTTTATGACATGCTCCAATCTAAAATTTTGATACTTCGAATAGGGGTGGTTTTTACCCCCCTCCAAAAAAGCAACCCTCGGTAAAGGTTAGATTTTGAAATAGAGGGTAAGTAGAACCTATATCCCATTTTTCATACGAATCGGTGCTGTATGGGATAAATACACAGTTTACACTTTTTTTACCGTCATAGACTGGAGTATTTGGCAGCAGAATGCAATCATTATTATAGAACAAAAATTTGTTATTAGCTGGATAAACAACGAAATATGACGTACCGAATACAAACAACAGGGAAGCAGCTTTGGAAATTAGACTCGATTTTCCACTAGCAAGTGTAATTTCGGAAAAAAGTGCTTTGTGTGTCTCGGTGGTCAATTTTAAAACTCGCCACACTACGCATTGCGTTTTCTCCCAGTAACACAACGCGCAGTCCTTTTAACCAATTGAATTCACATATCTTTCCACCTACTCTTTCTGACTATCCGTCGCAGTCTTCGTCGCCGCTCCGCCCTTGCGCTCACCGCCGAAAGAAACGGGCAAACCCATCGCGAGCATTTCCGTTCGGACGGCTTTTTGTTCGTCGTCGGACGTATCGTCTTCAGAGAAGACTACCTCGTCCTCTTCCTCAACGTTCAGTTCGTCCATCATGCGGTCCAAGGAGGCGCGAGTATCGACCTCGATTCGGTCGATCGGTACGGACGTCGGCCTGTGCGGGCTCGATTTTTGGGAGAGAGACTTATCGGCCGGTGTTACGGATAGCGTCGAGCGGGAGCCGTCAAGAGAATCGGCGCTTTCCACCTCGATTTTCAACAGGGAATCTGAAAAATGGTATTTCAAGATCAACTTCATAGTTATGTTTATATTCTATTTTATTTTTTATTCATTTATTTATTTGGTATAAACGGGAAAACCCTCAGTTACAATGTTATAAACATACATGTATAAAAATACTTAAAACTAAAACAGTAAAAAAATCGAGACAGTAAAAATTCGTAAGAATATTAAAATATATAAAACAGTAAATGGTATAAATGCTAAATGAAACAGTTGAAAATAAAACTTAATACTTAAAACTATCAAACTAACAGGGTAGAAGTCTAGAGATGAAATACATAATCCACTGCAGACCTTCTGAAGGACTCCAAAGAATTAGTAAACAAATCAAGTTCTGATGCATTAGCTTCCCTCAGCATTCTTGAAATTGGACTGTTAAATCCATAATTTGTAGAATGTGAGTTCTCCACAAAAACAGCTCTATCATCTCTCGTTACTCGTTGTTTAACTTTCAAGCCAACCAAAGAGAGAAGCTCTGGACAATTGAATTGGCCTGACAGTAATTTGAATAGAAATATTAGGTCAGCTTGAGCTCGCCTGTTTTCTAATGTGCAGTGTAGACAGTATATCAGTGTAGTTATGTCGCTGGTCCATTTGAAAGCCCATTTTGTGGGCAGCACTACGCAAAAATTTATTTTGAACCCTTTCCAGAGACCTCTTGTACACTGTGTAGGAGGGACACCATACAACAGATGCATATTATAAGTGTGATCTGATCAAAGAACAATACAGAATCTTCATTGTGTTACCTGAAAAATCTGTAGCGATCCTACCCACATAGCCAAGAAGTTTCAGTGATTTCAGGGTCATTTTATTAATATGGGATGAGAATGACAATTTCTTATCGAATATGACACCAAGATCTTTAACTTCATCGACTTGGTTCAAAGGCAAAGAATTTATGCAGTATTCATATGTGATTGGTACCTGGGAACGATTGAAACACATGACTAGACATTTATCAAGATTCAGATCTAAGTAGTTATTTCTGCACCAATTAGTTAAATGGCTCCCATCATCTTGAAGTTTCAGACAATCAACATATGATTTAATCACACGGTATAGTTTTAAATCATAAGCAAACAACAATCCCTGTGAGTCAGTAATATGTGTAATCAGGTCATCAATAAAGATATTGAAAAGTAATGGCCCACAATGACTACCTTGGGAAACACCGGAACAGGCCTCAATTGTATGTGATATGTAATTATTAATTTTCACCCACTGAATTCTATCTGTCAGGAAGCTGCTAATCCAACCCAAAACACTACCCCCAAAACCAAAAGATTCTATTTTTCGAATTAATATCTCATGATTAACTCTATCAAACGCCTTTGAAAAATCTGTATAAATTGAGTGAACTTGGTACCGTTTTTCAAACGCATCTAATATATCATTCTGATAGGTCAGCAAATATGTGACTGTGGACTTCGAGGGCAACCATCTAATCACAAATATTCACGGGTATGCTTGAAGACTGGCTTCAAATCGAATATTCTAAATGAACAATTTGTTCAGGCCAGCCTCAACTGACCTACACTGTAGGTTGACGGACTAACACCTATCAGAAAACAACTACCCCCTGGATAATACCACGAAGGGCATCGGATTACAAAGTAGAATTCTTATTGAAACGTTTCCTCGCAACTTCAGTCGAATATCCTTTCAAAATAGAAACAAAAATAAAATCAGGACCGTATTCCGATGGGGAGGATTTTCATTGTTCGGACCATGATCATGGGATTTATGAGCAGGAACGTAGAAACAAACATCAGGTAAGATACCTATTTGAACTGGGTAAGACATAAACTACTCAAATTCATTAAAAAAATACAGGTCCGTATTTGAAAAAATAGAGTTGAGGATGCCCCCCGTGGAACGAAACTTCGGATTGAATATCGAAGCACAGCACATCAAAGCGAATTTGAAACGGAGGAAAGAAGTTTCCTGAACACATTTCCATATTCCTGAAAATAGAGGTGTCAGAGCAAAGAAAAGGATAATTTCGGTTTTCCCGTATATTTTAGAAACGGTCCGTGATATTTTCGATTTGGAAACATCGTTTCATTTATCAGTGAAATAGACAACTTTTGTCTAATTCAACCAACTTTGTATCATTTACCGTTTTCGAAATGCCAATAGTGGTACAACATAAAAAATATGGCCTGTATAAATAATACAGAAATGAATTAAATCAAATTATGAATGAAGCCAAAATTGAATATAGCAAGCAGGAAATTGAAAAAAATAGTCATTCATCCGAAAGTTCATGAAATAGCATAAAAAAATTATGCAGTGAAAAACAAAAGTCAACTCAAACTATTAAGTCGATCAAGACGAATTTTCAAATAATAACAAATGAAAAAATTACTTGCAATGAATTCGTTTAATATTTTAGTGATGTTGGCAAAAATTTAGCTGATAAAATCACAAATAATGATAATGATTCTTAAATATCAACTCATCTCAATTCCATATACCTTGATGAAACAAATTATACTCAAGTGGAAAATACAATAAGACATTTGAAAACGAGAAAATCTCCAGGTAGAGATGGAATAACAACAGAAGTTTCACAAACATAAGTGAATTCGAATCAATAACGGCGGGTGCTACTAAAGTGGAAATGTGAATCTGAGAGCATGATTTGGTTGAGTTTGAGGAGCTCTAAGCTAGACTCTGCCCAGAGTCATTAACTCTCATCTGTGTAATGCACTTTTATATCTGTTGATAAAGACGATTTATTATTATATTAAATAAATCGAATCCTTCTTCTCCTTCAAAAAAGAAGTGAAAGAATATTTACTATGTTTTCCCGATATCTGATTATTCGATGATTCATTATATAAAAATAAGTTTCTTGAATAATATTTTGTAGAATGATATATCCTCACAAGTTTTACCTCGTGAGGTTCCTAATGATTTATTCATACAAATGTACAGAATCATCAGATATGTATTTGGAATTAATTCATTAATACATTTTATTATTATTCATATCTGACAGCTATTCAAACATTTTCACCACTTCAATACGACTTCATACGTCAGTATTACATATTTACTGTTTGATGTATCTTCGTGGTTTGAAAAAGGTTTACTTGTGATGCAGTGACAACAACTATCAGTTTAGTAACGGATTTTTATGTATTTGATATTTGTTATGCATATTTACCTTCTATCAGAGAATTATCAACATTTACGTAGATATAAACGCACTCCTGTGATAAAGAGATGTACCTGATCAGTTTCATCTCATAAGAATCCCAACATTTTTATGAACCAAAAATTTAAGTAACAATCGTGCGTAAAGAGAATAGAAATAAAATATTCTTACCGAATATAAAAGAAGGAACTGAATGCTACACATATTTACAAATGCATCTCTGACTCACCTCTACCACAATTACTGGACAAGGTCAGGTCATAGTCCAGTAAATGAAGGGACGAACCTGTGAATAAGTCTATGAGTTCTTCACGTGTGGCTCAATTTGTAGGTCGTCACAGATGTTTTCAAAGGACCCAAAACTTAATACGATTGCGTTCATGGAAATGGCCGAAAATGGCCCCCCAAACCCGAAAAAATGGGTTTCCCGCCAATATCTGGCTAAATATACGAATTAGAGAATTTTCCTTTATAGAAATTATGGGATTTCTTTATTAAAACACCTTCGAAAATAAGAGCTTTTATCAAATTAACCAATTGACATTAACTTCAAATATGACAACTCCTTTCTATCCATAAACTACTGAAACTAAAGATGAGAAAAGGCAATCGCGGCTGCCACACTACTCGATATCTTTATTAAAACACCTTCGAAAATAATATCTTTTATCAAATTTACCAATTGACATTAACTTCAAATATGACAACTCCTTTCAATCCATAAACTACTAAAACTAAAGATGAGAAAAGGCAATCGCGGCTGCCACAAAATATTGAAGATTGTCTCATTATCTACAAAAATGACCGTTATCATTTTTTCCGAAAATTCAACAGTTTTCGAGATAAAGGGAGCCAAAACTCTCCTCATTTCAGCTGCCGCTTTCTCTATAGGAATTCTGTTGTCTATGCATTCGATTGGAGGCGGGCGGACGAATTGTTTCATAACTCAGACCAAAACTGACATTTTTCAATGATTCAAAATTCAAGATAATGAGGAAATCCGTAGCTATCATTCCATGTATTTCGAATTTCTTTCTTATTTGGCAAAAAGATTTAATAAGCTATGAAAGTTTTTTTCCGCACCATTTCGACACTGTTTCATTAATTTGTTTATATTTTTTTTAAATAGTCTTTTATCGGAAATTTTTCTTAATAATGGGTCCTTGGGAGGTCTCGAATGATCTCTGAATTTTTTTTTGTACTTTCCCCGCGTTGGGGACAAATGATCCATTTGTTTATTTACATTTTTCATGCGATTTCGGAGTTATGTAGAATCTGCGGAACAACCGCGAATTGAAAAATTATTAGCCATTTTATCGACTTGCCATGCACATCGTTTTGAAGCCAAGCTGCTCTAGTTTCCGAATGCATATATATTTTTTATGGGTAATAATTTTTTAATTCGCGGTTGTTCCGCAGATTCTACATAACTCCGAAATCGCATGAAAAATGTAAATAAACAAATGAATCATTTGATAGAACGCGGGAAAAGTACAAAAAAAAAATCAGAGATCATTCAAGACCCCCCAAGGAGCCATTATAAAGAAAAATTTCCGATAAAAGACTATTTTTGAAAAAAAGTTTAAACAAATTAATGAAACAGTGTCGAAATGGTGCGGAAAAAAACTTTCACAGCTTATTAAATATTTTTGCCTAATAAGAAAGAATTTCTTGACATAGTCAGTTGGCATACTTGAAGACTGGCGTTAAATCAAATCATCTTTCGAACAATCTGTTCAGGCCAGTCTCACTTGCAAGTGTGTCCGTCCCTATTATTGAAAATCAATTCCTTCATTTGTATCGACGAAAGCAAATGCAGGATTTACTTCTGTGAAGAAACCTGCACTGGCACCTGGTCGGATATATTTCAATGCCCTTCGTGGTATTAGCCAGGGGAGTAGTTGTTTTCTGACAGGTGCCAGCCGAAACCTACTGTGTAGGTAATTTGAGACTGGCCTGAACAGATTGTTCGAAAGATGATTTGAAGAAAGAACTTCGAAATACTCGGAATTTATTCATTATCTTGAACTTTGAATCATTGAAAAATGTCAGTTTTTGCCTGAGTCATGAAACAATTCGTCCGCCCGCCTCCAAGCGAATGCATTGACAACAGAATTCCTATAGAGAAAGCGGCAGCTGAAATGAGGAGAGTTTTGAGTCCCTTTATCTCGAAAACTATTCAGTTTTCGAAAAAAAATGATAAGGGTCATTTTTGTAGATAATGAGACGATCTCTAATTTTTGTATGAACGAAAATTCTCTAATTAGTATATTTAGCCAGATATTGGCGGGAAACCCATTTTTCTGGGTTTGAGGGGCCATTTTCGGCCATTGCCATGAACGCAATCGTGTTAAGTTTTGGGTCCTTTGAAAACATCTGTGACGACCTACAAATTGAGCCACAAGTGAAGAACGCATAGACTTGTTCACAGCTTTCCCTAGTTTCGGATCTTCAGTTACTGGACTATCATATTTGTGAGCAGATTATGAATGAACAACAAAGTGTTGCCAGCTCTACTATGCAATCCCAAATGGATGCTAGCCATAATGAATATTGGCAACCGTGTAAATTCTCAACAGGGGTCTCCAGTCCGAGTCTACCACCAAGCAAAGGAAATTTTGCATTAAATTGTGTTTGAGTGGGTTCGTTTTTATCATCACCAACTCAAGAATTCTACTCGCTTCTTGAAAACTAGTATTTCTAGAAAAATTGATGCCGATTTCTGATGAATAATTGTCTTGTTGTTTTCAAAAATTTTTCGACAGTAGTAAACTATTGAATTAGTGAATGAAACTGGTTTTGAATGCAGTTGATTATGGTATCGAAGTTTTTCTGTTGACCCTCGGAAGTTGAAACTTGTGCAAACAATGGATTAACGAAACTTCACCTTCTGATGTGTGAATCCCAACACGGTGGTTCTGTGACGGGAAACTGAACCCCGGTTTTCTGCTTGACAGACGGACGTGCTAACCACGACAGAACCGTAGGTGACTTCTTGTGAATGAACGCTGTGTGTGTGCACTTTTCCAGGAATATAATGAACTTCGTATTATGAATGAGTTCCATACGTTATTTCATTGCTAATTAGAATGAATTTCTACAAGTAATTTAGTTTTTCCATGGCTACTTTGAAACCCCATGGTTATATGACCCTTTCTTTATATACGAAGGTAGTAGTCCATACTCAAAGTGGAAGACCAATTTTTTTGAAAAAAGGAAACACGAAGTCATCTCCACAACAAATATAATTCTTCTATATTCTTCTCCTGTAAGAATTATATTTGTTGTGGAGATGACTTCGTGTTTCCTTTTTTCAATACTTGTCTTTATAAGTAATGAACTCTTAGACAGAGAGTCCGGGACGGTTTTTCTTTAAGGCTAGAATTATTTTCAGCGATGTGTCATAGCACGTAAGGTAAGGTAACCACGATCTGGCAGGCATCAGCCCTTATAGTTGTTGAATTGCGTCGTTCTTGCTGATGTTTTTTGTTTTGAAGAAATGTTCCAATTGAAAGTTTCAGGAAATATAATTTTACACAGTTAAGTAACGAATTCGTGTTATGTAAATAGTATAGATGCTGCTACAGCATTTTTTTAACCCGAAATGTAAACTTAGTGACAACGTGAGAAAGGACAAAACCTGTTGTGAATTGCATGTTCAGATATCAATCAACCAGTCCGAACTATCTTACCTGTCACTAGGACCGACTCGATGAACTTAGTGTACTGCGCCAGGTACTCGTCCTCGTAGTGCCGCTGCCAAAGCGCGTTCCACTGGCTCTGGTACTCCTCCGTATCCTCGATCTCCACTTCCACTTCCCCTTCTACACCCTCTTCGTCCAAATCCTCGGAACTGATCGCAGAAGAAGACGCGTCATCCGAGCTCGACGTCACTCGACTCGATTCTAAAGACAGAGAGGCTGTCAAGCCGGTGACATTAGTCATCGAGTCGAGCGTCTTCAAGGAGGAGGCGCCGCTCGCATACGAGCCGCACCTCGAGCTCAGGAGACGCTCCGCTTCGGTGCCGTCCTCAGCGCTGACGGGAGACAAGGGGTTCCAGCCTTCTGACACGTCCGCGAAAATTTTCTCCTCGCTGAGCGAGAGGTTGCGCAACAGCGGGTTGGCGGCGGTTGTGGATTTCCTAGCGGCGATTGTTTTGGAGTTCGAGTCGTTCGAAGGTAAATTGGATTTTTGTGGTGGTCCTTCGTTGCGAGTTTCTGAAAATTACAATGAAATTATTTATAGGATCTCACAGTAATGGCAGGATATTCCTGACATTTATCCCGTTAGGTTGGGCTATAGCTGAGATGTCTTTGAACTATGGTGTTGGGACATCCTGCAAAAGTTTGGAGTTAAATTGGCAACACATGAAAACTATGATAATAGGTTTCATGACCTCTTCCCTTTAATTAGTTCAGATGGTGCTTGCAATGAAAAGAGTTACATTTTGGCCCAATTTCCTATACCGAACAGTCTACTGGCTTAACTTTCACTTTTGGACGCTGACTGATCGGCAGCCTACATTATTCGTTTACAATGCCGGCCAAATTTCCCATACTTGTTTCTTTCATTATTTATTATAAATATCACATTAGATTGTCCCCATTTTGTTGACAGCTCATAAAAAAAAAGTATAGTTTGACGATAGTTGACTATATACTTTCTATCTCCTAACTAAAACGTCAATACATTTCAAATCGAGTGTTTTTTCATGTGAAATGAAAATATTGTGGAGGAAGAACGTAGGCGGAAGAAGTTGTGGGGGTGACGGGTAACATGTGTTTCATTGGTTTTATAACGCGAAAAGGGGAAATATACCCCTGACTGAAAGGCGATAACTTCTGAAACAAGGAAAAGCACGATGTTGCGCCTTCTCATTTGTATTCTTCAATGCGTGAATATATCTATTTACTAATTTATGTCCCATGTACTGCTGCTTCGGTACTGGACATAAATGGAAATATTATAGAAACAATATTAATTTATTCAAAGCATTTTTGGAAGATGAAAACTGGACTGAAATATATGGAGATAAGAGTCCGAAAAATTGATTCAACAATTTTGAAAAAACTTTCTAAAAAGAAAAAAAAAATGTAATGGATAACTCCGTAAATAACTGCTCTAAAATACATTTTGATGTTTTTTGATGAATGTTGGAGATTTGATATTCAGAAACGTAACCCAACTGAAAAAAATGAAAACGTTTATGAAGAAATCAAAAAACAATATCAAAGTTGTTAAGAAAAATAAAAAAAATTTTAAAATTTGGTAATGGAAATCGATTTTACAAAAAGTGAAAAAATATGTTTAGTGAGTCATAACATGCTTAACACGAAAATCACAAAGCTACAAAATACATACTAAAAACACAATTGGAAGTGAGATTATATTGATACGTTCAAAGATTTGAAATATTTATATGCATATTATACTATATACAATTCAAACAAGTAAAATCATTAGTAAAATCATTAAGTACTGCCATATAACAGATTGGTCGAAATTTAAAAAAATTATTAAAATTATAAAATGGATTTTCTGACAGAAAATCTTTCAAACATTTTTTAAAGGACTTCTCCTCCGGAGATTTTATTCAAGGAGGAAGTACATTCATTATAAAAGGTGGGTGCATAGTAATTAGTAGCATTTCGAGTTTTTGAGAGAATTAAATAACTCGAACAAGGAAACGCCTTTTTAAAAATATTTATTTTACAAAAAGAACGACTATCTCACAAGAGAGCAGACAAAAGAATGAACAGAATACATGGATTTGAATTGCAAGTTAACAAGTTGTCGTACAAGTGTAGATTAGGATTCCTGGGATGATGCTGCTGGGTCAGCAGAGTGAGTGACCGGGCTGTGGGAACGGTGACCACGTAACTCCTCCCTCCTTAGGCCGAAAAAATAATGGAATTATTTTGGCGGGTTGGAACCATTTCTGTTTCGTTCGTACTTTCTTCGTTTTCGGTAATTTTCGAACGGATTTTTCGGCATGGTATTATTTTTCTCCAGTTCGTCTTCTTCATTGAAATTATTAGAACCAATAATAGGGCTAAGGTCCCAATAAGCAGGCCGAAAATGTTGATGTTATTTTTGGGGTTCTTCGATTTGTTGATCGGAGTCAGTCGATCCGCTATATTGTTGATTTCATATATTTCGTCAACATTCAGTTTGGTGAAGTTTGGTGTTTCGTACATTCGTAAAGTTTCCTTTTCTTCGATTGGGAATTTGGGCAAGATTAGCGGTTTGCCTTGTAGTACTTTTATGTCGTTGACGAAAATTTTATTTTGGAGATGAATTTCGCAGGTCTCTGGAATCTTGACTAGGGTGGGTACGTTTATTTCGAAATGCCGGTCGGTTTTGCATTTCGAAAATACTTTTTCGTTCTGGACTGGAATTATCAACACTTCTTCTCGAGTGACTTGTTCGATTATTGACTCCGCTACATTGATCTGGATGGGATGGCAATCGTCAGTGGAATTTCCTTCAAGCAGGTGGGTCGTGCAGTGGTCTTCTGGAAAAAGATCTTCGGTGCAGAAGTACGTTTCTTCCAATACAGGACATGGGCTCGATTCGAACTGGATTTTCTTGTTGCCTCGTGCCAAATATGGGTATTTAGGAACAAAGGTATATCGGTTGTGAATGATAGGATATAGGTGGAAAAATTTAAGAACTTCGTTTCTAATAATCGGGACATGAATCGCAAAAATCAGTCTGTTATTTGAGAATGTTACTTGTGTACCAAAAAATTGATAATATGTCAACATATTATTGAATTTTGGTATATTCGAATCAGTGTACATGTTCGTCAAGTAATCGATCATTTCTTTCAGTTCTGAACTTGATATTATGGAGTTATGTAATGCATTCAATTTCGCGAATGTTATGGCGTCTTCCAGATTATCGATAAAAGTGATAATATTTTGGCAATCAAGATTGATTTGTGAAAGTATTCCTTGAAAGGTAATATATCTCATCAGATCCTTAATAGTTTTCTGAGTTGTTTCTTGGAATATCATCAAGCTGTTTTTCAGATTTTCTTGATTCGAATTGAGGGTATTTATGGTTTTATTGTAGTGAGAAATGAGTTTTTTCGATAGGGAAATTTGCATGTTGAGTTCATTTATCAAATTTTCTTGGTTTCGTTCTAATAGTGATATGCTTTCGTCGTATCTTTTTCCGTCATCGGCATCAAGTGTTCCAAATAACCAATTTTCAATTTTACCAATACCATTGATCAGGCCTCTTTTAGTTCGAATATGAGGTTGGAGGTTTTCGAATTTGTTTTTTGTTGTTTGAATAAGATACTCACTTCTGGTTAATAAGCTATTTGCCAATCCGTGATAGGAAATTGGGTTATTTATTTCTCCCTTCTCAAAAGTATTTTTTATCAATTTGAAATAGTCGTCTAGATTGTTCAATTGGGTTATTATAGGACTTAGTTCTATATAATGTAAAAATGTATGTTTAGTGTATATTATTTTTGAGTTTCCTAGTTGGATAGGAAGAATGGGGTTGGTTAAAGGGGTGGTTTGGATGTCTTCTTCACTGCTTTGTACTTGGAGTACGTGAAGTAGAAGGTATAGGATCGGTGTATATGTCTGCATGATCGTTGTGTTTCTGTAACAAAGGTGTTTTTGTCATTTTTGGTTTTCTGGCAATTGTTTTGTGATAAGTGCCTTTGTTCGTTTTCAGCTTTATGTCGGTTTCTTTGAGTATTTTTGTCTGTTTGAATTTAGGTCGATCTTTATTACGCGCTTTTGTTCTTACGTATGCAATTTGTTCATCGTGAAAATTTGGAGGTTCATGTCTTTTCGTATTTCTTTCGGATATAATTTTTTCTTTGGTGGTTTGGTTAGAATTTTTTATTACTTCGTATAGTTTTTGGGCGTTCTCTTTGTGTTTTTGAACATAATCAGATACTATGATATGGTCATTAAGGTCAAATGGATTGTTAGTATTTATATGACCTTTGATAATTTCGAAAGGTGTGAATTTAGTGACATTATGTATCGAGTTGTTATATCCTAGAACTGCTCTTTTCATTAACTGTTCTGGGGTGAAATTTTTTCCTTCTTCTTTCAAACATCTATAGTGTTCGATCAAAGTAGAGTGAAATCTCTCGACTGGAGAGTTTGAATTACTATTTTTCGATGTCGTGTAGTGTAGTTCGATGTTATAAATTTTACAAAAATTCTCTAGATCTTTATTTTTGAATTCGGTACCCCTATCCGTGGTAATTTTCAGTGGTAGGCCATGATGAGTGATGAAATTGATAAGGTTTTCCAGTACTAATACTCCTGTTAACGATTTGAGTGGATATGCTTGACCATAGCGAGAGAATGTGTCAATAATTGTCGTGAAAGTTTGTTTCGAAATTTGGAAAGAATCTATGTGGATGTGTTCGAATGGTTTCGAGGTTGTAGGTGTTAAATTAAATTTGATGACAGGTGGGTTTCTGTCATATTTATTTTTTTGGCAAGTCTCGCAATTATTGATAAAGTTCTGTATATCGTCTGACATTTTTGGCCAATAAAATCGTGAACTAAGAGATGATTTCATTTCATTTATACCTCTGTGACAAGTTTTTGTGGTATGGTACATTTCAAGTTTTTCTTTTTGTTCGTTAAGAGTTTCTATATCTGTCAGGAAGGTTGGGCAATGAACAATTTTGAAAGAAGAATTTTTAAATAAATTTTGGATGGTTGTACTGAAAATTTGTGATACTGCAGGATTTTTGAAATGAAATGCAAATGTTTGTTTCGGGTCAATGAATTCTTTGAGAAGTTTGATGATGTTTTGTGTCATGTTTCTGGATGAAATGGTTACATAAGTACGGAAATTGTCAAAAACTTTTTCTACTCTGCATTGAATATTTTCGATATCACCGACTGCAACGATAATTTGATTTTTATATGTATTAACTGATCTTTCTGAAATTGGGATTTTGAAAATAGGTTCCTCGAGAGAGGTATGAACAGTCTCTAAATCTGAGGGGGCATTGTTTTCCGCTGGTTTTGGAGGAACAATTTGGATATCAGATAGTATATTGATTCGTTTTTCTGGCTTGATGGGTTCTAAAATTTCGTTCAAAAGGTCGTTGTCTAAAACAGGAAGATCGCTGGGATTGTTGAGGAAATCACCAATGATTTCATTTGAATCACCAGGGTTGTTTTCGACTGAGAGGGTTTCTAGTGCGTTCAAATCAACATTAATGGGTATTCTGGAAAGGGCATCGGCTGCTTTATTAGAAAGTCCTTTTTTATACTTTATAACATAGTCGAATTCTTCCAATTTCAAACGCCATCGCACAAGCCTAGAATTCGGTTCTTTTAATGAGAAAAGCCATTGAAGGGGCTTGTGATCGGTGAAAATTTCGAATCGTTTTCCGAAAAGGTAGGGTCTGAAATACTTACAACTCCAAACGATAGCAAGAAGCTCTTTCTCAATGGTTGAATAATTTATTTCAGGTGGATCGAGAGTTCGAGAGGCATAACAAATCGGGTGACCATTTTGTGACAGAATGGATCCAATGGCATAATTAGAGGCATCGGTGGTAACTTGAAATGGTTTTTCGAAGTCTGGGTATGCAAGAACAGGTTCGGATGTTAATATCGATTTACAAGTATTGAAGCAATTGATGAATTCTCTAGTATGTTCTACTTTGGCATTCTTTTTTAAGCAGTTCGTCAGGGGTTTTGTAAGTTTGGCAAAGTTGTTTATAAATTTTCGATAATATCCTAATAGACCTAAAAATGATTTTATTTCCCTTTGAGTTCTAGGGATCGGAAAATTCTGAACAGCTTTAATTTTTTTTGGATTTGGCTTTATGCCTTCGGGGGTGATGATATGGCCTAGAAATTCCACTTCTTTTCGTAGAAATTCTGTTTTATCGAGTTGAATTTTGAAGCGTGCTTCGCGTAATTTGGAAAAGACAAGTTTGAGGTTTTGTATGTGTTCCTGAAGTCCCGTGCTGAAAATTATTATATCGTCCATATATACCATACATACTTTATTTTGTAAGTCTTTCAGAACTTCGTCAAGAACTCTCTGAAGACTTGATGGAGCGTTTTTCAATCCGTAGGGCATGCGTACAAACTCGTAGTGTCCGTGCTCGGTATTAAAAGCCGTTTTTTCTATAGAATTTTGAGCCATTTCGATTTGATGAAAACTACTCGCCAAATCGAGGGTGGAAAAATATTGTGCTCTACCTAGTTTATCTAATATGTCATTAATATTTGGGAGTGGGTATCGATCGCTGATCGTTTTGTCATTGATTTTCCGGTAATCAACTACCACTCGCCATTTTGGCTTTCCGGAAGAATCCAGTTTTTTGGGGACTATCCAGATGGGCGAACACCATGGACTAGAACTCGGCCTAATTATATTTTTTTCAAGCATATCATTTATTTGGCGTTGGACTTCTTTTTTATGAATATGTGGGTACCGGTACGATTTGCTATGAACAGGAATTTCATCGGTTGTTCTAATTTCGTGTTTAATTTTTGATGTAAATGTGAGTTCGTCTCCGGGTTTGAAAAATATATCTGAAAATTCTTTACATAATTTCCTGATAGCTTGTTTTTCTTCGGTGTTCATATGGTCCGTCCTTATCAAGTCGTTTATGTTAATTTCATTTTTATTTTTTTGTGAGTCTCTCGGTATATTTTCAAAGGTTTCAAAAGAGTATATTTCGAATGTTGATCGTTCAAAATTTTGTACTGGAAGTGGTTCTTTCAATTTAACTGAAATTGTTTGATCGGTGGGGTTCTGAACTTCCATAAGGGCATATCCGTTTTTAGAAACAGTCAAAATTTGTGGAATATAAAGATCATTTAGGGTACCTTCAACAGTGAGAACTTCGCCATCGGCTATAGAAACGGGCAGATACTTAATTATTCTTTCTTGTGGATTAACAGAAAAAGAAAAACAAGTATCTGTGGATTTTCTGAATTTAAAAGGTATTTCTACGTGGTTCCCGACTAATCTTTTATTCAAAAGATCAATATTGAGATTCATATTTATCAAATCTGACAGTCCTAAAACTCCGTCAAAAAATTCGTGAAAATCGAATAGTATGAAGTTTATTTCATAGTTGGTGTTGAATTCGGAAAATGCTGGTAATAGAGCTTGATATCTTACTTTTTGACTCCCTACTGCTGTTTTGATAATTGTATTTGAGTGGTAAATTTTGTGTGGGTAAAATTTTTCGACAATCGATGGTTTAATAATCGATCTCGAGCTTCCCGTATCAATTAATAGTTTTATTATTCTGTTTTTATACTTTAGTTCGACGTAAGGCAAGGCGTTACTACAGAATAAATGGATTTCGGTTAGGGTGGGCATTCTGGTTGGTCTATTGATTGAAAATTTACAGGTTCGTCGTTGTCGATGTCTTGGTGGTACTCGTTTTGAAAGTTTTGTTGGTTATGAGAATATGCGATATGATCTGTATAATAGTTTTCATCTGTCGAGTATTGATTTTCGAATAACTCTTGGTTAGTCTCGTTATAGTCAGATGAGTCCTCGTATTCGTTTGAAAAGAGTTCCTCGGACACAAAATTTGGTTTTTGGTTTGGTGTAAAGAAATTTTGATAATTATTTGGGTGTTTGAAGTTAGTTTGTTGGGGAAAAGGTCTTTGAGATATTCTTGTTGGATTTCTTGACGTGGTTGACATTGGTTGGGGTTTTGGTAATTGGTTTGAAGGAATATTTTTTGGTTTGAAAACATTCTGGGGAGGTCCAAACACTTCGCGATTTGTGGGGTATCTTTGAGGTGGAAGTTGTTTGGGTTGGATATTGATTGGTTGATTGGGCCAGTTGGGCGTCGTTGAAAAATTAGAATTGAAAACTTTTTGGTCGTTTCTTGGATAAAAATTTGACATGGGTGTGTTTTCGTTCGGGTTTAATGGTCTTTGAGGTTTAGAAATGTTGGTATTGAAGTATTGACGATTGGAAACATTGAATTTAGGTTTGTAATCATTAAGTGAACCATACATTTTCTCAAAATTCTCGAATTCGTTTACATATGCTATCGCATCTTCTAATGAAGCAGGTTTCTTAAGATGCATATTATTTCTAAGTGTACCTGAACAGCCTGCAATGAATGTACTGAGGGCAACTTTATGATAATGAGTTATTTGGCACAATTTTTCACCTTGACTGAGATTTGGGTCATTGCTTACTCTTTGTACAACACTACTTCTCAATAGTTGTAATCTTGTACCAAAAGAGGTAAGATCTTCCCCTCTATAAGGCCTATTTCTAGTGAGTTCTTGAACTAAACAGTCTAAATCTCTCCTATCGGAAAAACATTGTTGTAACGCGGCTTTCAGAGTATCCCAAGTATTGAGTTCGGCTCTGTTTCCTACCATATACTCGGCTTTACCTATTAATTTTTCTTGAATACACTCGAGAATATGATTATCGAGTTCAACATTGTTATAGGTTCTATATGTATTTACTAAATTGTCACATCTATCGATAAATCTATTCAATGTGTTGCTATCACCATCAAATTGTTTCAAGTTACTGATTCTAGATTTGAATAAATTCCAATCTACTACTCGAGCTTGAGGTTGATCTACTGGTGGAACCATTGTTGAAATATTTGGATTTGATTCGATAGTGTCAAAATTTACTAGGTTATTTTGAAATGATAATGTACTTAATCTTGTTGAAATGTCTTCGATATCTGTCATTAAATTATTATTTTATTGATTGACAGAGAAAAAAAAATTCTAAATTAATTGTCTCGAATAGACAGCGATTCTAAAAAATCCTAAATTAATTGTCTCGAATAGACAGCGATTCTAACTATCTTCACCGAAGTCCTTAAACAGAGGGTTCGGAAAGGCGAGAAGGAAATATTTGGCACTTACAGTACGAGTATTCGGGTCTGCAGTTTCCAGTTTCCTCTCCGTTGATTCTTTGTAGTTCTCCTGGAGGTGGATCGTCTCGTCGTCCGCTCGTTCGGGTCGGTCCTTGAAGGGTTTGTTGAATTTGTGCTGAAGGGGTTGAAACTCCACTACGCAAATTTTCTTCTTCGCGCTGCACAAATCCTACTGACTGCGCCAATTAAATAACTCGAACAAGGAAACGCCTTTTTAAAAATATTTATTTTACAAAAAGAACGACTATCTCACAAGAGAGCAGACAAAAGAATGAACAGAATACATGGATTTGAATTGCAAGTTAACAAGTTGTCGTACAAGTGTAGATTAGGATTCCTGGGATGATGCTGCTGGGTCAGCAGAGTGAGTGACCGGGCTGTGGGAACGGTGACCACGTAACTAGAGTAAGATTTTTTGTTTGCAGATCTTGACGATGACGTGTCATATAGTTACGTGTTTATCTGTGACTTATGAATTCATTTTCATTCGTTTTAACGTAGGGTAATCATTGAAATACAGGGAAGTGTCATTATTTTTAAGGCTTCAAAAGCACTCCTACAGTCTTCTCTATATTTGAGGGCAGATAATATTCTCACAGCTTTCCTATGAATCCCGAAGATATCCGAACTATGACTAGAGTGTCCCCAAACTAACATACCATAAGAGATGTTGGAATAAATAAGACCATAGAAACAATAAAGATATTATTATTATTATTATTATAATAGTAGGCTGTGACACTGCCATGATAGTTTCCTGTAAACATAAACCCCAAGGAACTTCTTATCAAGAGGTGAATTCTCATCATGATTTCTGAGACTGAACATGACGATTTCTGTTTTGGATGGATTGATTTTGAGTTTGTTTGATACAAACCAGTTCTTTGTCAATTCATGTTGGTTCTTTGACTCACTTATCAATACAGTTAGGTCATTTCCAGAATGAGCAATGGCTTTATCATCGGCATAAAGTATAAAGTCAGTACAGGCCCCAGGAGCGAGCCTTGTGGTATTGCACAACTGATATTTCTGAGGTTCGAAGAATTATTTTGTTGAAAACCACGTATTGATATCTGTTTGACAAATAGGATTCTAAAAGATTGACATTATTTTCATCAAATTATATGATTTGAGATCTTTCATTAGAATTTTATGTGACACAGTCAAATGCCTTTGTGAGGCCCAAAGAATGTACTAAAAAAAATTCATTTTTCTCAAAACCATCATTGATTATTTCAACCAGATGGTTGATTGCGTGTGTGGTGGCAAGTGAAATATGGTTTACCACTTCGATAAAATTACAAGTCTTCAGCACTTGAGATCATCCGCTTTCTTTTGTCATGCCCATTCCAAATATAAACTTTTCCATGGGATGACCAAGCCGCAGATCCCTTTCCAACACAAAAGATACTATCGAAGCCACTTGATGAAGTAGGAACATTCAATTTATCCTGGAAAACAGCTCTCACAATATCTCTTTAGTTTTCGTCCACGTTTTCCGCGACCCCATTCAATCTCATTAAACTTGTGCTTCAGGGATTTATAGTATGCCCGTTCCAATCATTGAAAATTAATTCCGGTACTTGTATTACCAAAAGCATATTCAGATGTGTTTTCTGTGAAGAACCCTGGACTGACACCAATAATTAACCTAGGTAGGTAAGTTGAGATCGTCCTGAACGAATTACTCAGTCTTCATAACTGATAGCATTCAAGTGTGCTCAAGACTTTTTTGGAAATTCATTTTCCTTAGATATACGAGTGGGCGTACTCGGATTTGGTTTTGATTGCCTTGCCCAAAATGAGCATCTTGAAAAGGGTAATCAACGACATTCGAGTTGTTAGTGTGATGAATTACCTTGCACTTACGAGAGGCCAATAAGCCCAAAACCATTCTACAAGTGTACCCGTATTAATAATTGAAAATTAAATGCGGCACTTGCATCAACAGAAGCATATGCAGAAATTTCATCTGTGAGGAACCCTGCACTAATTGCTTCCAGATTATCAAAATCAGAATATACAAAATAACAGGCACTGTTGTGGGGTGGTGGTTACCTAATTGATGAAATGGTGATTCCACGAGGTAGGCACTGGTATCGAAAGTAATAGATATATGTCAGTGATAGCTTTCGTGAACCAATTTTCAACAGTCTATAAAAAAAATTAACTTGCATAAATAAATCTTATTATGCAATAAAATCTACGTTTAATAGGCATATTGTAAGTTGTGCGTCACCTTCTATCATTTGAATGACTCTATGATTTTTTTCTGGGCATGGCCCAGCTCTTCAGGTTGACTGACAGTCATTCGATATCTGAAGTCAAGCAACGCCGAGCGCGGTTAGTACTTGGATTGGTGACCATACAGGGAAATACCGTGTCGAAAGCCCGTACAGCTGCAGCGAAGTAGCATATCACAGCTCGCAGACAATATATCAATGAGCACAAGATATATTGAGGATATGCCGTCCTTCGGAGGGGACGTAAAGCCGTCGGTCCCGAGTCCATGGATGTTGGGCTCGTTAAAGATCCCTACCTCTGGTTGGAATACCAGAGGGTTCGGCAAAATTTCCGGTTGGGGGAAGTGTGCTCACCGGCGTCGGTGATTGGCCTTGGTAGCGGAAATAGGCCGACGTTGAATAAATAATTAAAAAAAAATGATTTTTTCTAAGTTGAGCGATAATTGAATGTGTAAAAAATGCACGATAGCCCGTGAAAAGTTCATCAACATTTTTATTGAACTTTTTTGTTTTTACACGATGTACCACGCAGCGCGTAAATTTTAGATTGCGATTTGTTTTAGCTTCACATATTTCCTTTTTCGAAGTCTAAGGCAGACTGTTAAGTTTCAAAATACCTGCAGAATTGCTGCCTTCTACGGCGTCCCTCTGCAGATACTGCGGATTGATGTACGCGCTATACTTGTCGATCCACGATTTCCAAATCAGCTCCTCGCCGTTGAGCGACCAGAACTCGTTCCAATCGCCAGCAACATCGCGCGCGGTCTCGCGCAAGTCGGTGCCGCTGTCGCTCGGCTGGAGACCACGCGTCGAGCAATCGCGCAAGCTGTCGTGCTCGTCAGTTGATAAGTTGTCAGTCTGCGACGCGCTGCAGTAGCAGCTGACAGCCTCCTGTTCGGTAGTCTGAAAAAATAAGATGTGGCGTTGCAACTGGGTATATGACACTGTAACGCATAGATAGATATAAAAAACGAGGATGATGGGTTCATCTTATGGAGAGCAGGCCAAGAAGTTGCCTGAGGATAGGTGCTTGGTTCATTTTTATAAACAGTGTCGGTGGGAGCTTTCCACTAGCGACGACGAAGAATTCAATTAGCGACCGCAGCTCCACTTTGGTCAATATCTCAACTAGTTTTTATGGCATTATTTCATAACCTCGAATATTGTGCCATTAGATTTTCAAGTGTTTTTGAGTTTTAATGCGAATTTTACCTAGCCATTTATGGAAGGTTTATGCAACATTTCCCAATACCTAACACTAATAACTACCTAGTAACTACTAAGCACTATAACTAAGAAAGCTGTGGTGTTTATGCATCTCCTGTTAGTTCTTAGGAAATGAAATCGCGCATGCTCAATTGCTCGAAATAAATGTAATAACTACTAAGTATAATAATTCAACTGATTTACCCAACCACAAGTAATCACTTACTTATTGGGGTTGGCACTCTAAAAATTATGTGATCATCCTTAAAAAGTGTTCTTCTCTCTCTCCAGGCACAGACCATGGGTCTTCTGGCAGAAGGAAGAATACTTATGTGGGAATTAATAGCTGTAATGTCTGTATCAACTGTAATGAGTAGAGTTGCCAATAAACTATCTATCGATTTTACCAAAAAATCAAGTACAGAAAACGCATTTGACAGGATTTGAAAAATGGTTCTCAGTGAAGGAAAAAAAGTGTTTTTTGCTATTCAATACTTTTAAAAAGTTATTCTCTGATTGGCAGACACACGATACGTGAACATTTTCTATTCACCCAAGATTCTTAGTTACTAAGTGGAATGTTGGGCAACTTTGTAATTACAATTATTATCAGTTTTTAGTATTAGTTACGTCTGCATTTATTAGTCTTGGACTCAGGCTCAGTTATTAGGTATTGTTGCATAAACCAACTTAAAAAAAATATTCAATTTAGAGTGAATAAAACAAACAACACTCTTTCAAGGGGTCAAATGGCCCAGTATGAATAATGTTCAGAACAATGCTGTTTTATTTAGTCGTAGCTTCTTATTTTCAAGTGGAAAATTCATTTTTTCCTTTAAACAGAGGGTGTTTCACAATTTACATAGTGTTACATGAGAAGCCAAAAAAAGTCAATAAAAGTCTTACAGAAAACGAGATAAAAATAAAATCCATAGCACTATTTCTTCTACAGAAGATATTCGAAATGGGATCCATTAGCTCCAACGCAAGCTTGGGCTTGTCTTTCTCTTTCGATTTTATATTGTATCCGAAAAATAGTCTTGAACGTTCCCATTTTTCTAATTTTCTGTAGAACCTTCATTACATTTTTTTTGTTATTGACTTCTTATGTCACACAGTATGGTTAATTCTTTTTAGCGCGATGCCGTTTTACGAATGGTAACAGGAAGTTTGTGAGCGCATCTTTTCCGCGAATGAAAGGGCTCGTGTTATATGCGGCAACAAACGTTTATAAAATTAAAATAGGTGGGAGTAGAACCCATATTATGAAAAGTTATGAGCGGTACCTCGCGAAAAAGTCCTAGGTATCTATTTCGAGCTTTACGGAATACTTGATCTCATCGAGCAATACATATATTTTAATTTGAATACTCACTTTTGGTTTTAAGGTTGTATCCTTCTGAACGGGTACCTCCAGCTGGATATCACTGAAATCTTCATTATGTAGGTCATCTTCAGACACAGTCGGCTCCAGAGACGAGTTACGTTTGGCGGGGTATTTGTTGCTTAAATACAAAGAGATGATGTTTTCATAGGTGAAAGCAACTCTACACAAAAATATTGACCTATTGACGTTTTCCAAACCAGATAAATTCGAATAACTTTTTGCATTTAGTATAAACAGTTGATAGGAAGTGATTCGAAGGCCCATTGTCTTGGGGTTCTCAATCTTTTTCAAAGACTAGCCTTCAATGGAACAGAAAAATTTTGTTTAGGCCCCCCCCCCCTATAATTGTCGGTGGATTTGGCGGGGGGTTCAGTTGAATTGTAAACACCTTTCCAAATCAAAACTGATGATTTAGTAAAAAAAGACAATTACAGTATGTAACAATTGTTTCAGCAGGTTTGAGTTGCCGCAGGTTACAATAATAATGGTAACAAACGACTCCACTGACACAATGCTGTTCTGTTTTTCAAACTGAAACTCTCCTTGCTTCATGTATTCTATTTATAAGAAAATTATTAGGCAGCGCTCCGCACCACAGTGATTCATTATCAAGTTTTGCTGGAGCCTATTCCTACAAAAAAAATGAGATAGATCTATTGCACCCATTAGTTCCAAGTAACTCGAGCACCCAAATGTTCAATTATGTTCCATTATAACATCGTTTACAAAATGTTCTAGTTACCTGTCCCGTGTACCCTCTAAAAATTTTTGAGTACCCCCAGGGGGTATGCTTACCACAGTTTGAGAACTACTAGTCTAAACTATTCAAATTCTAATAAACGAATTTAATCACGAAGTTTCGATCCTTTGCATTCGCGATCGTCCCGTGGTAGTAACTATTCTTACATATACCAGGGTAATAAGCCTTTGACACTGTCAATTGAAGGTGATATGCAAAAAATCAAGAAATCGATGTAAATGGTGAATTAAAAGACATCGTTCAAAAACCAACTTGTAAAGAAAAAAATCTCATTGTAGATGGTGGTAGTTTTTCAGGTTGTTCTATGGGAACAACACTAAACGGTGGAAGGAAATTTTGCAAAATGCATGTCCAGCGCTAACAAAAGTTGCGTTAGAAATAGTTCAATTGTTTTCGATGGTTATACAGATGATACGTCGGCCTCTGCAAAATTGGTAGGCATTCCCGCCGAAAGCTCAGTCATGCCGAGAAGACAACGATCAGCATAGATTTGTCAAATAAAAGTTCGAGATTCCGTATTTTTGAAATACTTTTTCAAGTCATATTTACTTTTATATTCACTTCGTGGAAGAGAATTTATATCTACAAGGTAGATATAATTCTGAATCATTCAACTATGATTGTTTCAAACAGGTATTTGAAAAAAATTGTGGGATGTTGCCACAATTTCACATACAACATGCGGTTCTACAATCGAGGTGAAAACTAGAAAATCTTTCAAGCAACAGAAGAAGCACTCAAGCAGTAGATCAATCAAACTCATTTTCAACTCCATTCATGGTGAAGATATTTCCATGAAACATTATTTATTAACTAAACTGATTTGGGCTGAAAATAAGCTAGAGGGGAATTAGTGCTACTGAAGTCATTAAACACGCTTATTGTAAAACTGGCTGCAAGAGATAGGCTGGATTTAGACAGATCCGAAATCCGATCGTACGATGATCAGATAGCTTTCTGATTGGTCTGAATTTAAATTTAGACCAATCAGAAAGCTATCTGATCGTCGTACGATCGAATTTCGGATCTGTCTGAATGCAGCCATAGTCGTGTACTACTCAAAAACTTCTGTTATTTTGCATGATTTTTTGTGTCAAATGCTCAGCAGAGACCTACCAGAATATTGACGTGATTAATTTAGATGATCCAAACGCTGACAATGAAAATCAGTTTTCTGAAAATATAAATATTGAAAGTTATATTACAAAAACAAAGCGACATTGAAAAGTGTTTGAGTAGTATACTGTTCATTCATGGAAATTATGTTTGTAGATTTTCCCTGTTGTTTTTTCACTCTTCGTCTTCAGTGAATGAAAATATTGTTATATAGATTTTCAGTACAAAAATATATCATTTCGGAGAAAAAAGGAGTTTTGTTTTAATTTTGACGGTTTTTAATCATTTTTTCTGTTGCTCGCCTTCATCGGACGAACAACCAGTGTGCAAACCACAGTACTTCAATGTTTCGTCGCACGGTTTGAACAAGATAATGATTGAAGTTCATTGTCAGTTGTTGCCTTGTGATTACAAGGTCTACTGACTGACACAACAAATGTACAACTGGATTCTGTTGTTGGCTCCGTCACCTATCTTTACACTTGGCTAAATCGTATCGATTAAGACTAATGAAAAACGTGTCTGCGCTCGCACCTATTTCTCGAAAGCTTTGTTTACTTAGTATCCATAACAAAAACAAACTTGTAGATTTCGAAAGAACTATTTGTGAAAAAAAGTTCAAACTAATTTCTTGCTTATTTCAAGGAATGATTCCTCGAAACATTGTTAATTCATTGGTTGTATTCGGGTTCACAACAAAAACAGTTCAGGGACGGTTCGAAATAGTTGGACTGTTGATGCGTGAAGGGTTTGTCGCGAATATATCTACATTATTTGGGTGGGTAACTATTTTTGACTGTCCTAGAACAGTATTTATTGCGAACCCGAATACGGCTATTATCTACGCAGAAAGTTTCTTAAAAAAAAAGAAAAATCAAAATCCATTCATTAGTTTATCGGGTATAAATACTTCTTTAATTTGAAGATCACAATGCTCTTGAGCGCATCACATTTCAGAATAGTTCCCTCACCACCCACCACTGACAACCGCCATTTGAGCAACATGTTCCAGCCTCACCAAATTATTTGCACCGTAAGTTTAACTCTTTATCTTTGATCTGGTGCTTATAAAAATACACAATCTTTTTTCTCCAAAGTAGATGTGGAACTGACAGGTTTTCAATACAACTGATTTTTTTTATGTACAGCAAATCGATTTGGGAGAACAACTCTTTTTCTTCCACAAGGTATTCGTAGAATAATTCTATCTTCATCATTGCACGTATAATGTTGTTGCAATTTTTTTTAACAAATACAATTTTTCCAAAAACTCGATGAATCGATTTGAAATTCCTAGCATCGAGATCGTCATGACAAATCCTGACGTTCGCAAAACTATGCACTGAACGAGATGTGTTCTTCAGCAAATCATTAATATGAAGTAGAAACAAATTGGGTGCCAGAACTGAACCCTGTGGAACACCTGGATTTATTGAGAATATCAGACAATACCCCATCGACAATCACATATCAGACAAGAAACTCTTCAACAAAGCACACAATTGGGACCGGTGTGAACTTGGCAGCCAATTTTCAGCAGCCATTTTACGACCAGCAGCCAAACGGTCAGTGGCGTCGGTAGATTTAAAAATTGATCTATATATTTCCCATTGTGTCCAGTTAACACAAATTGATTAAACATTGTCTTGGGACGAAATTTCGATCTGAGGATGACCGAATGTAATGTCGAATATGATGCTATTTCAACTTTCTGAAACATAAAAACTTACTAAAATCAACGAGTAGCGATCAGAATATTTGGCTATGATGGAATTTGGCAAGAAAACTCCTGATGTGTTGAAAATTTATATATTCTGGGATGAAACACTCGTCAAAAGGGTAGTTCCAACCCTCTGAATATTGAAAATATTCATTAGGTACCCACCGAAATGTTTAGCCAAGATGATATTCAGCAGGAAGACTTCTAATGGAATGAATAATGATATACTCTGAGATGAATCACTCGCAGGCCATCAAAGGGGTAGTTTCAACCCTCCGAATTTTGAAAATATTCATTAAGTACCCACCGAAATGTTTATCCAAGATGAAATTCAGCAAGAACACTTCTAGTAAGAAGAATAATCATATACTATGAGATGAATCACTCGCAGGCCGTCAAAGCGGTAGTTTCAACCCTCTGAAAGTTGAAAATATTCATTAAGTACCCACCGAGATGTTTAGCCAAGATGAAATTCAGCAAGAAAACTTCTAGTAAGAAGAATAATTATATACTCTGAGATGAATCACTCGCAGGCCGTCAAAGGGGTAGTTCCAACCCTCTGAATATTGAAAATATTCATTAAGTACCCACCGAAATGTTTAGCCAAGATGAAATTCATTAAGAACACTTCCAGTAAGAAGAATAATTATATACTCTGAGATGAATCACTCGCAGGCCGTCAAAGGGGTAGTTTCAACCCTCTGAATATTGAAAATATTCATTAAGTACCCACTGAAATGTTTAGCCAAGATGAAGCTCAGCAAGAACACTTCTAGTAAGAAGAATAATTATATACTCTGAGATGAATCACTCGCAGGCTGTCAAAGGGGTAGTTCCAACCCTCTGAATATTGAAAATATTCATTAAGTAACCACGGAAATGTTTAGCCAAGATGAAATTCAGCAAGAATACTTCTAGTAAGAAGAATAATTATATACTCTAAGATGAATCACTCGCAGGCTGTCAAAGGGGTAGTTCCAACCCTCTGAATATTGAAAATATTCATTAAGTACCCACCGAAATGTTTAGCCAAGATGAAATTCAGCAAGAACACTTCTAGTAAGAAGTATAATTATATACTCTGAGATGAATCACTCGCAGGCCGTCAAAGGGGTAGTTCCAACCCTCTGAATATTGAAAATATTCATTAAGTACCCACCGAAATGTTTAGCCAAGGTGAAATTCAGCAAGAACACTTCTAGTAAGAAGAATAATTATACACTCTGAGATGAATCACTCGCAGGCTGTCAAACGGGTAGTTCCAACCCTCTGAATATTGAAAATATTCATTAAGTACCCACCGAAATGTTTAGCCAAGATGAAATTCAGCAAGAACACTTCTAGTAAGAAGTATAATTATATACTCTGAGATGAATCACTCGCAGGCCGTCAAAGGGGTAGTTCCAACCCTCTGAATATTGAAAATATTCATTAAGTACCCACCGAAATGTTTAGCCGAGATGAAATTCAGCAAGAACACTTCTAGTAAGAAGAATAATTATATACTCTGAGATGAGTCACTCGCAGGCCGTCAAAGGGGTAGTTCCAACCCCCTGAATATTGAAAATATTCATTAGATACCCACCGAAATGTTTAACCAAGATGAAATTCAGCAAGAACACTTCTAGTAAAAAGAATAATTATACACTCTGAGATGAATCACTCGCAGGCTGTCAAACGGGTAGTTCCAACCCCCTGAATATTGAAAATATTCATTAGATACCCACCGAAATGTTTAACCAAGATGGAATTCAGCAAGAACACTTCTAGTAAGAAGTATAATTATATACTCTGAGATGAATCACTCGCAGGCCGTCAAAGGCCAACCCTCTGAAAATTGAAAATATTCAATAAGTACCCACCGAAATGTTTACCCAAGATGAAATTCAGCAAGAACACTTCTAGTAAGAAGAATAATTATATACTCTGAGATGAATCACTCGCAGGCCGTCAAAGGGGTAGTTTCAACCCTCTGAATATTGAAAATATTCATTAAGTACCCACTGAAATGTTTAGCCAAGGTGAAATTCAGCAAGAACACTTCTAGTAAGAAGAATAATTATACACTCTGAGATGAATCACTCGCAGGCTGTCAAACGGGTAGTTCCAACCCTCTGAATATTGAAAATATTCATTAAGTACCCACCGAAATGTTTAGCCAAGATGAAATTCAGCAAGAACACTTCTAGTAAGAAGAATAATTATATACTCTGAGATGAATCACTCGCAGGCCGTCAAAGGGGTAGTTTCAACCCTCTGAATATTGAAAATATTCATTAAGTACCCACTGAAATGTTTAGCCAAGGTGAAATTCAGCAAGAACACTTCTAGTTAGAAGAATAATTATATACTCTGAGATGAATCACTCGCAGGCTGTCAAACGGGTAGTTCCAACCCTCTGAATATTGAAAATATTCATTAAGTACCCACCGAAATGTTTAGCCAAGGTGAAATTCAGCAAGAACACTTCTAGTAAGAAGAATAATTATACACTCTGAGATGAATCACTCGCAGGCTGTCAAACGGGTAGTTCCAACCCTCTGAATATTGAAAATATTCATTAAGTACCCACCGAAATGTTTAGCCAAGATGAAATTCAGCAAGAACACTTCTAGTAAGAAGAATAATTATATACTCTGAGATGAATCACTCGCAGGCCGTCAAAGGGGTAGTTTCAACCCTCTGAATATTGAAAATATTCATTAAGTACCCACTGAAATGTTTAGCCAAGGTGAAATTCAGCAAGAACACTTCTAGTAAGAAGAATAATTATACACTCTGAGATGAATCACTCGCAGGCTGTCAAACGGGTAGTTCCAACCCTCTGAATATTGAAAATATTCATTAAGTACCCACCGAAATGTTTAGCCAAGATGAAATTCAGCAAGAACACTTCTAGTAAGAAGAATAATTATACACTCTGAGATGAATCACTCGCAGGCTGTCAAACGGGTAGTTCCAACCCTCTGAATATTGAAAATATTCATTAAGTACCCACCGAAATGTTTAGCCAAGATGAAATTCAGCAAGAACACTTCTAGTAAGAAGAATAATTATATACTCTGAGATGAATCACTCGCAGGCGGGGTATTTGTTGCTTAAATACAAAGAGATGATGTTTTCATAGGTGAAAGCAACTCTACACAAAAATATTGACCTATTGACGTTTTCCAAACCAGATAAATTCGAATAACTTTTTGCATTTAGTATAAACAGTTGATAGGAAGTGATTCGAAGGCCCATTGTCTTGGGGTTCTCAATCTTTTTCAAAGACTAGCCTTCAATGGAACAGAAAAATTTTGTTTAGGCCCCCCCCCCCTATAATTGTCGGTGGATTTGGCGGGGGGTTCAGTTGAATTGTAAACACCTTTCCAAATCAAAACTGATAATTTAGTAAAAAAAGACAATTACAGTATGTAACAATTGTTTCAGCAGGTTTGAGTTGCCGCAGGTTACAATAATAATGGTAACAAACGACTCCACTGACACAATGCTGTTCTGTTTTTCAAACTGAAACTCTCCTTGCTTCATGTATTCTATTTATAAGAAAATTATTAGGCAGCGCTCCGCACCACAGTGATTCATTATCAAGATTTGCTGGAGCCTATTCCTACAAAAAAAATGAGATAGATCTATTGCACCCATTAGTTCCAAGTAACTCGAGCACCCAAATGTTCAATCATGTTCCATTATAACATCGTTTACAAAATGTTCTAGTTACCTGTCCCGTGTACCCTCTAAAAATTTTTGAGTACCCCCAGGGGGTATGCTTACCACAGTTTGAGAACTACTAGTCTAAACTATTCAAATTCTAATAAACGAATTTAATCACGAAGTTTCGATCCTTTGCATTCGCGATCGTCCCGTGGTAGTAACTATTCTTACATATACCAGGGTAATAAGCCTTTGACACTGTCAATTGAAGGTGATATGCAAAAAATCAAGAAATCGATGTAAATGGTGAATTAAAAGACATCGTTCAAAAACCAACTTGTAAAGAAAAAAATCTCATTGTAGATGGTGGTAATTTTTCGGGTTGTTCTATGGGAACAACACTAAACGGTGGAAGGAAATTTTGCAAAATGCATGTCCAGCGCTAACAAAAGTTGCGTTAGAAATAGTTCAATTGTTTTCGATGGTTATACAGATGATACGTCGGCCTCTGCAAAATTGGTAGGCATTCCCGCCGAAAGCTCAGTCATGCCGAGAAGACAACGATCAGCATAGATTTGTCAAATAAAAGTTCGAGATTCCGTATTTTTGAAATACTTTTTCAAGTCATATTTACTTTTATATTCACTTCGTGGAAGAGAATTTATATCTACAAGGTAGATATAATTCTGAATCATTCAACTATGATTGTTTCAAACAGGTATTTGAAAAAAATTGTGGGATGTTGCCACAATTTCACATACAACATGCGGTTCTACAATCGAGGTGAAAACTAGAAAATCTTTCAAGCAACAGAAGAAGCACTCAAGCAGTAGATCAATCAAACTCATTTTCAACTCCATTCATGGTGAAGATATTTCCATGAAACATTATTTATTAACTAAACTGATTTGGGCTGAAAATAAGCTAGAGGGGAATTAGTGCTACTGAAGTCATTAAACACGCTTATTGTAAAACTGGCTGCAAGAGATAGGCTGGATTTAGACAGATCCGAAATCCGATCGTACGATGATCAGATAGCTTTCTGATTGGTCTGAGATGAATCACTCGCAGGCCGTCAAAGGGGTAGTTCCAACCCTCTGAATATTGAAAATATTCAATAAGTACCCACCGAAATGTTTACCCAAGATGAAATTCAGCAAGAACACTTATAGTAAGAAGAATAATTATATACTCCGAGATGAATCACTCGCAGGCCATCAAAGGGGTAGTTTCAACCCTCTGAATATTGAAAATATTCATTAAGTACCCACCGAAATGTTTAGCCAAGATGAAATTCAGCAAGAACACTTCTAGTAAGAAGAATAATTATATACTCTGAGATGAATCACTCGCAGGCCGTCAGAGGGGTAGTTCCAACCCTCTGAATATTGAAAATATTCATCAAGTACCCACCGAAATGTTTAGCCAAGATGAAATTCAGCAAGAACACTTCTAGTAAGAAGAATTATTATATACTCTGAGATGAGTCACTCGCAGGCCGTCAAAGGGGTAGTTCCAACCCCCTGAATATTGAAAATATTCATTAGATACCCACCGAAATGTTTAGCCAAGATGAAATTCAGCAAGAACACTTCTAGTGAGAAGAATAATTATATACTCTGAGATGAATCACTCGCAGGCCGTCAAAGGGGTAGTTTCAACCCTCTGAATATTGAAAATATTCATTAAGTACCCACTGAAATGTTTAGCCAAGATGAAGCTCAGCAAGAACACTTCTAGTAAGAAGAATAATTATATACTCTGAGATGAATCACTCGCAGGCTGTCAAACGGGTAGTTCCAACCCTCTGAATATTGAAAATATTCATGAAGTAACCACGGAAATGTTTAGCCAAGATGAAATTCAGCAAGAATACTTCTAGTAAGAAGAATAATTATATACTCTGAGATGAATCACTCGCAGGCTGTCAAAGGGGTAGTTCCAACCCTCTGAATATTGAAAATATTCATTAAGTACCCACCGAAATGTTTAGCCAAGATGAAATTCAGCAAGAACACTTCTAGTAAGAAGTATAATTATATACTCTGAGATGAATCACTCGCAGGCCGTCAAAGGGGTAGTTCCAACCCTCTGAATATTGAAAATATTCATTAAGTACCCACCGAAATGTTTAGCCGAGATGAAATTCAGCAAGAACACTTCTAGTAAGAAGAATAATTATATACTCTGAGATGAGTCACTCGCAGGCCGTCAAAGGGGTAGTTCCAACCCCCTGAATATTGAAAATATTCATTAGATACCCACCGAAATGTTTAACCAAGATGAAATTCAGCAAGAACACTTCTATTAAAAAGAATAATTATATACTCTGAGATGAATCACTCGCAGGCCGTCAAAGGGGTAGTTTCAACCCTCTGAATATTGAAAATATTCATTGAGTACCCACCGAAATGTTTAGCCAAGATGAAATTCAGCAAGAACACTTCTAGTAAGAAGAATAATTATATACTCTGAGATGAATCACTCGCAGGCCGTCAAAGGCCAACCCTCAGAAAATTGAAAATATTCAATAAGTACCCACCGAAATGTTTACCCAAGATGAAATTCAGCAAGAACACTTCTAGTAAGAAGAATAATTATATACTCTGAGATGAATCACTCGCAGGCCGTCAAAGGGGTAGTTTCAACCCTCTGAATATTGAAAATATTCATTAAGTACCCACTGAAATGTTTAGCCAAGGTGAAATTCAGCAAGAACACTTCTAGTAAGAAGAATAATTATACACTCTGAGATGAATCACTCGCAGGCTGTCAAACGGGTAGTTCCAACCCTCTGAATATTGAAAATATTCATTAAGTACCCACCGAAATGTTTAGCCAAGATGAAATTCAGCAAGAACACTTCTAGTAAGAAGAATAATTATATACTCTGAGATGAATCACTCGCAGGCCGTCAAAGGGGTAGTTTCAACCCTCTGAATATTGAAAATATTCATTAAGTACCCACTGAAATGTTTAGCCAAGGTGAAATTCAGCAAGAACACTTCTAGTTAGAAGAATAATTATATACTCTGAGATGAATTACTCGCAGGCTGTCAAACGGGTAGTTCCAACCCTCTGAATATTGAAAATATTCATTAAGTACCCACCGAAATGTTTAGCCAAGGTGAAATTCAGCAAGAACACTTCTAGTAAGAAGAATAATTATACACTCTGAGATGAATCACTCGCAGGCTGTCAAACGGGTAGTTCCAACCCTCTGAATATTGAAAATATTCATTAAGTACCCACCGAAATGTTTAGCCAAGATGAAATTCAGCAAGAACACTTCTAGTAAGAAGAATAATTATATACTCTGAGATGAATCACTCGCAGGCCGTCAAAGGGGTAGTTTCAACCCTCTGAATATTGAAAATATTCATTAAGTACCCACTGAAATGTTTAGCCAAGGTGAAATTCAGCAAGAACACTTCTAGTAAGAAGAATAATTATACACTCTGAGATGAATCACTCGCAGGCTGTCAAACGGGTAGTTCCAACCCTCTGAATATTGAAAATATTCATTAAGTACCCACCGAAATGTTTAGCCAAGATGAAATTCAGCAAGAACACTTCTAGTAAGAAGAATAATTATACACTCTGAGATGAATCACTCGCAGGCTGTCAAACGGGTAGTTCCAACCCTCTGAATATTGAAAATATTCATTAAGTACCCACCGAAATGTTTAGCCAAGATGAAATTCAGCAAGAACACTTCTAGTAAGAAGAATAATTATATACTCTGAGATGAATCACTCGCAGGCCGTCAAAGGGGTAGTTTCAACCCTCTGAATATTGACAATATTCATTAAGTACCCACTGAAATGTTTAGCCAAGGTGAAATTCAGCAAGAACACTTCTAGTAAGAAGAATAATTATACACTCTGAGATGAATCACTCGCAGGCCGTCAAAGGGGTAGTTCCAACCCTCTGAATATTGAAAATATTCATTAAGTACCCACTGAAATGTTTAGCCAAGATGAAATTCAGCAAGAACACTTCTAGTAAGAAGAATAATTATATACTCTGAGATGAATCACTCGCAGGCCGTCAAAGGGGTAGTTCCAACCCTCTGAATATTGAAAATATTCATTAAGTACCCACCGAAATGTTTAGCCAAGATGAAATTCAGCAAGAACACTTCTAGTAAGAAGAATAATTATATACTCTGAGATGAATCACTCGCAGGCCGTCAAAGGGGTAGTTCCAACCCTCTGAATATTGAAAATATTCATTAAGTACCCACCGAAATGTTTAGCCAAGATGAAATTCAGCAAGAACACTTCTAGTAAGAAGAATAATTATATACTCTGAGATGAATCACTTGCAGGCCCTCAAAGGGGTAGTTCCAACCCTCTGAATATTGAAAATATTCATTAAGTACCCACCGAAATGTTTAGCCAAGATGAAATTCAGCAAGAACACTGCTAGTAAGAAGAATAATTATATACTCTGAGATGAATCACTCGCAGGCCATCGAAGGGGTAGTTCCAACCCTCTGAATATTGAAAATATTCATTAAGTACCCACCGAAATGTTTAGCCAAGATGAAATTCAGCAAGAACACTTCCAGTGAGATGAATAATTATATACTCTGAGATGAATCACTCGCAGGCCGTCAAAGGGGTAGTTTCAACCCTCTGAATATTGAAAATATTCATTAAGTACCCACTGAAATGTTTAGCCATGATGAAATTCAGCAAGAACACTTCTAGTAAGAAGAATAATTATATACTCTGAGATGAATCACTCACAGGCTGTCAAAGGGGTAGTTCCAACCCTCTGAATATTGAAAATATTCATTAAGTACCCACCGAAATGTTTAGCCAAGATGAAATTCAGCAAGAACACTTCTAGTAAGAAGAATAATTATATACTCTGAGATGAATCACTCGCAGGCCGTCAAAGGGGTAGTTCCAACCCTCTGAATATTGAAAATATTCATTAAGTACCCACCGAAATGTTTAGCCAAGATGAAATTCAGCAAGAACACTTCCAGTGAGATGAATAATTATATACTCTGAGATGAATCACTCGCAGGCCGTCAAAGGGGTAGTTTCAACCCTCTGAAAGTTGAAAATATTCATTAAGTACCCACCGAGATGTTTAGCCAAGATGAAATTCAGCAAGAACACTTCTAGTAAGAAGAATAATTATATACTCTGAAATTAATCACTCGCAGGACGTCAAAGGGGTAGTTCCAACCCTCTGAATATTGAAAATATTCATTAAGTGCCCACCGAAATGTTTAGCCAAGATGAAATTCAGCAAGAACACTTCTAGTAAGAAGAATAATTATATACTCTGAGATGAATCACTCGCAGGCCGTCAAAGGGGTAGTTTCAACCCTCTGAATATTGAAAATATTCATTAAGTACCCACCGAAATGTTTAGCCAAGATGAAATTCAGCAAGAACACTTCTAGTAAGAAGAATAATTATATACTCTGAGATGAATCACTCACAGGCCGTCAAAGGGGTATTTCCAACCCTCTGAATATTGAAAATATTCATCAAGTACCCACCGAAATGTTTAGCCAAGATTAAATTCAGCAAGAACACTTCTAGTAAGAAGAATAATTATATACTCTGAGATGAATCACTCGCAGGCCGTCAAAGGGGTAGTTTCAACCCTCTGAAATTGTTTGTGAAGAGAGCCTATCTGGCCTTTTCTGGCGTCCACTTGGAAGACCAAGATAAATCGTGGGCTCTACATTTGGTATGTAAAACATGCATTTTCGAAAAAGATGGAAATTGGTCGGAAATAACGTGAAAAAGCGCTGAGCATTTATAAATGGCTTTATAGAAATTCAAGAGATGAAATACTTATTGATTCACTTTTGATAGATTATATTATTGTAGTCAACTACATAGATATACTTATTAAATTAAATGAGTATTTTTCACAGATTGGTGGATCGATTGTGAAAGATGTTGAAACTGAAATTATTCAATCGAATGAAAAACTTTCTGTAAGGGAACTGTATAACAATAATTCGATATATGTACCTTCAACTAATGAAGAGGTGTTATTTATTATTGAGGAACTGAGAAAAAACCCAGCTCCCAGAAATAACGAGAAAACCGTTAGGGATGTACATAGTCTCAGAGATTACATTCTACCAATTCTAGTACATCTGATTGACAAATCTATCAACAGCGGAATTTTTCCACAAGAAATGAAGGTAAGTAAAATTACTCAGAGTCGGGAGAAAAAAAAAATCATGAACAAGACAACAGACCTGTTTTGGTATCGAGTGTATTTTCTAGAAATCCTAGAAAATTTAATATAGGAGAGAATGTTATCTTTCATTGATACCCACCAACTGACCGATGTATTTCAATTTGTTCAAAAAAAATCAGTAGCAAACTTGTTGCTGCTGTTGACCGGAACAGATGTTACTCGAGATGGAACCACCCTCTATAATCAAGTAAATAATAATAATAATAATGCTCACCTCAAAAGGCTGTTTTCGAATAAATTATAGATTGATAAGACCAAAATTGCTGTATTAGGGCAGAAAAATAAAATAATGAACAGCATCTTAATGTTAATGGCGTACCGATAGAGAAAGTAATGTGTATAAAATATTTAGATGGTGATATGTAGACGAAAATTTGAACTGGTCTCTACATATTACAAAACAAAAAATTGTTTCAATGCTATTCGCTTTTTATGAAAGTCGAGATTATTTGTCTATGACATATAAATTTCAAATCAACAATGTGTTTTCCTTAAAACATTTCAGGTATCTCTTACCTGTGTAGGGAATGTGTGAGGTAAATTTTGTTAAAGCTCAGACATTACAAAAAAAATTCCTGAAATATTTTTCAAATATGATTGGCTTAGTAGCACAAATATAAATTAATCAAAATAGAATTTCATTAGACTGAAGAGGTTCTGAATATAGAACAGTGCAAACTTGTTTATAAAATACTAAATAATGAACAAAAATTCAACATTGAGTTTTTCTATGATATACATGATTACCAAAGAAGATCCCATAACATTTATCAAATATTATTATATACAAGGACAAATATAGGTTTAAACACTCCGATTGTAGAGGCAATTGAAACATTCAATAATTTACCTCGGCTTATAAAAGATTTGAATAATGAGAAGAGTTTTGTTGGAAAATTGAAAGTTTATGTTAACGTTGATTTACTGGCTCTGCACCACTATAACTAGAAGTTTTGTTGTTCTCGAGGCCAGTGTTCAAAGCACTGTTCTGAGAAGTTTTGTTTTTCTCGAGGCCAGTGTTTAAAGCACTGTTTCAAGAATTTTTTACATTAGCACAATGTAATTATAATCAATGAAACAACTGAGTAAGTTGGAATTTCATTTTCTGATCATTTATATAAAAAATAACAGCCTACAAATTCTTGTACATTCAAACTGATTTCATCATTATGGTTTCAAATTAAGACACAAATTTTCACCTGCGAAACTACAGGGGTCAAATGAAGCCTTGATAACACATAACTATTTTTACAACTCTAAGACTACGTTGGCACAATTAGTAGTTCAACATATTCTATACGGAAACATAATCATATTTGGTATCATATGACCCAACATTCACAACTCAAAGTTGGACAAATTGAAATTCAATAACTCGTTCCTAGCTTGGAAATATCCTGTATCAGTTAAATCATATGGATCAGGCACAAAAGGGGGTGTCACAGACAGCAAGTTCTCCCAATCTATATGCTGGAAGGCTGCCATTTGCATAACATCTTCAGCCTTGGCCCTTTTTCCAGGGTCATCAAGCAGCAGAGCCTCGATTGCCTGCACAATCTCATTGGAAAGAGTCTCATCTGCCCCTGGCCACTCGATGTTGTGTTCAAGGATGTTTTTGAACACCAACTGAGGGGTGGAATCATTGAAAGGGGGTATACCTGTTACAAACTCGTACAGGCAGCAACCAAGAGCCCACCAATCTACAGCATTATCATGCCCCTTCCTTAACAGTAGTTCGGGGGCCAAATAGTCAGGTGTACCTAGTATCCTGTGGTCAGAGCTCCACTGCCCTCTCCTGACCGACTTGGGGGTACGGTACGGTGTCCTAGGAGTCTTTGGAGTAGAAGCCTCATCCTGAATAGGGCTTACTATATAGGATGTGTCCTCTGGTTTAGTAGCTTCACTGTTGGGCAGCTCGAACCTGGTGTTTTTTATCTTATTTGCCTTCTGTCCTGATACAGGAGTTGAAAAGGTAACTCCTTTAGGACTAGTAGTAGTGTCAACTCTCAGTACTTCCATCTCTCCTGTCAGGCCAGTCCTAACATAAGCCTTCCTGGGCTGTGTGGGTGATGAAGAGCGGTGCTTCCTCTTGTTCCCTCTCTCATTGCGCAGCTTGTAAAGGCCGCACCTACTGGGGATCTTTCTACTGACAGGCGAAGAGGCCGAAGTGGAGATATCCAAGCTCTGGCATGTGTAGTATGAGCTGTCAGTGTCTGTGGCCTTTGAAGGGGTGTTGCCATCCCCTGCTGAAAGGTAAGTTATCCCTGACATTGCGGAGCAGTTCTGTAGCTGCTTGGAAGTGTTCAAACCGGACAATTCCAGCTTTCTACCATCGCTTTTCCCGGGATTTCCTGAGATTATATCATTTACATACTTTGAATTTCCTGAGCCGAAGCTCAAGTGGGATGTTAGACTAAGCAACTGACCAGGGGTCCTAGTGCAGAGGTTTGGTGTGCAGTTCTCAAAGTCTGATATCTCCAGATCCCTGGACAAATTAACATTCGATAGGCCAAAATCAGTAAGCTTGACATGGCCTTCTCTAGAGAGCAGCATGTTGTCAGGTTTAATATCTCTGTGTATGATCCCATGCTTGTGCAGATACTGGAGCGCCAAACAAACCTCTGCAATGTAAAATATAGCCATGGACTCATCAAAGAATCCGTAAACACTAAGCAGCGATTTCAAATCGCCGCCGACCATGTAGTCCAGCACCAAATAAATTGAAGATTCAGTCTGGAGGGTGTAGAACAGTTGCACGCAAAAAGGGCTTTTAGTTAGTGCTAGAGCGTTTCTTTCGTTTACTACTTGAAATACCATATTTTTGTGGACCATTTCAGTCTTCTTCATCACTTTGATTGCGTACATAACGTCCACATTGTTCTTTTTATAGCCTAAAAACACTTTGCCGAATGCCCCGCGGCTTATTGGTTTTATAATAACGAAATCGTTTATATCAGGAATTTTCCCAGTCTCCTTCGAAACTGATTTTTCAGTTTGTTCAGCGCTCATTCTGAATAAACTTGACCACTGAACTCTTTCAATAATATACACTATTAGCATCACTACGCATCGCACTGTCCTTAGATCTACTTCATCATCAGGATAAAATCATTGTAATTTGTAATCCAAATACGTTTTTAAATTTGGAAAGATTTAAAACACGAGTTCTTGACAAATGACATTTCAACTTACCGTACAAAAAATCTGCTACATACACAAATGAAGTCTGTAGAGTTGCCCAGGTTTTGCAGATGAATTTCCGCAAGAACGTCCCATTCTAAATCACACATAATCAGGATGATATATATTTTAATACGGCATGTCGTATGGATCACTCTGGTGTTTCCTAGAAGAACATTTTTGTTGAAATCCTTGTAAAAAACGTAAGTTTTCACATCACAAAATCATGTTGTTTTTGTATCAGATTCATCAACATTTGAAAAGGAAAGGAGAACACGAATCACTGGTTTATTACAGGAGAAAGCGAGAAAGAGCATCAGTTCAAGAGTTTCGAGTGACGAGGGACTGAGGACTGAGGGACAGCGGACAGCATGATCATAGAACATAGAACACCTATACATAGGATGAAGATGAAATGTCCTGCGGTGTCACGCGGTGTGGTGAGCAAAGAGTACCCCAACTAGGTGGAGGTTAGGTGGAGTACTCTTTGGTGGTGAGGGTGAGGATTGAGATTTCAAATTAAGTTGCCAGCGCCATGGTGACGACTTTGGTACTAAAGTTGTCTATTCAAGGTCATTCGTTGTTTGTCTACTTTTTCTGATTTCGTTGCTATGAAGGTTGAATGAATGGAGATGGAAGTATCGTTTATTGTGTGATGAGGAAAGAGAAAAACATATTTCAATTATATTCAGGATTTTGATAAATTTTCTGAAAATTGATTTTGTTGATCAATGTACCTATCAGAAAAATTGCATTTCAGACGATATTCAGTATATTCACACTATTGGTTGTGAGGTAGAAAGTCGTTGGAATTCGATTTCAAAAGGAATAACTCTGGAGGAAACCATGCAAGTCCATCCTATCGTTTCCATTCTTCACACCACCAAACTCCAGTGAATTTATTCAAGTCTTGACTGGGCGCATCATCAGAAGATATTTTCAAAAGTTTGTCTTGGATATCAATGTATATCTCTTTATTTTGAAGAGCCTACCTTTATATACTGTAGAAATGTAGATGTTTTCTTATACTGTAGCGAGACATTCTTCCACCTCGTCCTTACGAATATGCTTCTATATGCTTGTACATGGAAGCAATCTGTAGGTGGGTTAGAAAAATAGTTGTGGAGTACTTCCAGTTGTTGGTTTCTATATTGGACAATGTGCTTTGGAAGCAGCAATACCATTCAAATATATAAAGTGGATAAACAATGAGATAGGACCTTTGGTGTAAAAGTTGAAACTTTTTGTAGAGATCAATTCCCCTAACACCAAACTGATATTTTTGCACTCGACACGCGTTTCGCCAACAAGGTAAGCATCTTCGGGAGAAGTAAAATATTATTGAGAAATCAATCAGAATGATCTGTAGTTATGAGGCGAAGTCCATGTTGAAATAAAATTAGATTGTAAAGTATATAGATAGTTAACCCCAATCTTTAGATTCATTAAAAGTTTTCTTCTCTTGAAAATACTAACTCTGTCAGTAAAACACACTTCAAGTGCAAAAATATCAGTTTGATCCATCTGTAGAGAAAGTGTAACTAGAAAGTGTAACTTTTCCTCAATAACTCTTGAATACCGTCTTTCTGTTATAGTAGGTTGAATAAAATATTTACTGCAAATAAAATTCCAAAAGCAGCTCTTTTTTGCACAATGAACCTATGTGAATTGTATCTTTATTTATCAAATACCTAAAGAATTAAATACAGTCATTTCTATATTTATTGACATTGAGGTAGGTTGATATACTTCTTGTAAATAGCCATAATGGCTTGCTTCTGAAAAAAATTACATGGGGTATTTTACTTTCAAAATACAGCGTACAGTATTTACTATGTTATTCGATACATTCTTGGATGTGAACTTGAAATCTATTTCGATTCAAGACGTATTTCAATGTCAAAAGTTAAATTCTTCTTATGAAGCTAGGATCAGCGAGCAGCGTCAAAGTGAATTGTAACGAACGGTAGGGTTTGTAATTGTTGTTTTACTTCTATTGCTCTCTTCTAGGTACCCACAATACTCCCTCAATATTTTCTTTCTAACACTGTACCTCTATTTCAACCTATATGTATCAGTTTATGTTTTCAGAATAGACAACTTTACAATTTACAATCCCACCGCTCTGTTACTAGTGTGGTAATTGCTGAAAGGGTATCATTTTTGTTAATGGCAGCGGCTGTCACCAGACGTAGATTTCTCCACGTCAAATTTTGGATGTTAAGGCAATTTCCGAAAGAAACATGAATTCGGCCCTTTGCACGAAGAAATGGTCTTTAGTGAGAAACCTAGGGTTTAATTTCTGCTTCCTCGTATACTCTGAAATCTAAAAATAGGGCGGCTTGTAGGAAATGAAATCCTCTGATAACTTTAAGCAATATATTAGCAACGAAAACGAAATGAAAATAGGAACTTACAAAATAGATTAGAAAAAAATATATAACAAAAGAGATATGCAGTGAAAACAATTTATAACAAAAAAAAATGACATGTACCGTACTATTTAGTTTAATCAAAATATTGAAAAATGAACTGAGACCGGCAATGGTCGTCTCTATGCATAAGAATAATGAAAATTCTGCAAACAGAAAAATGTGCACACAGAACACAAAAATCTGATGTACTTATATCTATAAATGCCTCTAAATTTGCCCTACTACAATAACTACTCAATGTCAGAGAGAGTCAAAGATTTCTCAACTTGTGATTCAAGCAACAGATATAAAATTAATGATGGTTTCTCTTCCCAAAAGTGAATGAAATGGTTATTTACGTTAACACACAGCAAAAAAAGACAAAACCAGTTGGTTTTCTGTCTACCTTGTAAGGCGGTTTCTTGGGCGACTCCCATTCTATATTTTTTCTGGGTTTCCAAATACGAATATATTTAAAGCCAAACGACACTTATGCACACGAATTACTAATATTCTTATTTTTCCTGATTGTAATTAACTTCTACCCCCGTGACTTGAGACGCGACCCCATAATTTAGGGAGGGACTACGAATCCCCCCGCGCTCAACGCGCGATTCTCGCTCGCGGAGATCTCTCGATCTCCCTTCTAGCGCGACCTCCGTTCAATTCAATTCGAGCCAAAGCCCGTAATTTTTCGAAGATTTTGCAAAATTGCATTTCTTTCACAGCGTGCAAGCTCGCCCACGCTGGATGTATGGAACCATTCGTCGGACTGATTCTGAGAGAATGTTTGTTTAGTATACCGATTATCTTATATGGTTTATTCATTTCGTGAGAGAAAAATCTCAAATGAAATTCCCATACGTTTGAATGAAACTCGCATACAGGGTGCGAATACTTATATTGAGTTCACTTAAAAATGCTCAGCATTACAGAATATTGTTACGTCCTAGCGCCGGCCTTGACCATATCGTAAACGCAAGGCGAAGGATCGCGTCGTAGCGAACGTCATCTTCCAAGAACCGTAAATGCCGCCTGGAGAATTCGAGACACGTCATCGGGGCTTCTCTGAACAATTCTCGATAGGCACGCAGATATATATACGGGACAGGCTTCGCCGCGGATAGAGTTTTTATTTGGAGAGAATTTGTATTACAGGGAGTTAGTGATTCGGCAATTTTATTCAGAGCTAAGTGACGAGAGTTTAGTAGAGCTAAGTGGAAAGAGTTTTGTTATTGCTAAGTGCGAAGGTGTAGAATTTTTAGTACAGAGAGTTTAGTACCTGTAATATTGTCAATATATATAAATGAATTAACTTGCAGAACTAGAAGTATTTCGTAAGATTTTATTACTTTTCAATCTGACAAATGTAAATTGACAACTAACAACTTTGTTTTTCATAGTTCAGTAACTTATGATAATAATTGAATTAGTACAGTCTATCATGAGACACGCCCCCCTTTGGAGTCATTGAATGAACTTATGAAATCTTTGAATCTCGAGGGTGGCCTAATAATTCTTGTGTTCCTTTGGTTTGGCTCTGAAGAACACTGAGGCTCAAATCTTGATGGAGTTTCTTCTACTGATTTCCCTTGTCTTCTTTCTTCTTTATCTGTTGATGTTATCTTTCCTTCGGTCATATCTTCTGGCTCCGGGGTCCATGCAATGGGTCTCAAATGAATACGATTTCTTCTGTATTTTCCTCCATCTTCTGTTTGAACTAGATAACTTTCTGGCTCGTCAAGTTGTTCTACGATTTCACCGGGAATCCAATTTCTTGTTGATTTCTGTACCATGACAGGACCATTCAGTACTGGTAGTTTTTTCTTATTTTTGTTGTAAAACTTAGAATTTTGTTTTTGGTTGGATGTCATGATTTCAACATTCTTTTTCACATCGAAAAGTGGTTTCATTTGATCCCTGACACACGGCAATTGAGTTCGAAATTTTCGACCCATTAGCATTTCAGCCGGAGAGGGCAATTGTTGCTTAGGTGTGCTATTGTATTCCATAGCAATGAGATAAGGGTGTTTTTCAGATTTCATTAGCATAGATTTTATTGTCTGAATATGTCTCTCTATCATACCATTTGATTGACTATACGTTGGACTGGATGTGATATGAGTGATATCCAGCTTATTAAGAAACTCTGAGAAATTTCTTGAATCGAATGGAGGGCCATTATCTGACATAATTGTGTGAGGTAACCCATGAGACTTGAAGATAGACAATAAAGCGTTTTGGACACCATTAAAATCCTTTCTCGGAATGATGATCATTTCCACAAATTTTGAATGATAATCGCAAACAACCAAGAAATGTTGATTTTTCACTTGTAAAAAATCAATACCGATTTTTTCCCAGGGGAGTTCAGGTACAGGATGTGAGTGTAGTGGTTGCTTGGAATTGGATTTAGAATACCTGAGGCAAGTTAAGCAAGAAGAAATCAATTTAGAAATTTGATCATTGATTTGTGGCCAGAAAACAGATTCTCGGGCTTTCTTTTGGCAAGACACAATACCTTGATGAGTTGAATGTAGTTTGTTTAAAATTTCAAATCTGAATTCTCTTGGTATAATGAGTTGGTTACCTCTGAACAAAAATCCTTCATGTTCGAACAGTTCGTCTTTATAGGGATAATACGGCTTTGCCAATTTACCAACAGAAGTTAACTGATTGGGCCAACCATTATTAACATAATATTTGACTAGTTGCAGCTCGTCATCACTATTAGTTTTGTCTAAGAGTTCGTTACGTTTCACGTCGGAAATCAAAATGATCGAGCGAATGAAAAAATCATCAATATCATTTGTATCTTTTTTATCTTCGAGAGGGCTTCTCGATAACAGATCAGGTATATAAAGTTCTTTACCGGGGATATATTTTAAAGTTACATCATATTTCAATAATTTTATAACCAGTTTTTGAAGTCTTGGGGAAAGTGACTCTATTGGTTTTCTTACAAGACCAAGCAGTGGCTTGTGGTCCGTTATAGCAACAAATGGTCTACCATAAAGGTAGTAATGGAATTTTTCACATCCCAATACAATAGCTAATAACTCTTTTTCTATTTGTGCATAATTCATTTGAGCACTATTCAAAGACATGGACCAAAATGCTATTGGATGACCAGTCTGGCTTATATGACCCCCTAACCCATATTGACTGGCATCTGTTGCTAAAATAACAGGTAAGTTTGGGTTGAAAAAACTCAATACAGGTGCTTCAGTAATAATTCGTTTCAATTTTTTAAATGCAATATCTTGTGGGCTATTATCCTCCCAAATCCATTCTGTGTCTTTCTTCAATAATAAACGAAGAGGTGCCGTTTCCTCAGCCAAATTTTCTATAAATTTACCCAAGTAGTTAACGGAACCAAGAAATTTTTGTAATTCTTTAATATTATTTGGCTTTCTCAAATTTTGGATTGCTTTTACTTTACTTTTATCAACTTCAATACCCTCACTCGATATAATATGTCCTAAAAACTGTATTTTTTCGAAGCTAGTTGCAGTTTTCCCCTATTGAATTTCACGTTTGCTTTTCTTGCCCTTTCAAAAAAATTTCTGATTCGTATGTCATGTTCTTCTATCGTAGAACCATAAATCAGAATGTCGTCAATATAAGCTAAGGTGCCATCTAACCCATCAATAAGATCATTAACGTAATTTTGAAATATTTCTGAAGCATTCGATAATCCGTAGGGAAGTCTTTTAAATTTATATCTCCCAAATGGCGTTATAAAGGTACACAACTCCGAACTTCTTTCATCCAGAGGTATTTGATAAAAAGCTGAGGACGCGTCAAGAACTGTGAACCATTTCGCATTATTCAACTGGGCAAAAATAGTTTCCAAAGTGGGCAATTCTAAATGTTGTCTTATAATGAATTTGTTTAAAGGTCTAGGATCCATACACAATCGAATACTTCCATCCTTTTTCTCACGGACAACCATCGCACTCACCCATTCAGTTGCGTCTTTAGCTTTTTCAATTACCCCTTTTTTTTCTAAGCTCACAAGAGCCTCTTTTACCGAATCATTCAGGGCCAGAGGTATTTTTCTACATCTAGCAACATGTGGTATAGTGTCACTTTTCATTCGAATTGTACAAGGGATAGCAAAACATCCAAGACCTTCAAAAACATCGAAATATTCATCAATTATTTTTTCAGAACTAGAGATTCCATTTGAAATTACATCATTTTGATTTTCGTCAATAGTATCTATTCTTTTTATCAATATTTGGTTTCACGGGCAATTTCTTATAAATCTGAAATGGCAAAATGTTAGCTTCACTACCAGAGTCTAATTTGAATTTTACGCTCAAATTATTTATTAAAATGTTTTCCATCCAACACCTTTCTATATCGTTAGATAAACTCATTTTGCATATTTCCCTATCATTTATCTCATTCACAGAGCTTATCAAAAGTTCATTTACCTCAGGATATTCTCTATTTTCATCCTCACATCCACTACCATTTTCTTCTATATCATGTACCTCTTTTGCCAAACATCTTGATGAAAAATGATTCATCTTCATGCATCTCATACATTTCTTTCCCCAAGCCGGACATTTTCCAAAAATATGTGAAGTACCACATCTTTGACATACACGTTCTATTTTCTTCATGCTTTGTCCCATTTCAATTCTCTGTCTCTGCTTCTGACTCGCTTCTTCACGAACATTTTTGTGCCCAATCTTCATTCTATCGATTTTATATTCGTTAAAATTCCCTGAGGATATTGCTTTCACATGTTTTCTCGATTCTTCATCCGCTCTACATATATCTATACATCTTGCTAGTGTTAAATTCTTGATACCTAATAGTTTCTCCCTCAAGTTATCAGAGAAGATTCCACAGATAATTCTATCCCTGATGAGGGATTCTTGCGAGTTTTCAAATCCACAGTTAGCTGCTTTTTGTTTCAATTCTGTTACATACTGGTCTATAGGTTGAGATTGCTTTTGATGACATGTGAAAAAAATAAACCGAACGTATGTTTCATTTTTATATGGTTCAAAATATTCAGATAACTTTTCCAGGATCACCTCAACCGTCAAGTCATCGTCTTTTTCTGTGAAAGTTAATGTGTTGTAAACACCTAGACCATAATCTCCAAGGATGTGTAGAAATGTGGCTCTTTGTTTTTTTACCGATTGCTTATCCATATCTGTAGCAATCCAGAATAGCTGGATTTTCTGTTTCCATTTCAACCATTCGGAAACTGGATCTATACCTGGTTCGAACGACTTCGGAGTTTGTAAATTTGACATACTTATTTCAACTCTTCTTTGAATGGGTTCAATAATATGCTGCCACCATGTAATATTGTCAATATATATAAATGAATTAACTTGCAGAACTAGAAGTATTTCGTAAGATTTTATTACTTTTCAATCTGACAAATGTAAATTGACAACTAACAACTTTGTTTTTCATAGTTCAGTAACTTATGATAATAATTGAATTAGTACAGTCTCTCATGAGACAGTACCGAGCATTGGAAAGTTATCGGAGCGATTTAAGTGATTGTGTTGTATTGTATTGTGATAGAGAGTTATAATAAAAAGAAGTTTAGTGTTGTTTGGTGTTTTAATCGACGAACCCAACGAGTATCGTAACAGTAGTGTCAGAAGTGAGATTTTCCAAGGGATAAATCGTAACAGTGGTGTCGGAAGTGGAATTTTGCTGATAAATAAACACAATTTATGGTAAATACGAGAAGTACATCTTACGATACGATGGAGGATGTGTTGAAATATATCCAAAACCAATTTGCGGCTTTGGAAAGACGACGACAGGAAGATGAAAAGCGTCGGCTGGAGGAGAAAAAATTAGGGAAAAGCGACGACAGGAAGATGAAAAGCGACGCCTGGAGGAAAAAGAATTGGCGGAAAAGCTTTGGCAGGAGGAAAACCAAGAACGAGAAGAATCGCTCAGGAAAATTCTCGAAAATGAAAAGAGAGAACGACAATTAGAACGAGAAAATGAAAAGAAAGAACGAGAAGAAGGACTCCAGAAAATTCTCGAAGAACAGAGAAAAGAGCGAGAAGATGAAAAGAAAGAACGAGAAGACGTAATCCAGAAAATTCTCGAAGAACAGAGAAAGGAACGAGAACATGAAAAAATAGAACGAGAGGAAGCAATCCAGAAAATTCTAGAAGAACAGAATAAGGTGAGAGAAGAGCAAAAGAATGAATTAGTTATAATAGAAAAACAATGGAAAGCAGACTTCCAGAACGTTCGAGAACGTCAAGACAAGTTCTTTGAGCATGTTTCACATAAAACTGAAGTACGAGTGGGAGAACTAAAAGCAAATCTAGAAGGAGAACTGAAGGAAAACGTTAAGAAAATCGATGTGGTCAATGAGAAAGTGGAAACAGTGCGAGAGGAGATGAAAGGACTGGAAAAGAGAGTCGAAAAGCAGATAGCAATTCTCAGGAACCAAGATCGCCAAGACAGGGTTGCCACATCAGGGATTTCCATAAAACCGCCGACTTTTGATGGACAGTCGTCTTGGTCCATGTATCGTCGAAAATTTGAGGCTGCGGCAGAAACCAATGGATGGGGCGAAGAAGAAAAAGCTACAGCGCTCATAGTCGCTTTGAGAGGGCCAGCTTTGGGTATATTACAAACGATACCCATAGAACAGCAGAAGCAATATGATGACCTGATTTCTGCACTAGAGTTGAGGTATGGCGATCAACACCGAGAACGCAGCTGTACCGGGCCCAAATGAAGACTTGCACACAGAAATCAGGTGAGAGTCTGCAAGAATTTGAGGCAGATGTTCGACACCTATAATCCAGCTGGCGTACCCAGATGCGTCAGGAGATTTCAAGGAGCAGTTGGCTGTGCAGATATTTATTGACGGACTCAGAGGCCCAGAAATCAAAAAAACTCTGTGACTTACAAGTTTCAAAAGGAGTAGCGAAGCCATTTATTGGTACGTTCGCTAGAAGTGGAGGCGGCCTTCAACACCTCAAGGCCGAAAGTGCGAACGGTAATAATTGACGATCCTGAACATAGATCTGGCGCAAAGAGTGGTTCATTTGAAAAATTTCTGGAGGAGATCAAATCGTTGATAAGTGGAATGAGCACCCAGAAGAAGAGAACGTGCTACCGATGTGGAAAACTGGGACACCTTATCAAAGACTGTTGGGTAAATATGCCGCAGAGAATTTGCTATAGATATAGGAGGCCGGGACATTTTATAAAAGACTGCAGGGAGAGAATGCCACAGAGAAAATGTTACAGATGTGGAAGATCAGGGCATTTCAAAAAAGATTGCAAGGTGAGAATGCTACCAAAATACAACTCACCTGCCAGGACACCGCCAAGTTCGCAATCACCTGCGAGGTCAAGGTCACCGAGGGTCATCTGTGTTAACAGGCTAAAAAGAACATCTGAGAGCCTCACCATTCCAGAGAAATTGAATAAAATGGATGTAATATGCACCATAGACACCGGTGCTGCAGTTTCCTTGGTACGCAGCGACATCCTTCGGCCTGGAAACGTGAAGCCTATTTCATCTAACGTCGTGCTTCGGACAGTCACTGGTGAAAACGCACCTATTCGAGGAGAGGCTGACATTACGTTGATTCTTGGGCGACTCACCATCACAGATACAGTTTACGTCGCAGATATAGAAGATGAAGTCATACTCGGAATGGACTTGATCAGTGACCATGGAATTTCATTCGACAATGAGCAAAAGATTATAAGGTTCGGAGGAGAAGAATTTGTCCTTACAACTCTAGCAGAAAGGGCAATGCCTGTGAAACCGCGATTACCGGAAACTGCGAGAATCCCTGCACTATCGGAGGAATTAGCTCGTGTGACAGTGAACAATGGCCTTGAATGCAGCGCCCGGCCATCGGATGATTCCACCAACAAATCGGTTTTCGGACAAGCACGGGTGAAGACAAAACCAGCCATCCCTGTGAGACCCGCCAGGTGTCGCGTTGGAGGTACAAGTGACATATCCGAGATGAAAACAACTGGAAGGGCAAACTTGGTCAAACAGAAAGTCAACATTGGCGAACAACCGTCAAGAAGTGTTTCATTCAGCAAACAACAAGAGATGCCAGAGCGTATTGACTGGAGGAAGGCGCGGTACTATCGGAAGACAAATACTGGCAGATTTCAAGAAGAAGATCGAGTGTGGCTGTATAACCCCCATCGTAGGATGAATGATGTAGTGTACGCAGTGTTCAACGTAAGCCTAGAACAAAAAGGAAAGTCTTACACCTTAAGAGACTGAAAAGTTACAATGGGCATAACGAGATGTTATTCGATCGGGACGATCAAAATTGAGAGGGGGATAATGTTACGTCCTAGCGCCGGCCCTGACGAGATCGTAAACGCAGATGAGGAATCGCGTCGTAGCGAACGTCATTTTCCAAGAACCGTGAATGCCGCCTGGAGAATTCGAGACACGTCGTCGGGGCTTCTCTGGAGGATTCTCGATAGGCACGCAGATATATATATATATATATATATATATATATATATATATATATATATATACGGGACAGGCTTCGCCATGGATAGATTTTTTATTTGGAGAGGATTTGTATTACAGGGAGTTAGTGATTCGGCAATTTTATTCAGAGCTAAGTGACGAGAGTTTAGTAGAGCTAAGTGGAAAGAGTTTTGTTATTGCTGAGTGCGAAGGTGTAGAATTTTTAGTACAGAGAGTTAAGTACCGAGCATTGGAAAGTTATCGGAGCGATTTAAGTGATTGTATTGTATTGTGATAGAGAGTTATAATAAAAAGAAGTTTAGTGTTGTTTGGTGTTTTAATCGACGAACCCAAGGAGTATCGTAACAGTAGTGTCAGAAGTAAGATTTTCCAAGGATATATCGTAACAATATTAAAGTGCTAGACTGCTATTTTTAAAATGAGGTATCGCTTTCAGGAAGGTTTCTTGATAGACATATCTCTAGGCATGTTTGGAGAAAGAGTAGGGGCAGTTTTTTTTTGCGCACGGCTCTATTGAAGTATTTCCATCAATATAAATAAGTTTCCTGCACCACTCGTGGATATTTTTAAATAAGATGTGAATTTACGAATTCGAAGATGAATATGTGATTACCTGGTAAGTAAAGGTAAACATTAACAAGAAACATTTTATTATTCGACATCATTGACGTATATTACGTAATGTTTGACCTTGACAGACAACTTTAGTTCGTCAACTGCCACCAGATAGCGCTTGAAATCCCAATAGGAGATAGAAAACTGATACTAACGCTATAGTTGTCCGTTAACAGAACAGTCATGGCGCGCCATCTGTCGGACAAATGGAGAACTATTGAAACGCAGCAAATTTAAATACTGTGGCATTTTTGGGCTCATCTAGACTAATCCAGAGCATTGAATAATCAACAATCAAGCATTTTTTTTCATATCTCGCTAATATCTTCAGAATGAATATTCTTGGCAGACAATGCCATTATTTTGTCTGTATTTCTGAAAAATTGTATGTCGCTTCTGAGGCATAGTCCAATAGTTTTAAGAAGTGTGGTGCTAAAATCAGTTTCTGCCATTGGCCACTTGTCTTTGTGGGAGACAACTCAGGGCAACTTGCAGAATGTATATACCGTATACGTTATACCTTAGCGCTATATGGAAAGTTGAAATGATTGCAATACTTAGACCTCACGTAGACGTTAACGTACGGAATATAACGTTTACGGGTTTTCATGAAATTGAGTTGAAGTCGCTACCACACATGACGTTACTGTTAGCCATTAACCAGTGCTGTCGTTTTGTGAGTTATTATTATTTGTGAGCGTTTTTGAAAACCTCTCCAAAAATGAAAATGTTATACGCAGTTTTGGCATACAATCACACTTGTGACAAAATTTAAACCAATTGACATCATGAGTGGAGATATTCTGGCTAACGACCCTTTCAATATAGAAATCGACAGAAACCTCTTGAACGACTACACCAATAAAAAGTTCTAAAATTCTCTATGCAAAGATTATTACTGATTTAATCAAGCTTGAAGATAAAGTTATTGAAAGAGAAAATAAAAATCAAGACGATCCAATTCTATTCAAAACAAAACAGAAAACGTATTTGAAGATGCGAATAAATTCAAAAAACCAACGCAAATAACAAAAGTCAACTTCGACATGAAGAGTGTCAACTTCCCATCAACAAAAAATTCATATGGATAATTTAAAACGTCCCCTGAAAAAATTTCCATTCCCTGTTAAGAAATAAAAGAAATAATAATTTTTTCAGATTATCTGGAACTCTCGAATCCAGGAAAAAATTTCTAAACAAAACTTACAAAATAATCCAGGACTTATTCCTCTCAAACTTGGGACAGCCAAGGTAGAATCATACACCCATTCATTGATTCATTACTTCGAACTGGAATCAATTTTCATCGATATCAATAAATTGAAACTCCATTCAAAAACACTGAGAAAATCGGAAATCATAAAGACTACTCAATTGAAACATCGAATTATTCAAAAATACTTCAATTCTCTGAAGAAAGAATATCCGACAAACGCTCTTAAATTTTACCTCATCCTTCAAGAACGAAACGTGGTTTGATAAACGTATTAGGATCAATCTTCAAATCAGTTACAGGAAATTTAGAATCCAACGACGGTGAAAGGTACGATCGACTGATCACAGAATTGCAGAATAATCAAAATAATTCAGCTTTGAGCGGTAAAAAAAATCCTTATCAATTTAATTGATCGAGCAATTCAATAACACAGTTCAGAAAGTAAGGCATAACTAGATTCTACTAGCATCAAAACTAAAAAAATTGAATCGATTGTCGAAAACCAAATATAGAGAGAGAACGCTATGGTCATCAAGGACGTCATGAATCAATTAATCAATACGTATGAGATTACAGATTCAATATTGCAAGATGTCGAGAACTCCATACAATTTTCTAGATTGAACGTCTGTCATCTCAGTAGAATAAGAACGAGGGATCTATTTCTTGAGCTTCGGGAATTGGAAAGGTTCACAAGCAAAGATCAATTACCAATCGATGTAAGTTTTGAGAACTCTTTATTATTTGAGAAAACCATAAAAGTAAATAGCTATATATCAAACTTGAGAAATTTGAATACATTCTTTTATTTCCTGTTCCAATCTCAATTGAGGGTCAATTTAAGGCAGTTAATACCCCGAAATGAGTTTTTGGCAAAGAACGAGAATTATTATGTGTTTCTGAGCACTCCTTGTCTGGAGATTACCCAACAAAGCTACATCTGTCAGACTACCAACATCAGAGAGCTTTTGAAAGAGAAATCCAGTTGTTAAATATCCAAAACACCTCCACTTGCTGCCGAACACCTTTTCACTTCTCGGGACTGACCATCAGACAACTAGACGACTCCAACGAATGGATTGTTCTTTTACCACATCAAGAGACAATCAAACTTTGATGCCACAAGTAGAAGAAAATTGGCCACCGGGAGTTATCTCCACGACGTTCTAGTCGTGAGCCAACTATCCTGCAATGATCAAATCACAAGCAACAAAAATAAAATCACTGCTGACAGCCAACCAATCATGCTGCCAGATCTTGACAGTAAAATCTCAGAACTATCCAAGACCAGTATAGGACCCCACCTTCAAGATATATACTTGCATGAGCTCCATTCTATAAAGCAGCCATTATCGAAAACGAATCTAAAACTTCATTTCAACACGTAGCACATATTCCAAGTTTTTGGACAATGTTAATCATGCCATTCTGATACCAACATGCTTTTACTTCGCATACAAAAAGATGACTTGCAGACCCTCCAAAATTTCGAAGCCAGACCAACCACCAGAGAAATTCGAGATGTCCAGGGTTCAGCTCTCCCGCTAATTCTCCTACGCTGAATCTTCAGGGGTAGGAATTATGTCGCCCGATCGCTGACCATGCTGATGCTGTCTCCGCCAATTCCCAGAAACTGATGTATCAGGTTTTCCTTCCCTGTGGGAACATTCAGATAAAAATTCATTAATTTTGTAACCGTTGAAGATTTCAGCTGTATTTTATTCAATAAATTTTGATTTTTATAAAAGGACTTTGAGATCCAAAAGTTATATTTCGCGTCAACAGCTCACTGCGCTTGAAGCTGTTAGTTATGAACCGAGGTTTGCTGACCAAGGGTCTCACAGGGATAGAGTTATAACCGTTATTCCATAAACGCTGAAATGCTGGCTCATCAACATCGACATTATAAATAATTACCTAATTTACACTTTTCATTCATTCTGTTTGACGCTGTCACACTGTCTGTTACTAAAATAAAGTCTTTAAAAAAATACTTTTCGTATATCGAATTCGTAACTGGCGCAGTCGGTAGGATAAATGCAGTTTTCGTCGGAAATACACGGCATCGTAACCAGTTTCGGACAAGAAATACATGAATTTACATTCTCGAGCACTTATCGAAACGTTCAGAAAATTCCCGTGTTCCTTTGCACCAAAAAGGGATTGAGTTCACTTGGGGGCTTACAGAGGAGTTCTGGGAACGAGAAACGGAAGCAGATAGCCAAGCAGAATCACCAGAAGGGAAAAAAAAAACTTTGGTGAGACCAAGCAATCCTTTTTTCTTTTTCTTCGTTTAGGATATTCAGAATCATTAATTTTAATTAGAATAGTGAAGCAATTTATCTTATTTAAAATCGATTTTTTGATGAGTGAAAATCAATTAAATATAGACGAGTTGATAGATAATTTTAATAATTCTTTAATTGTTTCTGAATCTCAATCTGAAATCATAACAACTCCATCAAATTCTACTCAACCTGCCCAACCGGCTAACGCAAATGCCACTAAGAGCATGTTGAAAATGTTTGTCGATACCATACGGAAATGATAATGATCCTATTTTAGTCAAATCTTTGATAAGAGTAGTCCAAACAAAATTGATCAATAGAGCCCAATTGCTTGTCGGTTGCAGAAACGAATTGAACACTTGGATATTAATTGAATCGGCACTTCTTCAATGTTTTGGTGATAAACGAAATCTAGAATCAAAGATTGAAGAAAAATTATCTGCAAGGATATAGTTCTACAATACCCAAATCCCAAAAACCATTCATCTATCCACAGACGCCTCCAATTTAGCCATTGGTGCCGTATTGAGCCAAGATAAAATAGGAAACGACCTTCCAATCGGATATGCCTCTAGAACCTTGAATCCGGCCGAAGTTAACTACAGTACGATTAAAAAAAAATGTTATCAATTGTTTGGGCCACTAAGTATTTTCTACTCTACTTATTTGGCAAAAAATATTTCATATTAAGCGGTCACCAACCACTCCAGTAGTTGTTCAGCCACAAAGAACCAAACTCTAGATTAGTTAGGTGGAGACTCAAACTTGAGGAGTACGACTACCAAATAATTTATAAAAAAGGTAAACATAACACCAATGCCGATGTATTATCAAGTGTAGAGATCAATCAAATCGAAAACGAATCAATATTAACCAATGCCGGAGATATAGGTCAAGGGATAGACCAATTGTAACGAACGGTAGGGTTTGTTATTGTTGTTTTACCTATTTTGCTCTTCTAGGTACCCACATTAATACCTCAAAATTTTCTTTCTAACACTGTACCTCTATTTCAACCTATCTGTATCAGTTTATGTTTACAGAATAGACAACTTTACAATTTACAATCCCACCGCTCTGTTACTAGTGTGGTAATTGCTGAAAGAGTATTATCTTTGTATTATTTTAACATTATCATTTGCTTATAAACACTTCTCAACTAGTTCACACTTTAGCAAAAATAATCCCAACGCTAGATCACCAGATGTAACGGCTGCGAGAGTTATTGTTATTCTGTATGAACTTCCTTATATTTTCCTTCGCTTTACATGAACCTTGTGTCCACAAAAACGGATCAAAACAGATAACAATCCCTCCGCACGTCACTTGTTGTAATAAGGGCAAAAGGTTATTATTTTTGTTAATGGCAGCTTGTGTCATCAGACGTAGATTTCTCCACGTCAAATTTTGGATGTTAAGGCAATTTCCGAAAGGAGCATGAATTTGGCCCTTTGCACTAGGAAATGGTCAGTGAGAAACTTAGTTTTTTTCTGCTTTCTAACTCTGTATTCTGAAATAAGGCGACTCGTTGGAAATGAAATTCTCTGATAATGTTGAGCAGTATGTTAGCAAAAAATAAAAAATAGGAACTGAACAAAAAAATAGATCAGAAAATATAATAAAACAAAAAAATGCATGGAAACGATTTTAAACTTTGAAATCAATCATTGATTCGATCAAATTGATATACAAAAAGCATATATGCAAAAAAATTTAAATAAGACCAGCAAGGTCTTCTCGGTGATGAATGAATTATATGAAAAAGCTACACAATCGGAAAATATATACAATATATATTATCGGCCACCCTAAGGCCCATCTCAATAGCTTTTAGATATATCAGAGAGAGTCAGAAAGGTCCCTTAATATGTGATCAGTGTTTCTAGATTCAACAGAAAAATAATGGCTTCTCTTCCCAAAAGTGAATAAAATGGTTATTTACGTTAACACACAGCAAAATTGACATACCAGTTGGTCCTCTGTCTACCTTGTATGGCGGTTTCTTGGGTGACTCCCATTCCATATTTTTTTCTTGGTTTCCAAATACGAATATATTCAAAGCCAGACGACACTTATTAACACGAATTTCTAAAATTCTCATTTTTTCCCGATTATAATTAAATTCTACCCACGTGACTTGAGACGCGATCCCATAATTTAGGGAGGGACCACGAATCCCCCCCGCGCTCAACGCGCGATTCCCGCTCGATCCGATCTCTCGATCTTCTTTCTAGCGCGAACTCCGTTCAACTACCCAAGAGCGACTTTTTCGTCCACTCTCAATTCGAGCCAATGCCCGTCATTTTTGCAGATTAAAAAAAATTGCATTTCTTTTCATGCAAGCTCGCCCACGCTGGATGAATGGAACCATTCGTTGGGCTGATTCTGAGAGAATGTTCGTTTAGTCTACCGATTATCTTATCTCTTCGCCTGGACCTAGCAATATTGTTTATTCATGAATATTTCGTGAGAGAAAAATCTCAAATGAAATTCCCATACATTTGAATGATACTCGCATACAGGGTGCGAATACTAACATGAATTTCAATTCCAATGCACAGCATTACATCACTCTCCCCTACAAAAAAGTTCTGGGCATACCCAATGCCATAACTTTTCCACAAAGCAGACATCCAAAAAAAATCAAATGATCACATATTTCGGTAATCTACATCTGAATAATTTCTGACTCTCCCCCGTTCACTCAATTCACAACATTAGTTGAATAATATTCAATGTCTTTTAAACTTTCCGTTAAATACCTTATGACTACCCCCTGTATAAATTTTCCCCTGGCGTACAATATCGCGCCCCCATACGAACACTCTAACCTAACTTATAGCTACCCCTGTATGTTATTTCGCGTCGAACAATTTTTTCACGCGCCTATTCCTGCACTACACTCGCGATCGCTTTGAATGCGCACGATCACAGATGGTCGATGAAAATGATGACAATGAGAGTAACCTATTTCATGATAGGTACCGGGAAACCCAGGACTTCAACGCTGCTGCTGCTGCCGTCGTTACTACCGTCGTTTAGGGAGCCTATGACAATGAGCTCCGTTGTCCAAATTTAACAGTTTATTCGGACTTCATACGCACTAAGTCGCGCTAACCAAAAGAGTCTATGATGGGAAATCAGTGTATACGAATTTTCAGAGCGAACACGTTCAAAAGTTTTTTGCAACATTCGGCTCACGGTGCCAGAATATTTTAATCTCGGCATTTCAACTCGCACTATATTGTCTATTTGTCGCATGGGGAAAAACGGTTTGATCCAATCATCTGGTACTGGTTCCCCAAACTAGTCGAACTTCCTTCCATCTTGGTTGGGTTAACTATCTGCATGCCAATACTTGGCTAATACTATTACCTCACAACTGAGGGTTTGATAAACTGCTGACTGTCCGTCAAACATTACTAGTACATTTACGATGCAGAAAAACTCAAAGTCGTCTCCACAATTTAATATTCGAAAGATGTCAGTACGGTGATTCAGTACATGTTTCGAACCTACATAGGTTCATCATCAGCTGAATTTACATTGAATTCTACAATAAAGGACGAGTAATATAATATTAATTGAAAAATGAAGTATAAAATTTACTTACATGGAGATGAAAAAATTGAAAAAATTGCAAAATCACATGGTGAAATTCAAGAATTTACTTACATGGAGATGAAAAAATTGAAAAAATTGCAAAATCACATGGTGAAATTCAAGATTTTGCAATTTTTTCAATTTTTTCATCTCCATGAAAAAATTGCAAAATCACATGGTGAAATTCAAGATTTTGCAATTTTTTCAATTTTTTCATCTCCATGTAAGTAAATTGTATACTTCATTTTTCAACTAATATTATATTACTCTTCCTTTATTGTAGAATTCAATGTAAATTCAGCTGATGATGGACCTATGTAGGTTCGAAACATGTACTGAATCACCGTACTGACATCTTTCGAATATTAAATTGTGGAGACGACTTTGAGTTTTTCTGCATCGTAAATCTACTACACTCCACTTTGAGATACAATGGGCTTCTACCACAGGTTATTACTAGTACATGCCTAGGATATTCTTAGCCTCTAACATCTGCTATCTACGACTCGGCTACTCCTCGAACTGTGCTGCAGTGGTAGACCACAAATGTCTACATCTCTCCTTCCCCTGGTAAGTAGTTAGCAGAATGACATTCTGCGCTATCAAGTGGTAGGTTATTGAAGAATTCCCCGAACACGCTTAAACCGGATTACTCGCGTATTTGTTTGTACTACAGACGCGAAACTAAAATACTTTTATTTGCGCAATTCACTTGGTCGACGTTTCGATACTTTACTCGTCGCCGTTGAACTGGAACAACTTCACCTGAATTGGAAATCTGGCCATCATGAGCAAGGTTACCCTCGTGCTGATGACGATGACCTCATACAAGGTCCCCCATGTTGACCTGTTGTCTATCTTTTGTTCGTAGTGCCAATCACGTAAAAATTTTTTTTCCGAGTGTACATGAAAAAGTCTTTCCTTAGTTCTAATTTACACAAAAAAAAATCAAAATTGATTAAGTATATAAATTATTACTCAACCTATCCTATCTTGGATAGGGCATCTAAAGTTAAGTAACGTAACCTGCGCAGGAGTATAGTCTATAAAGAGAAAAAAAATATTAAATAAAATTTCTATCCTACTAAAAAAAAATTAACTCATGACAATAACCTCTAATACCAAATAAAATGTACATTTTCCCAGTAAGGTATAAATACCTGATACGCGTTGCCTTCGATATCTCACTTACGGAAAATTGGTTTCCATCGTGAGACTATTACTCAGCAGTGGATTCTGATAAAGGAATTCTGTGCCTCCTTTATAGAGAAAAAAATCTTTCTAGAACTCGTCGAACAATATATCGCTCACGACCGAAAAAACAACTCGCACAACATTACTCCAACAGAAAACTCGCAAGAAAAAATTTGCATGTAAATGCCTCTCTTTACTCTCCAATAAAAAGCGCCTCCGTGGCATCTCCAAAACGTGCTTCTCATCGAGCACCAAGTCTCGTGTATTCGAAATATCTCTATACCGTCCCAAAACTGAACCTCTTCAGCAGCTCCAAAATACGCCTCTCCTTGGCCAAATCTCCTGGAAAAAATATCTCTATAAATTCGGAAAACTGCGCCTCCTCCGCCACTCTCAAAATAGGCCTCTCTTCGGGCACCAAACCTCCGAGAAAAAAACTCTGTAAATACGCATAAGAACGCCTCCTAGCACATCTCCTCATTGTACTGCTTCCCGCAGCTCTTCAATCTTGTCCCCAACAAGACTCTGAAACCTATTACTTCCCTCTAGCGATTATCATCTGCCCTCTGAAAAAAAAAAAACTCAAATACTCTCAAGCAAAATATCTTCATAATGGCTGCATTCCTCTTCCTGGAGCCTGTAAAACGAAAACATCTCACGTCATACGAGCCTCTCTCAATGGTCTCTTCAGTTAAAAACTGATTCTATAATCCTCACTAGTCGGTTCGGTTTCAGCGGTAAGTACAGCACATAATGCTAGATACTTTTCAACCACTCACTAAATAGCTCCTTACCAACACCCTGTGTTGGGAGCACAACCTGACTTCTACCACCTAGGCTGCCTTGCAGTGTGCTAGCGTGACACTCGGAGGACCAGCGATTATTCGTTTCATCGCTTAACATGATTCACTTCTCAAATTAGAGTCCGACTCCTCTAATCGTCCTGTATACCAGCCTACCTCAGCTACCGGCATTCTACTCTCGCCGCTTTCCTGAAAAACAAAATTTCGAGCTTTGCCTCATCGCTCTAGCGTGCTCTCAGCAGCTTCCCGCCGCTTTGAAATCCTGAAAAAATATTCCCTAACCATTTTCTTCCCCTTCTATGGTTACGTTTCAATATGTTTCTCAAAAATTTTTCAGTGTATCTGAATTCAACGAAAGTTGCTTCTCGTTTATTCTCACCAAAAATTTTAAAAAACCTTTGACTCCTTTCATTTGAGATATTACCTTACTCTTTTCTTGTTTCTCCGCAAAAAAATAATATTTCCACCTTGTATAAAATGAATGACTTGAAGAACCAGCTATTTTAATTCCGCACCATATTTTCAATCACCCTGTATATTTTATAGAAAAAATTAGTTGTCAATAAGTTACTTCTCGAGAAGTACTTTCGACCGATATTATTTAATTCACAAGTCCCATTTTATCCCAACAAGAGAAATATCAGTTATTTTTATCACGCAAAATATTTTCAGTCACCTTGTATATGTTATAGAAAATTCGAATTATCCATAAGTTACGCCTCAAAAAATACCTTCAACCGATGCAATTTAATTCACAAATCCTCTTTTATTTTAACTACCTTTGTGAAACGACATTTTACAAATTTTTCTCTTCACTTTTGTTATTTTATGTATGAATCTAGCTAAATATTTGGAAGGCCTTTTATTTCAGGCACAGAACTTGCATTCCATATACAAAGCGGACGCTTCGTCAATGCACACTGCACATTCATTGGAAGGCATATGTGAAAATATGCTGTCTCCTGCTTCGCTCTTCGATCTTCTTGTCGAAATAATGTTAGTATTTTGGGAAGAGATTGCCATTTCAAAAAATGAAACCTTAAAAAAACATATCCACCTACTTTTATTGGCTTCTTTTTCAATACCTGAAATGCAGTCTGAAGCGGTATTCTTTCTATTACATCGCAAAATTCCATGATCAAGAATTATTTCAAAATATCAACTTCGGACAACAGTTATAAAACCTTTCAACCATATAATTATACTCTAGCAATTTTTTGAATAACCTTGATCGCCTTACATTCTTTCAAACTGAAATCAACTTCATAAACACTACAAGAAAATTATTGAAACTTCATCTGTAATTCTTTACTTCCAAACTAAATGAAAAACCTCAAATCAACTACATGAGCACTAAAAGAAAAAAAACATTCGGTACTTAACTCTATAATTATATTTACTTCAACTGAATGAAAACTTCACAAATAATTAATGCTTTCCCAGCATTTATTGAAAATAGAAAAATAATGAAATTTCCAATCACTGCTCTCAGAATTAAAAAAAACATTCAATGTTAATTTTCCAACGAAAACAAATGTTTAGAATGCCACAGGTCCTTCCTTTTTTTTCACCTAGTTTTCTTCATCTCAATTCAATAAAATCTGTTCTCATGATTCATTCTACTGATTGCTATATTTGAACTATATACTTTCAAGCAAGTCTCACCAACTTCACAACGGGATGATATAGTAATCATCTGGTGAAAACAACTACTCCCCTGGCAAATACCTCGACGGGAATTGAACTACATTAAACAGGCGCCCGTGCAAACTATTGACACAACCTGTATGTGTCACACAACTCTCCGGAAAACAATATCTCTCTATACGCTATTCTTCGCGATAGAAATATGGCTCTTATTTCTGACACAACCCATAAGTGTCACAAAACTTTCCGGTAAACAATATTCCTTCCTGCATTATTCTTTGTAATAGTGAATACCTATCCAATTTCTCGTTCTAGTAAATAACTATTTACTGAATAAACTCCCTCATTTTTAAGTAACTCAATGGTTCTTTCCTCAGACTGCTTATCATTCGAAAAAAACTAAACAAACTGAATTCGTTCGAATATGTTCCGACGGAACGCTACTTGCTCTAAAAACGTGTCTTATTCTCATTAACCAAACTTCCCTATTCAGTATTTATATTTTTGTTAAAAAGGATCCTAGTCGCACTATAAAGTCATACAACTTCAAACTGCCTGAAAATTTCCTGTAAACAAATTTAAGGTATCTCCGTTCTCTATATAAACATTTTCCCACCTAAATAATGAAATTTCCCTTTACACAGCACTGTGATTTCAGAGAAAGAACTGGATAGCATCATAAAACGTCTAAGATTACTTTATCACAAAGATAAAATTTCGCGATTCACTAGTTCTATTTCTTATCAAGTAGTAGGCGAATAAGTAACCTTTTCAGAAAATAAAGTTATATTTGCCATTCATTTTCCGATTTTTTCTGAAAAAATTCATGAAGTTTTTCGTCTATTTCCTATACCGTTCAATAATTCCACAATCGTCCAAAACCACCCCTATATATTAATAATAGGACAAAATGTGCCCTGTGATCGAGGACACGTATATATCTGTTATAATCATCTGGAGCCACAAACCAATGACTGTATAGCAGCCCTCATCGAAAGAGCCGAATTCCAGAACTGCCACACCGCCGGGGTCTACGTAGCAAACCCAATAATAAAAGCCACTTCTAGTACAAAAATCTTGTGATAAAAATGAATTTATACTGATCGAAAAACTCAGTATAATAGAAGTACCTTTCAACTGTGGTGACACTTTTGGAAACCTCAAGCTGTGGAACAGAAGAAAAAATGATAAAAGGACATCCACTGACCATTCCCGAAATAGAAATGGATAATGGATACAACCAACGCAGAAGAATTGGAGCTCAAACCAATTAATCTACAAACAATCGATATAAAGAGAATTCACGAACTTCAAAACGGTGCACGCCTCCTCCAAATCCGAGACTTCACCCAGCTGCCTGTATCTTAGTACCTTTATTAGGGGATCAGGATTTTTATATTTTTTATTGAACAAAATTGTGTTGTGCGATGAATAAAATAAATTTTATATGATTTTATTTGAAGGTGGTACCTTCCAAGCTTCAAGGTACTATACAAACATCGCTATGGATTGAATAGCGATTTAGCCTAGTAATGAAATAGAACTCCACTGAGATAAACAATTCATGTAATCAAATTCTACTTAAATTATGTGGTTTTTCTATATCGTTATATTCAGGTCTATTCTGGTGATTCTTGAATAACCTTCAATATTCTATATATACCATACATATTTCTGAAATATATTCGAGAAATATTGTCTATTGAGGAATTTTGATTTGCACCATAATTGCATTATTGGTCTCATTCTTGAATATTTTTCAATAATCTAATGATTTTCAGGAATTAATAATCCAACACAGAATAGACCTGATTGGGAATTGACTTTGATTGGGGATTGGCTTTTAGCCAAACAAGTAATCGGGTTTTTGTATAGTTTCTGGAAATCAAAATACCAATAAATATCTTACTATTTATATTGAATTTCACTCTCGAGATAATGAAATGTGATTTCTACTGATGGAAATAGTAGGTACTTGAATCTAGAATATTTAAGAAACTGCATTCTTAATCACTAATTATTCAGCCTAAGCTGAATATTTCTTCACCAAATTTCAAATCATCTCTTTGAGAGTTCTGATGCTGACACTTTTTCCTGTAATTTGGAGCATGTTGATCTGAATTAGAGTCCATCTCTTCTGATCTTTATAGGGATAATGGCCACTTATCTCCCTCGCCAAATGAAGTTTTAAAATTCGCTCATTCGCAACTGATCGTTGTGATTCGTGAACGTTTACGTAAACGTACGAGTTGACTGCTACGCCTGTGCAGTTTTTCATCGTTTACGTTTACGTCGAGAACTTGTTCAACGCTGTGGAGTAATCGTGGAGTAATAAAAAAGTCTGAGATTGGTACCTTTATTAAGATCAGAATGTTTTTCTTTTTTTATTGAACAAAATATTTTTCTGTAATAAATGAAATACATGTTATATGATCTTATTTCGATGAAAACACTTGAGTTCTGCATCACTAGATGTCCTGTCCTCTTGAATAATTTGACAGTTTTACCATACGCAAGGTACTAATAAGCCTCTATTAAGATTAACAATTTAGTTAGGTAATTCAATTCTACTTGAATTATGTGGATTGTCCATAGCCTTTTATTCAGGTCTATTTTGGTGAATCTTGAATAACTTTCAATATTGAATATTGCAAAGGTTATTGAAAATTATCGACAACTGTTATAGAAGCATATTATGATGCACTATCGAGATTTCTGAAATATATTTTGTAAGTACTGGTTTTTCAATATGCTATAATATTCAATTCCCGAAAAGTTTCGAAAAATATTATCTATTGAAAATTTTTGATGTGCACCATAATTGCATTTAGTCCCATTATCGAATATTTTTCAATAATCTAGTGATATTCGAGAATCAATGCCACCAGAATAGACCTAATTGGGATCTACAATCGGCTCTGAGCCCCATAATGTAATTTGTTTTCAGTATAGTTCCTGGAAACCATAATCATAATCAAATATACTAAAAAATATTTTACTATTCACACTGAATTTCACTTTCAAGATAATGAAAATTGATTCGTACTTATGGAAAGAGTAGGTACTTGAATCTAGATTATTCAGGAAATTGCATTCTCAATCACCAATTTTTCACTGGCTCTCCTTTCAACGATGCATCCTTAATGAATGAATGTTTCTTCACCAATTTTTTCTGTAATTTGGATCGTGTTGATCTGAATCAGAGTCCATCTCTAAGGATCTTGATAGGCGGATTGTTGAAATATACCTCCCTTGCCAAATGAGGTTTCAAAATTCGGTCACTCGGATTACGTACGTTGATCTTTAACGTATCTGTGAGCGCCCGCAAGATAACGTAGGCCCGTAAACAAGTTCTTGACGTTAACGTAAACATTGCAAAACTACGCATGCGTAGCTGTCAATTGGTACGTTAACGTTCACGGCAGCACTTCAACTCTCTGTTTATGGGTCTATAGTAATCTTGCGGGCGCTCACGGATTCATTAAAGATCAACGTGCGTAATCCGAAGAATATACGAATCACACCCATGAATTGCGAATGACCGAATTTCGAAACTTCATTTGGCAAGGGAGGTAGGTATATGGCCACAATCCGCTTATCAAAATCCGAAGAGATGGACTCTAATTCAGATCAACATGATCCAAATTACAGGAAAAAGTGTCAGCATTAGAAATCTATAAGAGATGATTTAAAATTTGGTGAAGAAACATTCAGCCACGGTTGCATCGTTGAATGGAATGCGAGGTGAATACAAAAAAAATCAAGCAATCAAAATTAGAGAGTAATTCGGATTATATTAATCGGTCCAATAATAAACAAAGAGCTGTCTGGCACGTTATCAATAATAATGGAGAAATTGAACAAAATGCTCATATCAAGTCAGATCTTTCAGAGAATAATTATTTCTCTGAATATTTCCTGAATGTAATTGACGATACAATGACACAATTCGTTAATAACACTTATAATGACTTGTACAGATTTCTCAAGATGGCACCTTCCACAGATAAATATTTTTTTTATACCCTGTAACTAATGACTATATCGAAAACATTATAAATAATCTGAAGAATTCATTTTCAGAAGATTGAACGGTGTTATAATAAAGCTGATCAGTGACTTCATGATCGAGCCATTAACTCATTTAATCAATTTCTGTATCAAACTCGGCATATTTCCTGAAATTTTCAAACTCGGCCAGATAACACCAATATTTGAAAAAGGTACTTTTAATGATACAAACAAGTATCGCCCAATCTCAATTATACCGCCGATCCTGGTAAAAAAGTTTGAATCAGTGTTGAAAATCAAATTAGTGGAATACTTTGAGAATAACAAGTTATTAACCAACTTTCAACAGGAAAATAGATCTGGAATATCGAACAATTACTGCCTTATGTGACGCTTGTCATATAATATTGAATTCTTATGACGACTAACAAAAGGCCTTATTAAATCCATAAACGAGAAAAATAACTCTATCGCAAAAGTAAGGTAAATCCTGACGAAAAAGATATTAAACAAAGATTCATCAAATACAGAAACTCTGTCAATAAACTGATAATAAAATGTAAAAGAGATTATTTCCAGAAAGAAATACAAAAAAACAATCTAATACAAAAAATTTATGAAATATGATCAAGAGTATCAATAATAAAAATGTCAAATGAGATATAAAGGAATTACTTACTAAAAATAATGAAATCAAGCAAGATGATGAGTCAATTGCTGAAGAATTCAATGAATACTTTTCTAAAGTAGTGGAAACTTACGCAAATAAAATAATTAAACCACCAACCCCCATTCCCAAACGATGTGTTAACAAATCTTCAATTTTTCTAGAACCAGTCACTGAAACAGAAATTTTAGAAACTATTCATTATTCAAAACCAAAAAATCTTCAGGCGTAGACATGATTAGAGCAGAAATACTGAAAAAAATCGCACAAGAAATAACACCACCCTTAACATTTTCAATAAATAAAATATATGAACATGGAATTTGTCCCGATGAATTCAAGATGGCCGTGATAACTCCCATATTCAAGAAAGGAGAAAAAACAAAAGTAGTAATTATAGACCGATATCCTCGATTACAAATTCAACAAAAATATTCGAGAAGAGTCTGAAAGTGAGAATAACTAAATACTAGATGAATATAAACTTTTGTCAGACTCTCAATTTGGTTTTAGAGATGGCAAATGTACAACTTACACAATCAGCAGGTTGACAGAAGACATTCAAAAGTCAATGGATGAAGGTGCGCCAGCTTTATGCGTTTTCCTAGATCTTGCCAAGGCCTTTGATACTGTTGATCATAACCAATTGTTGGGGACCTTGGAGGATCTGGGAATACGAGGTAATACCTTTAAATTAATTACAAGCTACCTGGATAATAGAAAACAAATTGTAAAAATAAACTCATCAAAGAGCAGTGAGAGACTAGTGAAATACGGCATACCGCAAGGCACAGTGTTCGGTCCCCTTCTATTTTCAATTTATATTAACAATCTACTCACCATGAATACTTCGGGTAAAATCACTAGTTTCGCCGATGACACTGTCATTTTTACACCAGCAACACTTGGGAAAATTTGAAAACAAGCACGGAAAATGATTTGAGAAATATTATCGATTGGTTCAATCATAGAGTACTCACAATAAATCTTGAAAAAACCTTATGTGTTCCCTTCTCCTGTTACAAGAATTCACTTCCAAATTTTGACACTTTGAACATCAATAATCACGAAACGGATATCGCAATAATTCGCTCAAAAATTATATAAAGTATTTGGGAGTAACAATAGATTCCCATTTGCGCTGGAATAAACACATAGATGGTATATGTCAAACACTGAGATATGCTCTTTATAATTTCAAGTATCTAAAGTCAGTACTAGATATAGTGCAACTCAAGATTGTTTATTTCTCATTAGCAGAATCACGTATGCCGTATGCAGTTCTCTGTTGGGGAAGCGCAAACTCTAGTCATCTAAAAAAATTGGAAATACTACAAAAATGATTTCTGAAAATCCTATTTAACAAAAATAATAGATATAGCTCAAATTTGCTCTTTAAAGAATCCCGTCTCCTAGATATTATGGACATCCATGAGATATCCATCAAGAACGTCCATAAGATATCGTTCATAATTCTACATAATTATTTGTGCAATTAGTTACAGAGAAACCAACCTAGCTGATGTGAAAAAGTGCTGCACACTTCTTGGACAACGAATTATAGTCAGTAATATATCCTGTGAAAAAGGCACTCAACGTGACCGTATGTGCAATTTAAAATGTTCTGCTAAATTGGTTTCGCTGTATTCAAAAAATTTAGACAAACTAAGGTAAACTGGAGAGTGGTAGACGTACGATCAAAAAACTTATGTCGTTAATAATAATTTTTGATTTTTTCATTACTTCTCAAAAAAAATACTTGATATCGTTTAAATTTGAAAAATAGTTTGCCAAGAGTTCTCAACAGAAAAGTTATTGATGAATTTAAATAGTTCTCAATTTGAATATCTATCATATGAATATGGTACTCGACAATTCACTTGCTTCCTTCCAAAAGTTCACGTTCACGGTAAATGCTAATGATCACAGTTTACAATTATTAACTAACACACCACTATTTTTCGTTTCTTTATAAACACAATTATTGCACAATGCACACCACAACGCTTCAACTCAGTTCAACATAATTTTTTCAAACCGACCCAACACTCAACGCCTCTCAAAATTACGACATTTGACAGACGCCATAGACGGTTGCACGTCAGGAAACCGAGTCAAGATGAGTTCTCAATGCAGCGCTTTTGCATTTCGCGTCGCGCGTCACGTCTTCTGAGGTGACGCTATATTCAAATATTATTTAAAAGGATAAAAAGTTAAATATATCAACTTTCTTGCTGGAATGTCCATGTAAAAGGCCCAATCACGTTGCCAATTCGTAGGGTGCCACGGCGGAAGAAACATTAATTATTTGTACAATAAATGTACGAAATGGATGTCCATAAGATATCCATCGTGGATATCCGAAAGGATATCCATTTTGTACATCGTATGGATATTTTTTACTGGGAATACTTTGGATATTCAAAATTTGGATATCCTATGGATATCCAAAATTGGTCCAAGGCTATTCCGACATGAATTGGACATGAATTGGACGTCCATAGGATATCGGGTGCTGTATGGGTAGACAATTATATATACTCGATCTCGCAATGTATTTATTTAATAACAGAACCAATTCAAAACTGATAAATCACAAACATGACACACGACAGAAAGATAAATTTTTCGTACAAACCACAATCTCAAAAAAAACATAGGCCAACGCAGTGAAACTTACCTGAGCAACAGATTTTTTAATTTCCTTCCAGAAATGTACAAAACTTATATAAAAACTATAAACTCAAAATATCTTCTCAAAAATATATTCAAAACGTATATTTTGAACATAGACAGACATATTGCACACGATTTGGTAGAAAATAAACAGTTAGCATATAACATATAACAAAACTAATATTCTTGTACCTTATTTAGTAGTTCACTCTGAAATTAAAAGTAGTGATATTTCAAGTGATAATTCTATAGTTTCCAGAAATCAACAAATATTCAACTCTATAACACTCTGTAATTAGTATTCTTACCACCTAAATTTCATATTAACAAAACTAATGTATGTTGAAAAATCATTATTAGTATTTTTTAATGTATACTGAAATGCATGAATATGTAAATACAACTGTACTTGTACCCATGTGCAACTGATAAAGTTTTAATGGGTCTCACAGTTTATTGTTGCATTGTTTTAGGCATGTATGATCGATAAACCTTTTCGATATACTTTAGATCTAGGAATTTATTAGAAAATATATTGTTATTTGTAAAATGTATCGTAATTCGTATGAAATTTGTAAAATCGTAATTGTAAATAAGTTTTTGTATCAACAATAAACATTATTATCATTATTTTTCGTTTAAACAAATCTAGTCGGGTCCGTACTCCCTACTGCTCCGACCCAGTGGGCGAACGCGCTATTATAATTATCCAATGACCACTCCCCGCACCGCGGGGTAAGTGGTCACTGGCTCCGAGAATCGTGAGTCCTGAGCAGACGCAACGAACCGAGAATAACGGCCTTCTGCATGCTCCGGCCACGATCTCTGCCGCATTACGGCATGCCGGTATGATCTTGAGCTCCGAGAGTAGCGTTGGTCTGGAACCACCGAGAACACCTATAATCAGAACCACTAACTTA